>CAHIKZ030001187.1:200000-307500 GCA_903632075.3 Acanthosepion pharaonis
GTATAAATAAATCTCAATAAATAAATGGCAAATTCTCTATCCATATGTCTGAAACCCCTCTAACTTTGGCCACACTTGCTCTACATAGACATATTACATCTTTTTGGAATCAGGATAATGCTGGGATTGAAAATCTATCCTTCATCTTGTGCTTGAATATCCAGCATTAGGACGAGGAAGAAACAGTTAAAAAATTCAAATTTTAAAATAACTGAAGAAAAATTAGCGATTTTAAAAGTTTTTAATTTATATCGAATTTAAAGTATAACAAAAAAAATTGAATTTAAAAAATTTTGTTTTCAATTCAGTTTAAAAAAAATCTCCCAAACTGTGAATTGAGGAAATCTATTTTATTTCCTCAAAATGCCAAGGAACCAGAGTTAAAGTGAGAGGTTTCATAATCTGAGGTTTTGAAGTTCCACAGAGATTGTGATTTGAAGAACTCAGCCTGAATTGGAATTTCAGCCCAAATCAGAATTAAAGCAAAGTTTCTAAGTTCCATGGCATGAAATGAGGAATTCAGAGTTATTTCTTCAAAATTATCATTACTGATTTCTAAACGAGACCAGAGATGCCATTAGTTTTGAGCTGGAGGTTCAATTAGCTCTCTGCAGTAGCCATAGTTTTGAACAGAGGGCAGACTTTTAAGCTAGTAAATAAAAAAAAAAGGCATATTTAGGCAGAAAGTGTTCATCTAAACAATTCTGGTTAAGAAGAACCAAAAAGATCTGTTTAATTTTTTCATTATATTATTCAAATTTTCAGATATGGTATTGAGTATTGTGCTCAAAATTGTGGATAAACTCTCTCACATTGACCTGTCACCTGCCCAAACTCAGTATAATCCATGCACATACTGACCAGCACATCATGACCAAAATACAACTATCAATAAAAGACAAATATTTGGTGGATAACACTAAAATATTCTAAAGTACCCAATGCAAGGAAAAACTCAAACCCATTAGAAGCTAATATTATACAAAATAAACAATTCACATTAAATAACATATCATTCACCCAAAGAGACAGTACATATGATTTATTTAATGTGCATATATATATTAACATAAGAAAAAAAAAATAATTAAAAACAAATCAATCAATAAATAAATCATATTCTTTTTGCGTACTCGTTCCCAGTAACTGTTACACATGATGTCACATAAACTATTTCAAACTTCCAGTTTTCCAAAGAATACCAAGATGTAGACAAAGGAATTCTAACAACCATTCAGACACCACATTGATTCTTGAAAATGGCTGTTATGGTCAGAAGTAGTTGAATGAAAGTAACACAATATGAACTTTGAAAATTTTATCCACAACTTCAAGCACAATACTGAACACCTTATTCGAAAAATTGGAAAAATACAATATAAAATTAAACAGACCTTGCAGTTTCTTTTTTAATCAAACTGGTATATATCTCACTCTCTTTCACTGTTGAAACTGTTAAATGTAGCCGTCTCTTCTACTCCAATAGCTTCATGTCTCACACTTCTCGCCTGTGGAACTCCCTCCCCTTTTTCTGTTTCCCTGATAGCTATAATCTCCAACTATTCAAATGTAATGTCAATCAACGTCTCCAGATGACCTGATCTATCCCCTATCCTTCTCTTCATCCTTTCCTCTATCACAACTCTTTGCTCTCGCTCCAACTCTCTGTAATCCCTTGCATGCTAGTGGCTTCCCACCTTGTTGGGGTGAAATGCTTTAAAAAAAAATACTCCTGTAATACGCAATCTCATGCAACCCCCAAATCTTCACTTATAAAAAATGATTTTATCATGTATCTCATGTGAGTTCCTTTTTCAAGAGACCAAATTACAATAAACAAACCTCTTTTCCTCTCTTTATTCCATCTTCTACTTAAATAAGTTAAAAACGGAAAAGAGAATGAAAAAATTATTCTTAGTAACACTATAATCATTGCGTAAATGCATAAAGCAATAAAAAACCGAACAAGAAACAGCTAAACATCTTATAAACATAAACAATGGAGAAGATGTATATTTGCTGTTTGTATTTTATAATAAAATACTAATATGTGAATATTGGATACAGTTAAGTAAAATATCAGTTTTATCAAAGTCATTTTTATTTTAAATACAGCTGTACTTTTTACCACAGTAAATGGCATAACAAGGGCCAGCATTATATAGGTCTTAAAAAGTCACATGATACGTTAGTATATATGGTGTGTGTGTATGTGTATATATATATATATATCTTAGAGAAAAATATATGACAAAGTGGAAAAAGATTTGCTGAAGTCCTAAATGTCAAAACATGTCACAAGAAAACTTTTCCATTTTGTCATACAATTTCCCCAATATTTTTCTTGATATATATATATATATATATATATATATATATGTGTGTGTGTGTATGTATGTGAGATGTATTTGAGAAGCAAATGTTTTCTTAAATAAAATAAAATAAAAATGTGTCTATGATATTTTCAAATATTTTCCCTACTTGCTGGATTAATTTCCACATGTTGGAAATAAGTATTTTTTAATTATGAAATGAATTCAGTCATTGTCAAGAATTAGTGTCCTCTGATGATTTTGTATCTCAATTTTAAATATGAAGCATGTATTCAATGTCACTTGTTACGTACACCTAAATTTAAGAACATGCCGTTTAAAATCTATTCAAATTCTCAGAGCATATCTAACAACACATGAATTTGACATTAGAAACATTTAAATTAAAACAATAACAAGTTCAAGAACACATGAGATTGAATATGTGGCTCCAGAAACAACAACACAGACTTTTGGCAGTCATTTACTTACATCAGGACTACATGCACATAAGCTTCTACGCAGACATGCATTTCTACACAACACTAATGTGCACATCACCATTGCCTTTGCACACAAATCACCTGGTTTTGTGATGTCAATGAACACTCGTTTGATGCTTTCGTAATGTCAATGAATACACATTGTCACTTTCGTAATGCTTGTTGTCGTAGAGACTTTGTAATGACAGATACAACTATAGTAACGTTGTCGAACAATACTGGTGTCAGATGCCTTCGAATAGCACTTGTGCTAATAGTACTTGCTCAATAATACTCACTTGAAAAGGATTCAAATTGAGAAATAGTATAGTGAATAGAGTAGAGAATAGCAGTTCGTATAGTATAGACGATAGAATAGAAATGCAATCGTTAGTTGACAGCTACTGCTTACATATATGCGTTTCCTCTATGGTCACATGGTCTACTTAATTTAATAATGAGATCACCTGTGTTTACTCTCTGGTGATCTACGTTCAAAGTCAAGTATCAGCAGCAACACTTTATTCCTATATAACACCTGGTAGAGTGAATGGTATCCCATAGTGTTTAATAATCGGACCAGGTTCTGTCTTCATGCATGTAGCATTTTCCAAAGTGAATTCATCCAGGACACAACACCCACGCCCAACACATGCCTTTATGGTACGAGATAAGGAAATTGAACACAGAATAGGTTGTGCCAGAGATATTTTTGCTCAACACTGCAAATTGCTACAAAACCAAAACATTAACCAGAAAGCTTGAGTCATGTTCTTAAATAGCCGCGTCAGATAAAAACTTTTATATGGCTGTCATACATGGTGCCAAAATCGTTCAGAAATATCTAAATGGTCAGCTGCTTTCTAAGATCAATAGTTAAAAATGGCTGCAAACAAATGAAGCCTGTGTATCTTAGCAAAGGCCATTCCTTCTTTGAATATTGTCGACTGGTGCAACAGAATCAAAAATAATTTTGGTAATTACTGAAATTTTATCTTTTACTTAAAAAAAAAATCTCATTTTAAGGTGTTTTTTAAAGAAATATAGGGTTGCACAAAACTTTTTTTCCTGTAGTGTGTGTGTGTGTGTATATATATATATATATATATATATATATATAACCCCAATTTAATGTCCTATGGTTAATATCCAATATTAATTTTATAATACTTCTTCCCTTTAAGTCAAATACCTTCCACCCTCTCCTGACCTTTGTCTCGTGTGTCACCAGACTAAAACATTGAAATGGATAAATTTTGTATTATTTATTCAACTGTTTTTTTTTTTTTGTTTTATTTTCTTTAACTTTCACAGTTAAATTTCTCTTTCTGGCACAAACTCTGTCCATACTGGGGTTGATAAGACAGACGACTTTTATTTTCATCTGTGTGAAATAAGTTTATACTCCATATGAGGTGATTTGGGATTTTATTGTTTATTAATTATTTGCTCTGTAATAATAAATACATTGAGCTCTTTTCAGTATTAATATTTTACATTACTAGATCCACTCAGATAATATACTAATGGATTTGTTACCTTTACTATATATATGTGTGTGTACTTTTTCCTCACCAGTAGCATGACTAAAAATTTCATACACAAGATTTGAAGATTATGTTCTGCATGAAACTCAGAGTCACACTATCAGTGAGGAAAAAAAATGTATATTCATTAATATATACTTTATAGCTCTGTTATATTGCATCGAGCACTATATTATTAACACCAGCTCACAATGTGTGATATCATTTATATATATATATATATATATATATATATATATATATATATATATATATAAGTATATAATTGGTATATACGAAATGAATTCAATAACCAACAATTACTATTCTTAAAAGAGTGCTCAATACAAAGTAGAGCAGATATAATTATTATTTATAAAAAATTATAAAACATAAAAATGTTATAAAATCTTATCAAGTGATGAAAAATAGCCATTTTGTTTCAAATTAACGACACTCTGTGTCTTATCAAGTGATGATGTTGACAACAAAATAATATAATTCAATTTTAAAAAGTTTAATATTAAAAATAATTTATACTAAACAATAATTATAAAATTATATGATAAAATTTAATATTAAAATTAAAAAACTGGCAATTTTATTATAACATGATTTCGTTGTCAAGCTTTTGAATCTTTCTATACTTAGTTTTTGATTGGTTATTCTAGCTTTTGTAACAATGTTTCCCCCTAATCGTTAATTAATCTGAAACTTTTAAAACCATTTATTTTATCTTCAACATCATCACTTGATAAGACACAGAGTGTGTTGAAACAAAATGGCTATTTTTGTAGTGATTTTATAACATACTTATGTTATAATTTTTTATAAAATAATTATAAATATATATATATATATATATATATATATATATATATATATTAGAGAGAATTATTTCTCATACATCATTTTTATTACTTTACACTTACAGTGGCTGCTTTGAAATAGGTTCCCCATTTTTATTTATAAAACAGCTTGTATTATATCTATTGACCTGTGCATTTGAGAAATCTTAAAGAAAATGTGTCCTCAGGCAGGGATCGAACCTGTGTCTTCCTTTGTAGAAACCACCATTTGATCTGGTGTACTTTACCGCTCAACCACAAGGAATGTTACAATAAGCAAGGCTATTCCATCCTCTCTTATGTTTAGTTACATCAACAAAAACATCATTTTAGTTCAATAAAGTTGTAAAGTCCAAAACATGTTACACAAAAAAAATTTTTCCACTTTGTCATTCATTTTCCTAACATTGTTCTGATATATAAAAATTTATATATCATCTTCTCCCATACCTATATGTATATAACTTGGCCGAGATAGATACAAATATGTTGATGTACCAATAAATGACTATTGATGAATAAAAACAATATTTTAACAGATAATTTATAAGCAATATGATACCTATTTATGAGGTTGGAAACAGTTACTGCAGGGCTGTATTGTAATATCAATACAATTTGATCATATGGCTTGAATGTCTTGTATTTCATATTTCAGTTTAGGGTCATCTCAAAGTCCACACCAGATTTACAGATATGAATCAAGAAGCATATATTAAGACTGGTACAACACAGGTGAGCAACGAGGTCATCAATATAGATGCAAAGGACAGTGTTAGCGCAATAACTTGACCATTTCAAGTTTCCGTGGTTCTTTCTTACACTATATCAAAATGTATATTACAAAAGAATCTACAGTTCATGGCAGTGCAAATATTCCCTAATACAAAGACAAATGAAAAATCTTAATGTCTTGGACATCAATATGAACAGTTAATTTCAGGCTGCTTATTGATATTCTACTAACATTTCTGGGATGAGGAGGCATCATTATTTACATTATTTATATGCAGGGTGAAACAAATTGAAGACACCAAAATCAAATAAGTACAACAAGTTAAATAATCGAAGTGTTTTAATAAAAGAAGGAAAGTGCAACACTGAAATTTGAAGGTGCATTGGGATTGTGAAAGTCGTCTTCCAAAAGCTAAGCAAAGTATTAAGAAACAAGAAAATTTCATTAGAAACAAAGAAAAGTGTACTAAACTACTATGTAATATCAGTGCTCCTATATGGTAGTGAATGCTGGACAATCACTTCCCAAATGAAGAAGAGACTTGAAGCAACAGAAATGTAGTTCTGCAGAATGATCCTGAGGATACCATGGACTGAACTTTCACAACAAAGTTTTAGAGAAAATAGAAATAAAAAAGGACACTTATACTTAACATCAGCAAGAGATAGTTGAAATTTCTAAGGCAGATAATGAAGAAAGAGGGCTTGGAAAATTTGCTACTCACAGGACAGATTGAAAGCAAGAGGGACAGAGGAAAACATAAGTTCTTATGACAATAAAATAAACATAGAAATTCACCTATTGCATCATTAAATATTATGATAACAATCATAAATATGAATGCTGGTTGTTATTTAAAGAAGTAAGAGGGTACAAATGAAAAGATTTGAAATTGACAAGTAGTTCCATTTCACTGAAACAGACATTAAATACTTCTATCTTCTCTTCTATCTTTCAATCATTTTCTCACTGAAACCAAGTAGCATCTGATATGTTTTGTTTTTCCATGCAATGAAAATGGAATAGTCCATTATTTATGAGATATTAGCAGGAGACGTTAAACACTTCTATCATTTCTTCTTTCTTTCTCTCTTTCACTTTCTCACTGAAACCAAGTAACATCTTTTCTCTCTCTATCCTCACAATCAAAACAGAATAGTCCGTTATTTATGAGCTATTGGCAGGCCGTAATGGTCGTGCAAAATAAGGGACTACTGAAGGGAGGGACAAGCACAATTGCTATATGATTTTAACATTTATAGCAGATGATGCATATACAGACTATTGTCCTCATCTTGTTTTTATCAAAACTAACCATGGTATGCACATTGTAATGGACATCCTTATTCCATTGGTGAGATGTAAGTTTCACTCAAGCAGCAGCTTCTCATAAACTGCTACTTTGTGAAAATGACCCCGAAAAAGATGCTTCTTCAAACACTACAATTTTGGCCTGTTCAAATCTAGGGTTACCCATTATCTTCCCCACATATCCCCATAAACTGTACCACTTACTCTGTAACCCTCTACCTTGAGTGGCTCTTGGGCCTTGTACACAACTATTGTGCCCTCTGGCCTTCATATTTTTGTGTTTCATACAGTTGTATTGAGTATTTTGTCTGAGACATAATTTTAAGTTTTTGAGGGAATTCTTAGATGAAGTATTTTCATTATAACATATAGTTTATTGTTACTTTAACTATTTTCTATTTTAATCCTTTCACCCCAAGCAAGGAAATAAAGCCACTAAGATACAAGGAGTGACTGAGTATGAAAGAATAGAAGAAAAAGAAAAACATAAGGAGAGAGAACAATAAAAGAAAGACTTAAAGACTGGAACTACAGAAGAGGAGTTCCAACAAGCAGGAAAGCAAGAAGGCACAAGGCCTTTATTGTAGAGTTCAGAGAGAATAGGAGTCAGTTCAGGAGCACATTTCTTTAGAGCTATTGCAGGGATACCATCAAGTTCACATTGTGTTATACTGGAACATACCTATTCTATTGTTAATAGACTCTCCCACCTATAATAAGTAGGAGTAGTAGCAGTCGCCAGTCGCTCAGTGAGTTGGTGAGTCAGTCGATGTCAGACATTAAAGTATCAGCCACCACAACTAGATTGCTGCGTCATTAACTATTATATCCAGTTCCTAACGTTTTGTATGTCGAACCTTTTTAGGACCGACTTAGTGAAATACAAGCCTCCACTGTGAAACTACTCTATAACACATTGCTTTGTGGGGATCCAATTTACAGATGATAGCAGAAACTATGAACAGGGTTATATGCATATCACAAAATAGAGACTCAGTTCTATGTGGAAAGTCAGGCAAAGACACACCAGTGAGACAAGAGTAGAACTGGAAGAGAAATTAAAAGTAAAAAACATTCTGTTCAATCAGCAGAACATATTAACACCTCAAATTGAGTGAAGAGAAGATATAAAGTGAAACTTTTGAGACATCATAAAAAATAACAGGAACTTTTATGAATGTATCAACACTTATTTGTATCAGAGTTTTTATGTCATAGGATTAGGATCAAATTGTCTCTCCTCCAGAGTGCCAGATACATCCACTCTGCAAAATGTGTTGTACACACACAATATTTATATAAAGGATTTAGCACATGTCATGATTTATTTGATCTGTTAAATTAAATTTCAGCAATTTAAAACAAAAAATACCTTGAGATAAAACTCACAAACAATTTCATGTTCCATATTTCTGTTAAGAGACAAGAATAGATGTTGAATTACAAATGAAGACCTAGTTAAAATTTGCAATAAAAGTTGTTTTGATAATTAAAATCCCTTATCTTAAAAAAAAAAAGCAATTTAAAATTCTATAGCTACAATTCATGAAAATGTTTAACAATTTATTCCTTGTAAAATACAATCAGACACAATATTCAAGACATAGATGATAAAATTGAAATAGCACAGACATCACTGTTAAAAAGAAATATGAAACTCTACAAATCTACCATTCGCCCTTGCATGGAATATTGTTGCCACAAATGGTCTGGTGCTTTCACTGTTCTTGTCAAAATCCAAAGACAGATATCTAATGCGATGGGTCCTGACTTGGGGTCTCAATTCCAGTCACTTTCTCACTGACATAATGTGACTTCCCTCTGTCTTTTCTATAGATATTTTCATGGCATCTACTCTGACTAGCTCTTCTCACTGGTGTCCCAACTGCATGAATTTAAGCGTGCTACTAGGTTGGCATCTCAGTCCCACTCCATCACTGTCAAAAGAGTTAAATATAACCACCTCTTCAACTTCAACAGCTTCTTCTCTCGCCCTTCCCGAGAGTGGAACTCCCTTCCTCTTACTTGCTTCCCTGATATCTATAATCTTAAAAAATTTAAGTGTAATGTCAATCCCCACTTTTCCTTTACTTTTACTCCCTGTAGCCCCTTGTGTACTAGTGACACTCCCACCTTGCTTGGGGTGAAATGCTTAAAAAATAAAAATCTGGCAGTGAAACATGAAAAATGTCTAAATGTGTAAATATTTAGTTTGTTATGATGGGCTTTGCTTGACTGTTTTTAATTGGAAAATATAACATATTCATCACAACAAAGTGAGACATTTATAATATATATGTATATTATCAAAAATGTAAATAGTATCTACACATGATTGTTAAGAACAAAGCTAAATATCTGCTGGAAAGTTTCAAGAGTTTTATTTGCATTATAAAAGAGTCCTTGAGGACAAATGGCACAGTGGTTAAAAGCCTTGGTTATATCCAGTGACAAGACCCAAAGAGTGTGAGTTCAATACCCGGTTAATGCAGTGGAGAACTTGGAGAGGGGAATTAACAGGAGATAACTGACATCCATTGCACATGGAACTAGAACAGTCTACCCCAGTGAGCAAAATAAAGGGTTCAGTTCGACATTCCAACCACCTGAAGAAGGCCAGAGCATACAACAGCCAAAATGTTGTAATAAATATGGCAAAAAATATGAGGACAATAGTCCGAATGATGTAAATAGTGTACATAATACCTCATCTCAGAAATATAGACAGATATAAAAGAGTACTTTGTTAATGTAAGTATTTATTTTCCAACATAATTTACTTAGAAGCAAATCAAACATCAAAATTGAAAGGTGCATCAGAATAGCAGAAGTGGTCTTACAAAGGTTGAGCAAAGTATTAAGAAACAGGAAAATTTCAGAAAAAGTGCTCAACTGTTATGTATCTATTGTTCCTTCTTGGTACTTTTCTAAATCTTTTTGTATTAATGATGTGTCTTGCCATTGGATTTAATTTGTTTCTAATTTTTATGACTATACAAGAGGATTTCAAGTTTGTGCCAAGAACCTTTCAGCACACACTCATTTAATAGTAACAATGCTTTGTCTCTGAAATTCCAAGAGAAATGTCAGGTGGAACATCTGACATATTGTGATAAAGATATATTAGAATTGAGAAAACCGATTTGAATCAAGTCAGGGTAAGGTTGGGGTGTCTAAATTTAAAGCGGAAGATGACAATGCTTGACATCTGTTGAATGTAACTGAGATATTGATACAAATTATTAACACCTTACGCCCCTTTTTCTTTAAACAATTGCTCTAGCCGTTACTATAGAAATTTTGATTTCAATAATGAATATGCTTATAAAACATGTAAATTTCAGAAATAAGTTATTCCAAAAAAAATTTCGCTTGAAGATGGAACAGAGCTTAGTAATTTAATTCAAATAATTATATTGAAGTTTTCGGCTCTTGTTTTGAAACATGAGAACTCTTATGTAGCATGTTGGAATCATATCTTTAAATAAATATATATATATATATATATATATATATATATATATATATATTCTGTATACTTCATAAGATTTCATAATCATTTCTGTTGTCTTTACCAGTGTTTAGAATTATATATGTTTTATAGGTGTGGTGCATCTGGTTGAGAAACTTGTGAGGATTAAACACATTTAGAAGTTGCTAAGTATCAACCGATGCAGCAAAGTAAAATGATTGGCTCCCTGTACTATTCGAGTATGTACCAGACTCCTCATGTTATCTTCTACCTTTATAATATCCAGATCAGACCGAAAAGAGAGTACTGTTGCCATATTTGGGTGAGATCTACCCAGACCTCATTTTCCAGTCTTGACAGAGTTCAAAAACATCTCCAAGTCCTTGTTGGAGAAGAATTATTTTCCACCTCCCAACTTCTCTCTCACAGGCAGAATGTGGCGAGTCTTTCACTGCTCTATTGCTATTTCCATGGAAAGTGCTCAGATGAATGACATTCCTGGGTTCGGACAGTCTTAGCCTTCATGGCTAAGACCCACCATGCCACTTACATTGTAACAAATCACACACATATCCCCCGTATTCCATTGGTGAGAAGTATGTCCCACTCAAACAGCTTCCTCCCTCAGACCACTGCTCTGTGGAACAGGCTCCCAAGAGGATGTTTTTCCAATCACTATAATCTTAACCTGTTCAAGTCTAGAGTTAACTGTTATCTTCCATTATTATTTCTATGAACTACTCCATAATATAACCCTCTACTTCAAGTGATTCCCGTACAACATATAGAGTGAAGCTTACTGTAAGAAAAAAAAATATGCAGAGGTTTTGAAAAATATATTAGAATAAAAGATTGTTTTAAAAACAAGAAATGTTAATTGTTATAACATACCTACAGAGGAAATTGGTATGCCCCAGTCCCATAAATACAATAGTGAATACTGTATGTTGGTCTAGAGTTGGAGATTTATTGTGGAATTCACCTGACTTACTTTGGTTACTTCTATGTGCCACAGGCGAGTGTTATATGTATTGTTCTTGTCCTAAGTATTATCATTCATTACCAACCTTCATCTGATTATTCTATTCAGTAACCTTCCCTAGGTTACAACATTAATACTGTGGGGGGATAAGAAAAGGATTTCTTTGTAGTGCCTTAGATTACAGTTAATGTTTTATTTTTGATGATATATGCTCTAAGAAATTGGGAGCACTAAAAGTATTTTTTTGTAAAAAAAAAAAAAAGGATCATATGTGTAACTGGTTAAAGTATGACCAGAACATGATTCATTGCCCCACCCCATAACAAAATGGTCATCAGCAGATATATTAAATTTCTCAACTGCATCCAGTCATAGTTCTGTGAATGTATGCAAGTTGTAGCAAATATTGGCACTCATATTAGAAACAGTGAGCAGAGTTCAAATTACAGTTTTACACAAATACCTTCTTCCACCAGCCACAGGTTAAATAGCAGGGTAGACTGGGCTCTGTAGACTTCAGTGGCAACCAGTCTCTAGAGAAGGACAACTCTGAATTCAAAAACCATGGCAGTGGGAAAACACCACTATTTTTTGCAAGCCATTATCGCAAGTCATGGATAATAAATAAAATGAAGATGTGGAGATACCCGATCACTTATGCTCAGAAAATTCTGTCATAATTTACACCACAAATTTCTGAGAAATTTTCTAGTATCCATAAACATTTTATAACATACTGCTTACATATCAACTGGTTTGGTCCCCTGATCAAGATATTTACACAGCATCTATTTATGCCAACACATATATTAAATATTTATAAAATATTTATACAGTGACCATCTCATCCCCATATAACAGGATTTATAATGTATCTGTCTATATTTCTGAGATAAGGTATTATGTACACTATTTACATTATTCGGACTATTGTCCTCATCTTTGTCACCATATTTATTACAACGTTTCGGACATTGTATGCTTCGGCCTTCTTCAGGTGGTTGGAATGTCAAACTGAACCCTTTATAATTCACATACAATCTTTTATTTAAGTCTTTAGTTGATTTCTTATTTTTGTGCCTTACTCAGACTATAAACTAATACTATGAAATAACCAATAAAGAGCTTTACCAAATAAATAAAATACCAATAAAGAGCCATACTAACCAAATAAAATACCAATAAAGAGCCATACCAAATAACAAAAACCATACCACTTGAATATTTTTAATAGCAACAATAAAAATGTGTAGTACATGTACCTAGAAAATAAAATAATGATATAATCAAACTTAACTTTCCAAATGACCAAAAACCAAAAATTAGGAAAGAAACCAAAACATCAACCAGAAAACTCAGGTCATGTTCTTAAATAGCCTCATCAGATTGAGACTTTCATACAAATGTCATGAATGGTACTAAACCCATTCTGAAATATCTAAACTACCAGTTTCCTAAGACCAATTGTGAAAAAAAGGCTTTTAGTGGGTAAAGCCTGAAGATCACACTGCTTTGAACATTGGGGACTGGTACTATAATCATAAACAAAGAACCGTACCAAATAAAAGAAAGTATATCACTTGAGGACTACCAACAGTAGCAACAACTAAAATGGATAGCAGATATAACTCAAAGACATAAGATGTTAACCTTCCACACCACTTCAAATAGAATCCTCAGAAGCCCCTACCTCATGAATACCGGAAAAAGCAATAATCGAGATGTTGACATGCTACACTGCTTTAAACAAAAGGTTAGGAAGGACCCCATCCCTCCAATCAATAGTGGAAAATAGCCATAACACATGCAGGGCTTGAGGAACCTGTTTGCCTAAAAAAGTGTTTTAAAAGAAAGATTTTATAAATTTCAAGTGAAAACAGTTCTGGCTATTCAGTCAATGAATGTCAAATGTTTCCTTGTAGGGAAATGGCTAATATTACCATTATCATTAAAGATGAGGAGAACAGATACTACACTTTGATCTCATCCTGATGGCCAGGGATTGAAGAAAAGTGTAACAAGTAGCATTGGCTGCTCGGTCAATGAATGTCAAATGTTTCCTTGTAAGGAAATGGCTAATATTACCATTATCACTAGAAGGAAATTCTCATCAATATTAAATAAAGAAATAACAGTGGACCTTGCAGAAAAAAGACTTTTAATGTTGATTTTATAAATTCTGAGTAACACTAGTTGTTCTGTTAATACCAAATGCTTCCTGTATAGAAATGGCTAATTGCAGCATTATCATTATTGTATATCAGAATTTTTTGACTGTAAATTATTTAACCAGTGGGCTGCTAACTAATAATAGAATCCTCAATGTTGCCTTCTATTTTGTATTTTTGGTATTATCTATTGCTTATAATATGAGAAATGTTGTATTAAGTTACATTGTACTAGTAGTAATAAAGAGACTGACTAATGCATTAGTAGTTCTTATGATCCCAGTTATCAAACTGCCACATTAAGTCCTTGATAGCATTAGGTAGAATTGGTTATTTACACTATTTACATGCAGACAATTGCCCTCATCTTTTTTGTTGTTATCACAATGTTTCAACCATTGCGCCCTCCAACCTTCATCAGATGCATGTCTTGTTGGATGATAGTGAATTAAATTGTTGGTTAATGAATTTGATGACATAGTAATTGTGAGTTCAATCTCTGGGTCAGGCAGTGTGTACTTTGACTCAGTGGAAACTGGTGACTGAAGTCAAAATTTCAGGTCAGGACCAATAACATTAGAGAACTTTCTTTAGATTTTGTTGATAATTTTTTAAATATATTACCAAAGTACCAATGCGAAGACAACTGACAGATTTATGAAAATGCAAGATGGATTCTGACAAGTTGTCACTCTGTCATGTCAGAACATGACAGAATGAACCAATCTTCTCAGCAGCAGACCTATCAATCGATTAAATATAATCTTGATCCACTTCATGTCAGTAGGAAATGTGAATGCAAGAAAGTGCAATGAGTTGTTCTCTTGGAGGTTAACATCAGCCATGCTGATGGCGAGCAAAAATGGTTCTCTATGATGATTAAGTGAGTTACATGCCATGAGTAACAGGAAAAAAAGAATCTCAATTCTTATTGCACACTTCTGTATAAATGGTTTGGTTTGTTTTATGGCATATCAACCTCAATGGGTTATTTAATGCTGACAATTTTTTATTGCTGGTAATATTTTTTTTTTTCAAAAATCTATTTCTGGTAATATTTTTCCCTTCAAAAATCTATTTCTGGTAATATTTTTCACTTCAAAACATTTATTTCTGGTAAGGTGTTTTTTTTCAAAAATCTATTTCTGGTAATATTTTTTCTTCAAAAATGTATTGCTGCAAATTTTTTTTTTCAAAAAATGTATATCTGACAATATTTTTTTTTCAAAGTATTTCTGGTATTAACACCTGTTTCTACACTTTCATGATGTTTTGACCCCAGTTTGATCACAGGCCTTGCTGCTGGGTGTAGTTTATTGTCTTACCCAGGACGCGGATGTAGTTTATCATTATACCCAGGACACATATAAATGTCTATGACATATCAGTGCCAAGACCTATGTCAAAAGCATCTATCAATGAGACAAAGGAATGTGTACTGCCTCAGCTAGAATTTGAATTTGGTTTGCTTTCCTTATTTCTTAATATTGTTCACCCAATAAAAGTCTTAAGTGCCACTCAAGGTAGATGGTTACTAAATGGAAATTTTGTAAGTGCATATAGAGGAGAGCAAATGTTGCATATTATGAGGATATGTAAGAGAGATAATGATTGACCTTTGACTTGAGAGGTTAAGAATGTTCTGACTTGGGAAGCATCACGTTCCAGATTGTAAAAGTTCTGGGGAAGAAGTTGAGTTGAACTTCCTCTTGACTAATGGAATATGAAAGTAATGAATACTCCCCATTTTTCTCCACCCTGCTTTCATTCACCACACTTTCCCCTGTCTCTTCCTCTTCTGTGATCCTCATCTTCTTTCCACCCTTTTCCCATTCTGCTCATCTTCCACAATCCTTTGATCCTAGTGTTTCGTTCGCAATTTCCCAATGACTTTTTTATTATTCAGGCCACCATTCTAATGCACATCATTTCTGAGTAACCATCTAAGCCTGTCACACTAATGTCCAAAACACTTCTCACTGTAAAAACATGTTACACTATAATTTGTCCCCTCCCGTAATGACATCATTGCCCAGCTGATTCAACTCTAGTTTGTTTTGTCTAGCTCTTTCCCTGTGAAAAAATAATTAACAGCTACAGACTTTCATGATAGCATTATATTTTTTGGTTCAATGGCACTGCAAAGATCTTTTGCAGGCTCTTAGTAAAAGAACTGAAACAGATCATCTCTTCAATGTGTGTCTCGATCACAGTTCTGAAGGTGTTTCCTTTTCTGAGGACATGAACACAAAATAAGCATATTAGATTTAAATTTGAGCCACTTACGAACTTATATCTTGCCTAATGTAATTCATGTTTGCATTGTACATGCATTAATTTTTATTAACACACGCACATTTTTTTACCAAACACTAAAATGGGTTGCCATCCAAATACCCACATCTATCTCATCTATACAATAAATGCCAATGTCAGTGTGTCATACTTTTTTTTTTTTATACACATCGCCTTTACACCACTTCACACCGCTAGGAATTATTATAAGTTTTTAATGACTCCTTGCTTTATAAACATATGCAATATTTGTTGACAGAAAAAATAAACAGAGAACCTGAAGGATAATTGGGTTCAGTTAGAAATATAACCCTTGCCCAGGTCAGCAGAAGTAACTACCATTCTGCTATGCCCTTATTATTCAGAGCAACTGTAGTCAGAACCATCCATTTTGTTGATGTATATTTTCACCCCCTGCCAGTGTTATTTGATCTGTAATGACAGCAGCTTCACTCACATACACTTTCCCCATTCAGCCCAATTCTTACACAAGCCTGGAACTATTCCAAACTGTGTTTTGGTCTGCAGCCATCGCAACCAATAAAAGCACGCCTTGTTTAACTCTTTAACCTAAGCCAAACCAATCAAAGACCTGGATTCTTTGAAGCACAGTCATCTTGAAGTGATCAATTTATGCATCCTCGGCACAAGATGAGAGAAATATAAACCAATTCATTCACAAACAAACAAACAGACACTATATTTGAAAGGCAAAAAAAATTGCAAATAGAATTTGTATTGTACCACTGTGTACCAGTGGCATGCCAAAGACATTGTTCTTTTTATTTTGAGCTTCATTTTTCAGACATTTAAAAATTTTTATTACATAAAAACATGTTTGATGTAGTATAAACTGGATTGTGATATGTAATCATTTATGCCAATAAAACTTCAAACCAATAAATATTTTAAGACTAACTCCTGTATTTCATTTGAATTCTTAATTGTTAACTTTTCAAAAATATATTTTATATCATATTATCTTTCATGATCTTCTTGTGTGTAGACATCATAAAAAATTCAGAAGTAACTTTTTCATTTTATGTTAAAAACAGAATCAACTGAAAAACCTACATTATATTTAAATTAACAACAATTTTTAGCTTATCATAATCCAATATAAAATGTCTACCTTCATATATTTAATGCAAATTTTTATTTTGTGATGTCAACAAACACTGGTTGCCACTTTTGTGATGTCAACAAATACTCGTTGTCACTTTTGTAATGCTCGTGGATACAATTATAGTATGCTGTTGAACAACACTGGTGTCAGACACCTTCAAATAACACATGCATTAATAGTACTTGTTTGATAATAATCGCTTGAATAGTAATCCATATAGTGATCCAAACAGAGAAATAGTATAGTGAATAATGTAGAGAATAGCAGCCCATATAGTAATAGAGGATAGTGTAGAAATAGCGATCATTTAGATGACACGCTACTTTCTACTTATGCATTTCTCCCATGGTCATGTGATCCACTTAATTCAATAACTGGATCACCTGTGTTTGCTCACTAGTGATCTATGTTCAAAATCAAGTGTTGGCAGCCACACTTTATTCCTATATAACATTTTATTCAGCTTAAATTTATATTAGCTTAATATAAAAATGCATCACTTAGATTCAATGAATGTTATTGAACTTTTAATTTAATACAGTATAATGTAAGTTTGTCTTATATTTAATGCAGAAGTATTATTACTGAATCTTTAAATAATTTTCTTTGAATGTTAGTTAATATATTTTTATGTTGAATTTCTTCAAAAGTAATCTTCATATCAAGGTGACATTTCCTATTGAATTCTACTGAATTTAAAAAAAAAAAAATGTAAAGAAAACATTTTCTATAAAAAAGTTTATACATTAATCTTTTCATACAAACAATACAAAATAATCTTTTCCTTACATATATAAGGTAATATATGCATTATGCAATAACTTTAACAATTTTTTATATATAATCTTTTGATGAACTTACTTATATATAAGATAGACCAGCTTCATGTGGTGGCCAAGATAGATGTGTCTACCACTGGTATCAGTGGTTTGTATTTGAATTTAAGCAAAAGCTCAGATTGTAAATATTGATATACAGAAACTAGAAAAATTATTGCAATAAAAACTTCCTCTCCTATTGTGGCTATGTGCCAAGCAACACTAAGCCTGTGAAATATCAAGGGTAGATGCTTTTATATTAAATTATAATAAAACGATAAAGGGTTTCAAGTATATTTTTATGTTTACTGAATTGAATCCTCAGAAAGAAATTTAGTCTGGATTTTATTTGCAAAACTTTTCTTTCATTGAATGTTTGAAGTTGTTTATTTTTATACTAGAAAAGTACCCATGAAAAATATGTTTATTTAATTATGAATAAACACTTCTACCATTGATTCAGAGTAACTGTGCACTTTGTCACAGATCAGTAGAGTAACTGTGTTCTCTGCTTAGAATAAAAGTATAAACACCTTGACCCTCTGAGCATAGTATCTATGAAAAGTGTTACACACACCAGACCAGTGTCTATATATATATATTATATAATCATCATCATTTATTCAGTTAGTGCATTTTGCCCCATTGCAGTCACCATGCACCTCCACCTCACAGTTTTGGTCCATGGTGATATTGAAGGCGGAATAGTGCAGTGTTTCACTCATTCCTTTTGCACCGGGGATGTTGAGGTTACCCTGTCCCTCCTTTCAGAAGTTAAAGAGGCAAGACCTACAAGACAGCAGGTGGTTTGAATTTTCTTTCTCTTCCACTACACTGCTTGTCAACCAAGACTAAAGGGCTCAATCTGTCCTGCTATTTAGCTGGTGGGGAGAGATGGATTCCTTCCTTTCCCAAGGGTATTAGCACATAAGTGAATACAATGAACTTGACTGGAACTTGAACTCAGCTCTCAGATTCCTCAATCTGAGCCACTTTCCATTACTCCAGCATGCCTCTCACATTATATATATATCTTATGCAGTGTTACATTAGAACATTCACATATTCACTACAAAATTGTACATTTTTGTTTCAACGTCAAAAAAGGAAAACCTTTTTTAGACATTTCATCATGTGCTGAATCACATTCTCCAACACTTTTATATTATATATATATATATATATATATATATATATATATGTGTGTGTGTGTGTGTGTGTGTCATTCGCAGACTGTGCTGTTTCACTGTATCACACCTCCTCAGTGAGACTAGACATCCAAATGCCTCAAGCTTGGATCGAAACCCTGATTGATACCCGATTTGGTATCAATCAGAGTTTCTATAACTGAGCTATATTCATTCGACAGAAAGAAACAGCTAAATCTAGCATATAGTTTTTATGAATGTAAACAAACACCAATCAGCCAGAGTGCTCTAATTCATTTTACTGAAGAGCTTTGCATTAATGCTGGTGGCTGTTCTTTATACAATTAGCCTATCACTCAAATTTTTATATATATATATATATATATGAAAATGATAAAATGACTGACATGAAATATCTGAACTAAGTATGTCATATGGAATATTTGAAAATCAGTCAGAAGTTTAAAATTTTATTCTGATCTCAATGTTTTTCTTTTTGAATTTCTGGGATGAGGAGTTATCACTATTTATATGCAGACTGTTGTTATTATTACAGTGTTTCAGAGATTAGGTCCTCATTTCTTCATCAGGTAACCTTTAGGGAATTTCAAACAGAACCATTTATTTAATCTATATGGCTAGCCTGTTCTCATTCCAGTGACCATATCTAGGGATATCTCATCTAGTTCTTATTTAGTACGGCTCAGTTACTGCTCACTTTATTTCCAATGAGTTCAAATACACACACTGCTGATGTGATTGCTGCAACAACAGGTTAAGTTTAAAGCTCCCTGTTCTCATGACTGTTTTTGGTTGTTTTGTTTAGTAGCATATCAACACATGGGTTATTTAATCTAAATATTTTGTACACAATTTCATTTTATATTTTTAGAGATAATAATGGTTTCAGTCATACTCCTACTAATTAACCCATAACTGGTGGGGAGAAGAGGTAGATTCATAGCTTTCCCACGCTTGTCTATAACACTTACAGCACCTGGTATTCCTAAGTGGTCACCTAAGTACTGACTGGGCTTGACATTGCTTAACTTCAGTGATCAACTCATGATTGTCCTAGGGGACTATAACCTAGTAGATTAAAGTGTTGATTTATGAATTTGACAATATATTAATTGTGAGTTCAATCACTGGGTCAGGTAATGCTGACTTAGATTCAGTAGAAACAGGGTTAGCAATAACTGAGCCGTACTAAATAAGAAATAGACAAGATATATCTTGACATTGTCAGTGGAACAAGAATAGTCTGTCCTCATCGATTAAATAAAGGGTTCTGTTCAGAATTCCCTGAAGGTTAACCAGATCAATAAGCAACTGATGAAGGCCAGTGAACATAGCTGAAACATTACATTAATAACAAAGACAGGGACAACAATCTACATGTAAATGATGTCAATGTTTTTGTTCAGTAAGAATGAGCTGTCCTAGTGATGTTCTCATTGAATGAAACATTGACAAAAGAATAAAACTGAAAGCCTCCAACTCTTTTTTTACATAATCTTTTCCTTCTTAAGTGTCAGTTGTAATGTTCAGGTAATCTGGTTTCTTTCTTTGTTTTATTTTGTTTTACAGCATATCAACCTCAATGGGTTATTTAATGCTGACAAAAATTTTTATTGCTGGTAATATTTTTTTTTTCTCTTCAAAAATCTATTGCTTGTAATATTTTTTTCTCTTCAAAAATCTATTGCTGGTAATATTTTTTTCTTAAAATGTATAGCTGGTAATATTTTCTTTTTCAAAAATCTATTGCTGGTAATACTTTTGTTTTCAAAAACATATTGCTGGTAATAATGTATTACTGGTAAAAAATTTTTACAAAAAAATATTTCTGGTATTAAAAGCTATTTTTACACTTTCCAGTGTTTTGACCCCAGTTTAGGGGCTAACTATTAGCTGGGACCCTAACAGGTGCTACCACCTCGGGTCAGGGAGGATCTGGGAACACCAGCAATTAAGAAGTGGTTCCACACTCCTCAAAACTTCCTGATCAGAGACATTGCTGTTGGATGTAGTTTATCGTCTTACCCAGGACACAGATGTAGTTTATTGTCATACCCAGGGCAATCAATTAATCTGGAAACGAAACAAAAAAAATGAATTCAGCAATTCCTGGATCTATATAGTTCTTATTTTAATTTCTCAGGAAAATGACAGATATTATGTAATGACCTCAATAGCAAAATGATGAAGATTCAAAATGTAATGATTAGAATTTTTATTTTTTTTTAGCCAAAACATTAACCCAAAAACATAATTCCTGATGTTTAACAGCCTCATAAATATATTAATATATACTTATTTTCTCTATTAAAATAAAAATTTTCTCTATTAAAATAAATGTAATTCCTGATGTTTAACAGCCTCATAAATATATTAATATATACTTATTTTCTCTATTAAAATAAAATTTCCTCTATTAAAATAAAATTTTTCTCTATTAAAATAAATGTAATTCCTGATGTTTAACAGCCTCATAAATATATTAATATATACTTATTTTCTCTATTAAAATAAATGTAATTCTTGATGTTTAACAGCCTCATAAATATATTAATATATACTCATTTTCTCTATTAAAATAAAATTTCCTCTATTAAAATATATGTAATTCCTGATTTTTAATAGCCTCATCAGATTGAAACATTTATAGGTATGACTTGCATGGTTCCCAATTGATTCAGAAATATCTAAACTGTCAGCAACATACAACTGCTTTCTATGATCAAAAGTTAAAAATGGCTTTGAATGAGTGAAGACTGAGTCTTTATGAAAATCATCCTCTGAACATTGTGAACTGGCAAAAACAGATTTACAAAAAACTGTTCCAAATAACAGAAACCATGTCACTCAAAGACTACCAACATTGGCAACAACTAAAATGGATAGTACATGTAACTCAAAGTGCAAATAACAACATAATCAATATGTTAATGTTTCCTACAACTTCAAATAGAAAAGGTTAGGAAGGAAATCCCCATCAGTATAGGAAAGTGTGATAACAGCTGTTGAACTTGAGAGACCTATTTTCTTAAAAATTGTTTTAAGAGAAAAATTTTATAAATTTTAACTGACAACAGTACTGGCTTCTTGGTTGATGAAGCTGAATGTTTCCTTATAAGGAAACAGCTAATATTACCATTGCCATTATACATGAGAGAATGTAAATAGTGCATTTATTTTCACAAAACCCTGTGGACATAGAAACCTCAGTTTGGGAAGTTACACTTTCAATTTTGTAACATGAAATTTACTAATACTTTTATGCTTGCTTTTAAATTATTCTTTAAATTATTTTTTAAAGAACATTAAACAAACAAAAAACTTAAAATATATATTTTTTTATTGCTACAACAAATTTCAAATAATTAATATATAGATTAAATAAGTGTTTTCAGTTCAAATTTCTCTAAGGTTACCTGGATGAACAAGCACCTGATGAAGTCCAGAGAGCACACTGGCTGAAACTTTGCTATAATAACAACAAAGATGAGGATAATATTCCGCATGTAAATAATTTGGTTTAGTTTGTTTAATGGCATATCAACTCCTTATGGGTCATTTAATGCTAAAATTTTATTTTCTTGTTAGCTTTGTCAATTTTTTTTTTAACTGTATTGCTGGTAATTTTTTTTTTTTTACTATGAAAATGAATTGCTGGAAATTTTTTCTAATATATTTTCATATTTTGACGTAAGCTTGGGGGTTCACTATTTGCCCATAACTGGGACTCTAACAGGGTCAGGTTGGACCTGGTAACAACATCAATTAAGAGGTGTTTCCACACTGCTCAAAACTTGCTGCCAGATGTAGTTTATCATCATACCAAGGACAAGCATGGAAATAATGATAATTCCTTATCTCAGAATTTCAGAGAGAAATTAACTTTTACTTTCAAGTTTTGCAATTAATTTTATTGGAAAAAGAACATTATTTGAATCCTTTGCCATGAACATTTGCATTATATAGATTCCTATTTTGAAAGGAATTCTATATTTGAATGAAAATTCATTATTTTATCATTGTATATTTCTGGCATGTTTCCATTACAGTCATTTTTAGTCAATAAATGTTTTACTTGTTGAATTGTATGCTACATCCTATTTGTATTCTTTGTTTCTTTTTTCTTATCAGTCGAGGAAGAGAAAACCGAGAGACTAAAGAGAAATGGAAAATATATAATATCCTCTTGTATATGGTTCCTTAAGTAGGAAGATGTTTATTTTCATTTACGTAATAATAGTAATGGCAAAATTAAGCCTTTACAATGCAAGAAACATTTGACATTCATTGACCGAACAGTTAATGTTATTGAAGGTTGAAATTTTAAAAATGTTTAGCAAACTTGAACCTTCAAACCTGAAAAAAAAAAAAAATAAATAAATAAAAAAATGAAGTGTTAAAAGGATGTTTTTTTTATTGACACTGTTATTTTAACTATCTTCACTCCTCAGCAATGTTTATGGTTTTAAAAAATGTGTGGTGAATGTGTGTCAATACAGATTCAAAAGTATCCCCAGATTGTTTGCAAACATGTTTGTCAATACCAGTTATATCCAGATTTTTCCTGTTAGCAGCAGGACAATTTGACATGTCTAACCAGATACAGGCCTCTCTGCAACTGGACAAGATTCAGGTCTTTGTAAGATGTCTCATGTCAATAAAAGGTGGAGGAAAACAACAATACATTTTTGAAGAAAAATATTACCAGAAATAAATTTTTAAAGGGAAAAAAAAATTACCAGCAATACATTTTTGAAAAAACAAAATATTACCAGCAATAAAAATTTTGTCAGCATTAAAAAACCATAGAAGTTGATATGTTGTAAAACAAACGAGTAGCAATAGTTAAAATAATAGTGGCATAAAGGGAATGTTCATCCCTTTTTAACTTACAATTACATTACTAGATGTAACCGTAAGTTCTATGCTAACAGTTTCTTCTATTGCACTTCTCTCTTGTGGAACTGTCTTCTGGCTTATTGCTTCCCAGTTAAATTTTATCTAATTAATGATTAGAATTGTAATTAAATCTAAACATATGATGAAAGTGAATTTGTACTTTCTTTTTTTTCTTAGAAATTTTCAACAAAAATTTTGAACTCTTTACTTTTTATATTGTTTATTTAAAAGAATAATTTCATATTTACAAAATTCTAAAAACTAATGCAATGCAATATTTATCATTTACCAATTTATAAATAAATATGAAAACAATTTTTATTCATAAATTTATAAACATTTACTAAATTGTTAGAATATGTGAACCAACTATAAGGAAATCCTTATTTAACATGATATAAAGTTTGAATCGATTTTGCAATTAGCCAATATTTGCCAACCACTTCAATAAATAACAAATAAATGTTTATTGTTTTAAAAAGTGTGTGGTGAATGTGCGTCAGTACCAGTGCAAAAAAGGCCTCAGATCACATGTGGACATGTTCGATAATACCAGTTACATCCAGGTTATTCATGGTAGCAGCAGGACAATTTGGCATGTCTAGCTAGATAAGGGCCTCCCTGCAACTAGTCAAGATTCAGGTCTTTGTAAGATATCTTGTGTCAATAAAAGCAGAGGGAAAACAACAATTGGAAGGACATGGTTTCTTGTGAAGTCAGTACCGTGGACATTTTGTTCCTCAAGTTGCTATGGTTTCCGAGGCAGTGTTATTTTTTGTTACTTCCTGTCTCTTTCTCCTCTCTCCCCATTATCTCAGTACTTGTTGGGAGAGCAATCGGTTAGGTGTTTCTCTCCAATCCCAACAGACTCTTTGCTTACATGACAACAAAGTGATGATTAGAAATGTAGTAAAACCTAAAAAAATGTGATGAAAGTGAATTTATAATTTCTATTGTTTTTAGAAATTTTCAACAAAAATTTTGAACTCTTAGATTGTTTATTTAAAAGAATAATTTTATATTTACAAAATTCTAAAAACTAATGCAATGCAATATTTATCATCTACCAATTTATAAACAATTACATATGAAAACAATTTTCTGTTCATAAATTTATAAATATTTACTAAATTCTTAAAATATGAGAACCAACTATAAGGAAATTCTTATTTACCATTTTAAAAAGTTTGAATCAATTGGCAATTAGCCAATATCTGCCAAACATTTCAATAAATAACAAATAAACAGTGTAACTAAACAATCTAATAAATTGTTATACAAGAATAAAATGTCACTGCCAAAACTTGATCTTTGTTTGGTTTGCTTTATTTTGTTTTACGGCATATCAACTTCAATGGTTTATTTAATGCCGACAACATTTTTAGGATAGATTCATATGAATAGAATATGTATTCTTTGGTTTAGATTGCTTTGGTTTATTTTGTTTTATGGCATATCAACTTCAATGGGTTATTTAATGCCGACAACATTTTTATTGCTGGTAATATTTTGTTTTGTTAAAAATCTGTTTCTGGTAATATTTTTCCTTCAAAATTGTATTGCTGGTAATAATTTTTTTCAAAAAAGTATTGTTGGTAATATTTAACTATTTGCCCATAGCTGGGAACCTAACAGGTGCTACCACCATCAGTCCGGGTGGACCTGGGAACATCAGCAATTAAGAGGTGGTTCTACACTCCTCAAAACCTCCTGATCAGAGGCCTTGCTGCCGGATGTAGTTCATCATCTTACCCAAGACACAGATGTAATTTAACATCTTATCCAGGACAGCTGAAACTTGAGTTTGAACATAGATCGCCACTCAGCAAACACAGGCAATTCCATTATTGAATTAAGTAGATCAAGTTAACATAGAGGAAATGCAGAAAAGTAGCATGATGTCTAAACAATGTGCACTTTTATTCTATTCTCTATTACTATACAAACCACTATTCACTACTCTATTCACTATACAGATTACTATTCAAGTGAGTATTATCGAGTAAGTACTATTAGTGTGAGTGATATTCAAAGGTGACTAACACCAGCATTGTTCAATGGTGTACTATAGTTGTATCTGCGATTACAATGGCCTCTACTACTACGAGCATTGCAAAAGTGACAACAAGTATTCATTGGCATCACAAAATAAATACTGTTTATTATTCTTGCTGTCAATTCTCAAAAAATATAAAATGTATGATTTCACTTTCATAAATTTAGGTTTTATTAAAATTCTAAACATCACTTTTGAAACAATAAACATTTCTGAGGAGTGAAGGTAGTTAAAATAAAAGCAGTATTAATGGGAAAAAAAACAAAGTTTTTGATACCATTTTTTTGTGAGGTATGAAGGTCCAAGATTGCCAAATGTTTTCATCAAAATTTTTCCAGGAAATTAAATGTCAAGTTCACTGTTATAACTCACTTGAATATTGATGAGAGTTTCCTTTCACATCTTTTGTATTTGGTAGTGTGCAAATTTAATAGCTTATGTCATTCTCTCTTCTCACTACATGTGCTGCCCATTTTTATTGTTGCAGCTGTTGGAAGTTTTCAAGTGATGAAGTTTTCTGTTATTTTGGTAGAGCTTTCTTTGCAATTTTCTAATATCAGTCTGATGAAGGATTGTCATTTTATTTTCTATTATTAAATTCATGTGGGCTGTGGTACAGTTTATTTATGTTTTCTTCACATCAGTGCTTATAAAATGTATGAAACAGTTTAAGAAAAGATGAAATACATTGGGACTCATTTACTCTTTACAGCTATGCACCGAACTATCTGCAATCATGAGTCTTTCTGACTGGTATAAGATGTTGTCTATTATAATATCTGATGATCTATATATGAAAATTCCAAGAACCATAATAATAATTTGAGGGGTCAGAGAGTTCTCCAGAATTCTTAAAAACAGGAACTACAGAGGAGGACTTCCAACAAGGAAGCAGCGAATCAATTGTTGTACAGTTTGGAGAGTACTGGAACCAGCTCAAGAGCACATTTAAGATAACAGCTGGGATCCCGTCACATCCATTTGCCTTGTTGGAGTCTAGTTTGGAAATGCTGTTTGAAACAAGTGATGGAGGTATCATTCAGAAGAGCCTCCATTCTAGTGGAGAATCAGGTATGAGTACTCCAGATGACTTGAGTGTGGAGTTGAAGAACTTCTAACAAAGCACTCAACTTTATCTGCAGTAGATGTCAGGATTTCATATTGATTGAAGAGAGAAGGAATTGAGGATTTGCTGTTGTTCAGAACACTCTTGGAGAGCCACCAATAATCTCTAGAACCAAACTTGTGAGAGGCTTTATGTTTTTTTCATTCTATCAGCAAATAGTGACTTCAATTCTTTGAGAACACACTTGCACTTATTACAAGCAGATACAAAGAGATGTCTGTTGCAATCAGACCTGTTCCTCTGGTACAGCTGGAAGAAGTTCCAAAATATCTCAAGAGATCTTGAACTTTCTACCAACCTAAAAGAAGTTTTAGCAGAGAAACGAATACTTGAGTAACTTTTTCTAAAACACATGTCTGTTATTTCTTTACAGTTTGTATTTTCTGTTTGCATTGCCATTGGTGAGAGCTTATTTCCAATATTGTTTAATTCAAGATTTTTTTTTGTTTTAAATCTACATTTAGAAAGACCTTTTGAATTACATCCTCATTGGTTGTCTCACACAGATGACCTTGTTCAAAACTGGAATCACCTTAGTCAATATCTATTTAAATAACACTAATACATTATTGTAAACCACTATATACTTAAATACACATTTCTCATGTGTTTATATTATATATATATATATATATATATATATATATATATATATATATACAGTGAAAGTTTACAGTGGAAAAAGGCCACCTTGCATTTCTTTACCAAAAAAAAGACTTTAAAATGAGATACGTTTTGTATTTTTTTTTTAGTACAAGATAAAAATGTAAGTATGTACAGTATATTTTATTTTATTTTTCAGTCTCTCCCCAGACTTTCTTATTACCAAAAATTTCAAATTTGGTTTCATTTTGTGGTGATTTATTGACAAAAATATGATGCTGTTGTATGATAAATTTTTATTGTTAAGTGCTTATTTCTTGTCAAAATAAAAGCGAATACACTGTAGTTACTGAAACTATCTCATACTTTAAAATAATATAAACATAGGACGTTCTACATCCACATTGTAATACTTCTTTCATTTATTCCTTTATATGTAGTTGTGGCTCATACTACATAGGGAGAATGACTCAAAGTCTGGATGTCAGAATAAAGCAACACATTCCAACAAAAACCCATAATCTTAGGTACAGTCCTTCAGACATTCTGACCAATACATATGGGTCTTCCATTACAGAACACCTAATAAATAGCCATAAATTGTGCCACTAATTTCAATGTGGACTCATTCTTAGCAAGTCCTACTCAAATTACCACTTGAAAGTGTTGGAGGCCATTTATAATTTGCTTTTGAAGCCTTCACTGTGTAAACAGAAGGATTTTGTACTGGGCCTCCAACTAATTTCCATCCAAGCAATATTTTTTGTTTTTTTTCCCCCCTATACATATTGTTGATTTCTTTTTAGTGATAATTCGGTAAATTTGCTTTTTAATGCCCAAATGCTCTTAAACTTTTCCCAAATTGTCATAATTTTGTGTAAATATACATGCTGAACTTGAATTAACGATTAAACTATGAAGAAACCTACCGTTTTGGAGTTATCGACAAGAAAATATCGGACTTTGTCTCAGGCTGTCTTCTGCCATTTCTGGCATACTTAAAAGTAATTTAGTATGGGACACCTTGGGCCACTTCCTTTGGCATAAGCATAAATTTTGGCCTATTTACTTCCTTTACAGAAGTTTGTTTCCAAAATCAATACGCACTACCATAAAGCAATGTAATTTTTGGATAAGTGTAGTTTTACTTAAGATTAAAACAAACAAAAATTACAATGTAAAGAAAAGGCTAGAAAGGATTTTTTTTTTTTGAAAATAAAACAAGAAAGTTAACTTTTAAATATATGAAAATATTGTTTGTGAAGAGACAGTTAATTTACCGATAATTCTATTGTAATTTATTAAATTTAATTTAGCTCTGTTAAGTGAGGTTCAAAACTGGTTAGCTAGCTTGTTTTTCAGTTTTACTTATCTATTATCATCATCATGAGTGGTAATAAAAATAAATTTTGTCTTTTCATGGCGGTCATATATATATATATATATATATATATATATATTATAAATTAATTGATTTAAAATATGTTTTTTTTCGCTACACAGTTCCAACCATGTTTCAAAAATAGAAGCTAAAAACTCCGAATTTAATTTTGCAATTAAATTAAAAGCATTGAAACATGGTTGGAACTGTAGCGAAAAAAAACATATTTTAAATCAATTAATTTATAATATTAATGCTCTGTAAATTTACATTGAGCACTATTTTGTAAAAAATAAAAATATCTATAAGAACACCGGATTTTATATCTTACTGTTCTTTCTTTTTATTTATATATATATATATATATATATATATGTGCGTGTGTGTGTGTGTGCATATGCAGTGATGACCCTAAGGCTGTTGAGAGCTGAACTTCAGCATCCTTACAAGTATAAAGGTTTTAATTTTCACAAAGAGAAAAGCTAAAAATGTAAAATAATGATTTTATTACAATATACAACATAATAAATACCAAAGAAAACATTCATTATCCTACCTAAAAAAAAGAAAAAAAAAACATTTCTATGCAAATCTTTTCATGGCCCTTTCTACACCTATCTTCTTTACAAGATCATTTTCTATTGACAAAATAGACAAAGGATTTAATCTGTCTTGAGTTATGGATGACCACAAGTATCTTTTTATAAGTTTTAGCTTTGGAAGATCCCAAGCACTTGACATGACAGCATGAGGGCACCCTGGCCTCGATGGTTCTCTGTGTGGCTACCTGAGTTGCCAGTACCTTCAGTACCCTGCTCAAATAAAAAGAGCATTTTGTGATAATTAGGGAAACTGGTAATCGGTGTCATGAGGAAGAGTTTCAGACATGGCAGTGAATTCTGGACATTCTCTGTAGAAATGAAGAAGAGACTTGAAGCAACAGTTTAGAGAAAAAAGAAAAAAAAGGAGATCTATACCTGACATCAGAAAAAAAAAAAAACAGATGAAATTTTTAGGGTACATAATGAGGAAAGAGGGCTTGGAAAATTTGATACTCAGAGGATATATTGAAGTCAAAAGAGACAGAGGAAAACAATGCATAACCTATCTTGAAAGCTTGAGTAAATAACTGAAGTGTTTTAATAAAGGACAAAGTGTGACACTGAAATCCAAAGATACATTTGAATAGTGAAAGTCACCCTCCAAAAACTAAGCAAAGAAACAAGAAAATTTCATTAGAAACAATGAAAAGTGTACTGAACTGCTATATAATATCAGTGCTCCTATATGGTAGTGAATGCTTGACAATTTCCTCACAGAGGAAGAAGAGACAAAAATGTTGTTCTTCCGAAGGATCCTGAGGATACCATGGACTGAACTTGGGACAACAAAGTTTTAGAAGAAACGAAAACAAAAAGGACAATTATACTTAACATCAGGAAGAGATAGTTAAATTTCTAGGGCATATAATGAGGAAGAAGGCTTGGAAAATTTGATACTCATTGGGCAGATTGAAGGCAAGAGGAACAGAGGAAAACAATGCATAACTGATCTAGAGAGCTCGAGTAAATCAGAACCAAGATTAGTAGAGGTGACAAAAGGACAAACTCATTAAGAGGTACAAAGGATAGGGAATTATGGAGAGCAATAATCAGCAATGTCTTGAAAGGACATAGCATATAGAACAAGAATAGTGGAGAAAAAAAGCTATGTTTTGTAAGAGAAGTTTTATAGCAAAAACAACTGCAGTATTTATTATAAAAATGAACATGTTTTGTTTTTAAAGTTTGCAATAGCTAAAATGTTTGAATCTAGATTCTTTTTTAGGTTTCTTGGTTGATGAAAGGTGTTTGCCAACAAATTGAATTCTTTTTTGTAAATAATTCTTGTCATTTTCCTTTTTAAAATTGAATTAGATACTCCACCAAATTTGTCAGGCAAATCTGTGGCTTTTAGAAGAATTTTCTTTTCCAAAGCCAAAGGCATAGACGTTCTTTTAATACTATTAGATGTTTTAGCAATTTATCATGTTTGTTGTTTACATTGTCTATTGACATCTACATCTTTGCCAATGCTTAACATTAACCTAACATTCTAAAAAGTTAAGTTACAAATGTTGTGTTCCTTCTTCTCAAGTTCACACCTTGTATTTGTTCTTTATATATTCTATATATATATATATATTAATAATTTCACCTCAAGCAAGGCAATAATGAACATTAAGATGCAAGTTACTGGGAGTGGAATAAAAGATTTTAGTGATAAGAAAGGACAATAAAGGAACATAGTTGAAGAAGAGAGATGACGTCTAACATTGCATTTCAAATTTTGAACATTGTAGTTGGCATGGAAACAAATAACTAGAAGAGATGTTCATTGGCAAGAAAAGAAACAATTAGAATAGAACTTACAGTCACATCTATTTCAACTGTAAAATAATGAGACCTAGTTACCAATCTAATAGTATGCTTAAATTTGTATAGCAAAGTACTAAAGAGGACAGATCATTAGAACAACTACCATGAAAATATTTATAGAAAAGACATGGGAAAATGACTGAAGCCAAGATGCCATGTCAGGATTTATAAGATTGCAGATTCTTTATTGGATTTTGTTGAAAATTTCTAAATACATTACAGAATCCTCAGATCAGATATAGCAGCAATATTCAATGCAGGGATCAATGGTAGACTTATAAAGGTGCAAGATGGATTCTGAGGAGAAATATTGTCTTACACGACGTAGTGAATTAGATTTCTTAGCAGCAAACCTAGCAACTGATTCAATATGATCCTTCCATTATATATATATATATATATAAACCTAAAGAGCCTTGTTGAGATTTTACTATGTTTTGTTTTGTTTTTGGGGTTTTTTTTTTTGTTATGTGGTCATGGTTGTTTTTGGGTTTAAGCTATATATTCTGTTCCATTTTTTAGCCAGCATTTCCCATGACGATCCATTTAGGTGAAACCTTGGTAGGTTTGCCTGAGTCTTTAGGTTTACATTAGGTTTACTCTACTTCATGTATTGAGCACTTTACATAGTTGCTTTACTTGTTTTGGAGGTTTTTTCTTTGGACTCTGAGCTTGAGCTCTGGACGATTGTTTTTTGCCTCAATTTCATGTTCTTAGTTCTTTCTTTTTTTATTCCTCATTAATAGTTTGTTCTACTACAAGCCAACATACACAAGATTTTTCCAAGCAAGTACCACCATTTATATATATATATATATTTTTACAAGATTCAATGCCTGTAAACATTTCTTAGTCTAATTAGTTCTTCACTTGTTTAAATTTTTCTGTGGGTGATTAAATGAAAATATAGTAACATCCAGCTGTTGATTTTGTCATGAAAGTATTATTGGGTGAAGGATGATAAAATATATTGCCACAGTAATAACAATGGGTTTTATTTAATAAGCCTAAGTTTAATTTAAAATATTTATAAGTGGACTATTAGTTCTCTTTGTTGTTGCTATGACAACATTTTCAGCCATTGTACTCAAAGCGTTAATGAATGATGTTGTATGTGCATAAGAGGAGGAGGTAAGAAATACAGTTTATAAGGTTATGTTGGAGAGTTAATGTTTAATCCAGTCTAGGACCCATGCACCACATTTGGCTTTCTGAATAGAACAACTGATTTCATGAGGAAAATAACATTTAAAATTTGGTTTGTTTCATTTTGTTCTCACTTGTTCACTCACACATTCTCTCATACATAACCACATATGTAAACAGTGATTAAGTTCAATGTTTCTTGAATTTTTAAACTTTTGTCGAAGGTAACGTTTTCATCATTTTGAAATACTGGCAACTTTCACTAAAGAAAACCAGACGTGTAAATATCTTTTTCATTAGAAACAGGAAATATTCATAATACTTTTTTTCTCTGTTTAAAAGGTAACTAAGGAACATGACTATGTAATTAATATTCCTAATTATCAGCATACTTCAAATATCTCGTAATATGAAAATAGACATCAGTAAATTGAAATAAGCAAAAATTAAGCAAAAAAATTATTTTATTTCCTTAAAAACATTTATAGGTTAGGGCAAGTAATTTAGAATAAAGCAGATTTCATGAATTTTTGAACAATACTGGAACCGATTCTTCAAACCTCTAATTTCGGTATCTTATTTACAGGAACCAGTTGAATCACACCAATGGGTGTTAGGAGATTTGGAAAATTCTCAGCTCAACCTAATTCAAACATCTGACAAAAATCATCAAACATCAAAATTTTAATACAAAAAGTTTATTGGTTGGAGTGAAAAATTTTAAACAGCCCCTCATTGTAATGTTTTCTAAATAACTTCATTAAGAAAAATTGTTGGTATTATTTGAATTTATACATATACCTTGAAAACTAGCAAGGTAATTCAATGACAGATTGTATATTCTTAAATTGATGCATAACAGTTTTTAGATGAAATGTAATTTTGAAAAGTGAAAAAACAAAAACAAAACTTAGTGAGATTGAATATTGACATTAAACTGAGAAAGGAAACTGCAAGTGTGACATCACCCTGGCCTCTCTGCCCCCATGCTATCCTGTGATGACCAATGCGACTTGGTATTGGTCATGCTACCAAATGTGATGTGATCCTGCTGTCATGGCACCAAATGTGATGTTCTAACCCTTGGTTGATTCAGATGGGAATCTGGTTAGATTCGGTATCAGCTTTGTCGCTCCCAGCTCTCCTCCAACGTCTGGTTACCGAAGTAACTGCTTTGACTTCTAGTCTAACCTACCCACGTTGTGATTTGATCTTAGGTAGACGAAATCAATCAGTCGCTGGGCCGTAATGCAAGCCGAATTCGAGCAAAGGTGACATCGCATAAGTATATGTAAAAGAAAATAAAGTAACAACTCGAAAAGTTCAAATGTGTTAAAAAAGAATAACAAATATTTTCATATCTGGTTGCTGAATACAGGATGGCGTCTTTCTCCCAAACCGCTTCTATGGATTCGTGACACTTTGCGTTTGTTAGGCGAGTCTTAATATCTTAAGTTGTTTTTCGATAACTGGTTTTTTGTATCTTCAGGCGATATTCGTAAAACTTGTTTTGGTGGTCTAAGTCGTTCTTCAAAAATAAATTGTTTTTGGTTAGAAGTCAAAGTCGGAATGCATGGATCTTCAGTCAGCTTTCTGCAAGGCTGGTCTCAGAGCTCACAGCCCAACTCTGTGTCTGCGTCTCATCGGAACTCTGCCGAACTCTAACTCCAACTGCCGTCTACTCACTGCGACTGTTTATATGGACACCGACCAAAACCAGGTGTGGCCTGTCATGGTTTGGGTTCCTCCATAATTCTAAATCCACAATAAGGATTTTCTTTGTTTTCGGACAGGAAAATTTATCACTTTCCAATTTTGGAAGTCCATTACTTTCTGCTTTAGAGGGGTTCTTAAGGGAATTGTCCTCCCAATTTCTTCCTTTCTCATATTGGTATCTCACACCAATCCCCTCAGAGGGCGTCAACAGGTTTCCCTTCTTTCTCATAGTGGTATCTTACACCAATCCCCTCAGAGGCGTCAACAGGCCTCCCATCCTTCTCATATGTTTACCTTTGCCCACCGCTCATGCCACCAGTCAGCCAATGACGCTCAGCAGCGTGGGTGTTTACAATTATTGCTCAAAGGAAAAAAAAATTATCTTCCCCCTTTTTTATTTTCTTTCTTTTCCTCCGCCAGACCTCTACGACTCGTAGTGTGATCCTTAATCTCTATCTTAACCGAATGTCATCTGGAACTTATCAATGAGATTTTTGCCAAGCGTCAAATGGGTGGTCAACTGGATGTCTTCACACCCTGTCACCAATTATCTATCCTGGTTACAAACTTTTATCATGTCCAGGTCTGAACATAAAACAGGTGTCTTTTCAAAACCAAATGATATCTCCGAAAGATAGTTAATGGTTTATATTTTCCCTTTCTCTCTGGGGTGGCCTCAGCTGATGCCTTTCTCGGTCAGTACGTGACCTGATTACAATTATCTTCCAGCTTCTGTTTCATAGGCCACTTGACCAATTTGAAATTTTCATTATTGCCATGGGCAGATTGCTATCTTTTATTTGCCGCATCGTAGCATAAATTAATTCCAACAGATCCGAGATTTACAAATTTCCTATCTTCTGCGAAAAAAAATACTTTTCTTCACAAATGAATATAAAATCTTTACCACTTTTCTTTGTTAAAAAAAAATAACATCGTTCAGTATGTCTTTCATGATAGCTTCTTCTCGCCTTAATTATTTCTCGCTTTTAATTTTCACGCAACCACTAAATAGTGTTACAATGAACTCCTACAGAAGGTAGTGAAGGAAATCAAAAAGAAAGAACTAAACATCAATTGCAAGACAACAGTGCGTGGTTGCTGGCAAAAAGAACAGCCCCACATGCAAATTACAGTTTTGCGATACCCAAATCAAACAGGGGCACAAATTTAGATACCTGGGAAGTGTTCTAACAGAGGACAGAAAATACAATATTGAAATCTGAAGACACATTGGGATAGCAAAAGATGCCTTCCAAAAGCTGAGCAGAGTATGAAGAAAGAAAGAAAGAAAGGAGTACTGAAAAGTTATGTAGTATCAGTACTACTATATTGCAGCAAATGCTGGACAATCTCTTCACAGATAAAGAAGAGACTAGAAACAACAGAAGTGTAATTCTACAGAAGGATGCTCAGAATACCATAAATAAACATGTGAACAATGATGAAGTTCTAGCGATAATGGCAACAAAAAGGACACTTGTTCTTCACATCAGGAAGTAGCAGTTGAAATTTCTGTGGGACATAATGAAGAAAGAGGGCTTGGAAAATTTGATACAAAAAAAGGATGATGTTGCAAGGTAATGGGGAGCAAGGAAAAAAAGACAAATCTTAAGACCTACAAAGGACAGAAAATTGTGGCAACAAATGATTGCCAACATCTTGAAGGGACATGGCACATATAGAACGAAAATTGATTGAAGAGGAAGAAGGAATGAAATATTGGCAAAGACGTATATGCATATGTACATGTATACCTTACACTACATCATGAATTGGTTCCAGAGGTCATGACTTAGGTTAAAAGACACTTAAGTCAAAATAACTACACTATAAACTGCAAATAAGCACTCCCTATTGCCTATTATAATATTTATGATATGTATGTACAGTATTCTGAATAAAATAATTCATTTCTACCTTATCTTCCAGCGATATAGGCTTACGCTTAGCATTAGCACTTGCAATGGGACTTTTCTTTGGAGCCATGGGCAAAAATGTATTCTAATTCAAAATTCAAATCTAATTGAAAGAACATCAACTGCAGAGCACAGATATAAACAAGTCTGAATTCAAACTCAGTGTTTGAGTGGAAAACAATGCACAAATGCCACCTGTCATCAGGAACATCTATTGAATATACTTTACTATGCTATTTTTATTGGTTTGGCTTGTTTTGTGGCATACTAACCTCAATGGGTTATTGTTATAGTGGAACACACTTATTTTATAGTTAATAGACTCTCCCACCTATAATAAGTAGGAGTAGTAAGAGTAACAAATTAGTCGGCAGTGAGTGGGTCAGTCAGTCGATGTCGGACGACCATTAGTCAGATATCAAAGTATCAGCCACTACAACTAGATTACTGCATCATTACCTATTATATCAAGTTCCTAATGTTTTGTATGTCGAATGTATTTTAGGACCGATTTAGTACAAATACAAGCCTCCACTGTGAAACCACTACAGTTATTTAATGCCAACAAGATTTTTATTGCTGTAATATTTTTTTTTTTTTATTGCTGGTAATAACTTTTTACAAAGTATTTCTGGTATTAAAACCTAGTTTTACACTTTCATAATGTTTTGACCTAGTTTGGGGGTTAACAATTTACCCATAGCTGGGACCCTAACAGGTGCTACCACCCCAGGTCAGGGTGGACCTGGGAACACCAGCAATTAAGAGGTGGTTCCACACTCCTCAAAACCTCCTGATCAGAGGCCTTGCTGTTGAACATAGTTTATCGTTTAATCCAGGATGGGCTATTTCTATGATTATATATATATATATATATATATATATATATATATATATGGTATACATAATATTAATTTTATATTTAAATCAGATTTTATGTGTGTTTATTGTTATTTTACTGTTTTGTCATTTCCAATGTTTTAATGGTCGACGTAAACTCAAGTAAAACGACCAAAGATGAGTTTTATTTTTCCATATAATATTTTAGAAAAACCGATGTAACTTCAAAAATGACTTAACTCAAAACAACTTAAGCTGAGGTATCAGTGTATTTAGATAACGAAGAAAAAATATAAGGAACAATGTCTGAGCAAATTCTTGCAAACTAGAGCATTTGAGTAGTTCAGAGGAAACAAGAAATTCCTGGATAAAGTTTGAGATTACTCTTGATAAAATAGAATTAAGCTCAAGTAAATAAAATTCACTAAATTTATTTACCTTTCATAAGTGTACAAAGTAACAGGTTTGCTTAACTTTTGTTGTAATATTTAGAAACAGTTTCAAAGAATCCTTTTCTGCAATTGTATATAATGTATACCTAAAATATAACATGGACACAGAAATCAACATTGCATGTTCAATGGCAGCTTCATGTATCTCTCTTAAATATATTTATTAATAAATATACATATTTTCCTCACTGGTAGCATAACTGAGCTTTATGCACAATGTACAACTGCTATATTGTACTGAGCACTATTCTATTAACAACAGAAACTTAATGTGGGATATTATATATGATAAAAATATAGTTTGAAGGTATGCTATATTTATGTGTTAAACTGATCAATATCAGAGATAGAATGTATGTACATATAAAATGGACATTGTGGTCAACAACCAGCAGCAGCATTCTGTTTCATATTTAAACACAATCTTTAAGCCTGAAGAGTAGGTCTAAGCATGGAAGGTGTCACTGGGTATTGTCCTCAGTGTCCATTTTATACATACACACATTTGTGTGTGTGTGTGTGTATATAATAAAAAGGCTTAAACACTAATATTCCATGGTCATAATTTATTCCATTGGAATCATAAATACCATCCAATTCATCAGACCTATAAATATATATATATATATATATATATATATTTCTTTTGAATTTTTCTAGGTCTGATGAATTGGATCATGATTCTAATGTAATAAATTATAACCATGGAATATTAGTGTTTGAGTCTTTTTTTATTATATTCTTACTCTGTCCTGGACATTGAGTTCTATCTGGATTCTATCCTCTTGGAAATATATATATATATATATATATATGGTTAACCTGTAGAAAAAGACAACACGTATGAAGGTAAAAGACAATAGGAAAACTGTATTATTAAACATTATATATCTTTTATCTTTTTACATATATACATCTATATATTATGGAGACATGTTGAAGTGATTAGAATGTTAGTATTCCAATCAAATCATAAATTGGCTTCAAATCTTACCATGGTCAGTTTGTCAAAGAGGTAATTATATCAACTTGCAGAGATGGTCCCATTATGCAATTGCTATATATATATATATATATATATAGCTGAATAAATAGCAGAACAGGCTGGGCACTAGCTTTGATTGATAACCTGTCTAGGAGAAGGGCAACACTGAATTCAAAAGCTGAGGAGGGTCATTTGAAGACCTTGTGACACATTGTACACCAGTTCTCTGTATTTGGTTCATCCAAAAAGTATGGTTGGTTCTACATAAGCCTTCATCATTATAATCAAATCATATGTGCAGATAGTCGTAGCAGTTCGCTTCTAAGAACTAAACTACCAGACTCTCATACATCAAAAAACAATAGCAGAGTCCAACATATTTCCAAACAAGTTTGATTAAAAGGAGCCAACATAGTCCAGCTAATTTTTTCATTATAGTTTTCCAACTTTTAAACAAGTGCATAGAGTATTGTGCCCAGAATTGTGGATAAACTGTCCAAAATTCATATTTTCTTATTGTTTTGTTCAAGTACTTTCAATCGACAGTCATTTTCAAGAACCAATGTACAGTCTGTGTGTTAGTTAGAATTCCTTTGTCTACATCCTGGTATTCTTTGGAGAGCTGAAAGTTTGAAATAGTCTAATATCATCACATTATGCATAATGATTATTGGCAACAAGGCCACACAAAAAGAATGCGATATATTAGAAAATAAAAAATTGATTAACTAGCGAAGTTCTGTAAGATAAACTATTTCAGGTAAGCAGTCTTTAATTACAGTGCTCAATATCATTTGATAGAATAAATAAAATGAATTTGTTCATTTAATGGTTGAATATCTAAATGTTGAAACTTAGAATAGAGATATCAATAGCTAAGTAACAAATTTATTTTACTTACATAATGTTGTTAGCAGAAACAAAACAAAACCTGCCTACCTACCTTGAAAATCAGTATTCAAACTTATGGCTGGTTGGTTGGGTTTTATGGCATATGTAGGTCATTTAATGCTGAATTTAGTTTATATATATATATATATATATATATATATAAACGTCTATAAGCAATATAAGCTAGAGATTATTTGCTTGCACACTGCAAAATAATTCCAGGTATTACTGTCTAGGACAAGGATTTCCATTTAGTATAGACAATTTGTTTGCACAATGTTAAAAGGTAGCATATATTAATTGCACATCAGATTACATTCTCGATAGAAGACCAATTCTTTTCAGGAAGTTTATTATATGATTTGGATCAATTTTTGTAAATAGTTCCTTTGTACTCTTAATGTTGTAGAACTTTCTTCGAATGTGTGTAAGGTTTGTGCATTCTATCAGTATATGTTTTACTGTGTATTGGTTTCCACAGAGACATTTAGGAAGAGACTCCCCTTCTAGTATGAAGGACTGAGTCAGTCTAGTGTGTCCAATGTGTAGTCGAGTAAGGGCCGTTTCTTCTCTTCTTGTATTATTAAGATTCAGTTTCCTTTCTTTTAAAACGGGTTCTATTTAGTAGAGCTTATTGTGGGTATTTTTGTTTCATAGTTGTTGCCATTTTTGCATCATTATTTTCTTGATTTTATGTTTTAGGCCCGTATATGGGATTTTGAAGTTCTGGTTGGATGTCATGTTAAGTGCAGCTCTTGTCAAATTTATGGTTTTAATTTTATTTTGAACACTAATTTCTAGTACTTTTGGCAAATTTGTATCTCTCTCAACAAACCTGAAAATTAGTTACTTGCATGTTTCATATGAATTAAGCACATAAAATAAAACTGGTTCATACATGTTTTATCACATCTTGGGCTTATATCAGGATTTTTGTACCAATTGATCCTGACGTCTGTGATTGTGTAAGCTTTTTCAAATGTATCTTTTACACAGGAGTTTTCCAATATATATATGTGTATATATATATATATATATATATATATATATGTGTGTGTGTATATATATATATATATATATATATATATATATATGTGTGTGTGTGTATATATATATATATGTGTGTGTGTGTGTGTATATATATATATGTATATATATATATATTACATGTCCCTCTCCTCCTTTCTTCTTCTATCTTGACTTTCTTTCTGTATCTAATACTATCTGCTCTCTCATTTTTCTTCCACTCTTACTGTATTGCTTTTTTTTTATATGTGAATATCTATAAACTGAAATTGAACAGAAAATATCTGAAATACATTAGACTCCAAAGATTGGTTGATTCAAAGTTATGTCCCTTGCTTGACTAGACTTGCAATGTTTACCTTCTTATATAACAAGAACTGACAACTTGTTTATATCAAGAGCTTAAAATGATTGATACCCGAGGACAGGGCTGTCACATAACACGGTTGTTTCACAAATCATACAGGATAACAGTGCATACAGTTTTTTGTTTTTTTTTATTAATTCTTCTTACAAGGCAGATTAATGAAAATGTTTATCAGCGCTTTAAAAAAAATAAAAAATAGGAAAAAGTTTTACAGATAAAAAAAATAAACCATATCTCCCTTCCTTCTCTCATCCCCTTGCATTTTGCATCTTCAGTTTGTAAACTTTTAAAATTTAGAAAATCTGAAAAATTACTGCAAAAATAACATTTTTAGTTATGTTGTTGCCACAAACAAAAAAAAAGTCTATCTTGGAGATCTGTTCAGAAAATATCCAATCATTTTCAAAATCTTGAGAACTGGTTGCACAGCCTTGATGTGACCTGGCAAAAAATCAGAGGGATCTTGCTAAGTATGTGAGAACAGATACTCTTTCATGAGGTTACTCAATCAACAGTTAGATGCCACTGATTATGACATATGTTTATGTGACTGCCACATTCACAATGACCAAATAAGTAAATCCATATAAACTAATCTTAACATAACCCTCTACATCAAGTGACCAAAACAGAGTTAAAAAATATAGGTATATAAAACTGTCCATCCATTTAAATAACAAAAATTAGCTTATCTAGAATGATGACTCTTTAGTCCCCGTTAGATTCTCATACACTTATCACAGATGTTTTTACTTTTCAAAACGGTCTGCAAACCCTGCATTTGGGATTACCATCAGTTGCCTTGTTGAGTTCTTGCCTTGATCTTGCTTTTCAGCAGCAATTTTAATTTTGGAAAACATCACTTGGGGACTTTCAACAACATCAAGATAATATAAGAAAATAATTACATCATCAACATGTTGATATTTCACAATACTTTGAACAAAAAATTCAATTAGGAAACCTCTATCAATTCTTTTAAAATAATTTCAATGGAAAGTAGCTCTGGCTACTTGATCAATGAATGACAAATGTTTCCTTGCAAAGAAACAGCTAATCCATTACCATTAAACAGATAACTTGGTATTTACTCATCTCCTCCCCACCTACAATGACAGGACATATCAAGGATAAGTAGGGATCCCAAGTGCCTGAACATGGGCTGAGTCAAAATGTACCCAGTCTCAGTCTGATATTCCATGACCATACATTGGGAGGTCCCCCCACAGGATTGGAATCCATGAGACTAGGCATCCCTCATATATTTTTGTGAGGAACAGAAGGCAGATACTATATTTTGATCCCCCTCTCAATAGCCAGTAGGTGAAGAAAAGAATAACAAGATTTCTTTAACAATTGAGGTCCGACCTAGGTAAGACAATAAACTACGTCCACATCCTGGGTAAGATGATAAAATGCATCCAACAGCAAGGCCTTTGATGAGGAGGTTTTGAGAAGCATGGAGCCACTTCTTAACTGCTGGTGTTCCCAGGTCCACCCTGACCGGGGGTGGTAGCATCTGTTAGGGTCCCAGCCATGAGCAAATAGTTAACCCCCAAAATGGGGTCAAAACACTATCAAAGTGTAAAAATAGGTTTTAATACCAGTAATAAATTTTTGATGGAAGAATTATTACCAGCAATAAATTTTTGAAGAAAAAAATATTACCAGTAATACATTTTTGGAAAAAATATTACCAGCAATGAAAATCTTGTCAGCCTTAAATAACTCATTGAGTTTGATATGCCATAAACCAAACCAGCAATTAATAGTACCATTCTCTTCATTATTTTTGCCATCCTACCTACTTGAAACAACACCATTATTTATTTGTTCTACTTTCACCTTTAGTAGTATTAGGCTTCTATGAGATTGTAATGGGACCTTACCCATAATAACATAATGGACTATTCCATATGTAATAAATACTGTGCCTCAAGAGGAAGCAGAGACTTCAGTCTGAAGGGAGGTTCGTCAGGAGTCAGTCAGTCGAGTCAGAGGCAGTTCGAAACAGAGTCGCATTCAGACAATTACTACTAAACCTGATTGTTCGTACTAACACTTTCTACTTCTCTGTATATATTCCTGTTTGAAAGAAAAAAATACAGAAAAACAAACAAAAAATCTGAATATGCAATTATAGTATTAATGTTAATATAAAATCGACGTCCGGACGTTTCGGTCTATTTAAGACCATCTTCATGGACATTTTCATTTAAACATAATTAACGTTATAACTTATAAACATAATTGCATATTCAGATTTTTGTTTGTTTTTTCTGTATTTTTCTTTCATACTGTCGGATCTATATCCATATATTTGCTTACATATTCCTGTTTGTAATAGATCTGTGTTATTCCATATCCGTATTCGAGGTCTTCTTTATTGGTTCTACCTTGGACTATCACCGTGGTACAAGGAATTGGACCATAACAGAGATATTAACAGATAATAATATATTTGCCTTTTCACCAACTGGGGGATCAAAATATAGTATCTGCCTTCGGGCAAACTACATTTTATCTCTCAATTGTGTTTATCTTCAGACGGAACACAAAAAATATATGAGGGATGCCTAGTCTCATGGATTCCAATCCTGTGGGGAGGGACCTCCCTCATGTATGGTCATGGAATATCAGACTGAGACTGGGTACATTTTGGACTCAGCCCATGTTCAGGCACTTGGGATCCTACTGTTAAACTATCCTTGGGATATGTCCTGTCATTGTAAGGGGTGGGGAGGAGATGAGTAAATACCAAGTGTAGTATCTGTTCTCATCTCTAATGGTAATGGCAACATTAGCTGTTTCCTTTGCAAGGAAACATTTGTCATTCATTGATCAAGTAGCCAGAGCTACTTTCCATTGAAATTCATAAAACCTTTCTGTTAAAAGAATTGATAGAGGTTTCCTAATTGAATTTTTGTTCAAAGTATTGTGAAATATCAACATGTTGATGATGTAATTATTTTCTTATATTATCTTGATGTTGTTGAAAGTCCCCAAGTGATGTTTTCCAAAATTAAAATTGCTGCTGAAATGCAAGATCAAGGCAAGAACTCAACAAGGCAACTGATGGTAATCCCAAATGCAGGGTTTGCAGACCGTTTTGAAAAGTAAAAACATCTGTGATAAGTGTATGAGAATCTAACGGGGACTAAAGAGTCATCATTCTAGATAAGCTAATTTCTTGTTAATATTAAATGGATGGACAGTTTCCTATATACCTATATTTTTTTTAACTATTTTATGAACTTTTTTAAACATTGCAATAATAAAAGTTCATTTTAAGTTTGCTTACCATCTTGTAGTAGACATAAAAATCTCAAGTTGTCTAAATTTCTTAGAGAAAATGTTTTCCTTATTGTTAGTTATTCATTTTTTTATTAGCTTTTCTCGATGTTTTGTATTCTACAGTCATTAAGAATATATATCAATAATCAGAAGGATTTATTATCTGAATAATTTTGTTGTACAAGTTTAGTGGATGTATGAAAGTTCTTGTAACGTGGTTGCAAATAAAATATTTCAGGTTGGTGTGTATGTTGGCAAATGAATAGATTATTTAAAAGTTATAAGTCTATCAGTAAAAAGCAATATTAAACATGAGGAAGTGATATTTGGGCAAGTTGACTAATCTGTGGTCTTCATTACTGGAGCTGCGTAATTCCACATACACTTCTTGTAAGGGTAGTTAAAAAAAAAAAAAGGAAATCTCTAAATTTCTCGCCAGTAGAATGGTTTACTTTTATTTCAATGGAATCATAGGAATTTGATTTTTTTTTTTATTTCTCATGATTGTGAGATCACTATATATCTTCACACACACACACACAGATGCATTTTCTATAAATACTTTCATGTTAACTGTTTTGATAAACTTTGCACTATGGTACCTAAACTTTATGAATTTAAGTGCAGTACTAGATTGGTGGAAAGGTCTCATCTTTTACAATTGAAATGACGAGATATAGCCATAAGTTCTATTGTGGAACACTCTTCTGGCTTCTTGCTTCCCAGTCAACTTTGATCTTCAAAAATTTAAATGCAATGTCAATCATTACCTTCTGTCTTAATTCTTTTTCATTTATTGTCCTCTCTCCTTAATAGTAGTTTTTCTCATATTCTCTAATATTCAGTAATCCCCTTGTGTCCTAGTGGCTTTATTGCTTTGCTTGGGGTGAAATGATTATATATAATGCTAGGATGGGGTCTCAAACTTTGTATGGAAATCTTCCTGGAGATGGCATCTCAATAAAAACACTGTGTACTTAGCCTACCGTGAGTGTCTAAGTTGGGCGTCAGGAAAGTGCATCTGGCGTTGTATAACCTTGCCTGAAATCATTATGACAAATCCTTTGTTATGCAGAACCTATGTAGCATTCTGCAAAGTTAATCCCCATCCTAACTCAAGAAAAAAAATATGGCTATGTATTTATGTATGTATGTATTGTTAATTTGAAAGAATATTTTGGGGGCTAGAATTGCTGGTCTTACAGTGGTTTGTTGATAATGAGGCATTTAAAGCAAGCAGGCTTTGTGGTAAAGTGCTCATTGTCAAAGATAGAGATAGAGCGTTAATAGAATGTATATATGTATATAAAAGCTAGAAGCAAGACAATTTTGCCACCCTACAACATAATCCTACCAACAATAATTGTGTTGTTTGCAACAAGTTTTACAGATCATCATCTGGACTGAAAAGACACATGGTGGTACACAGGAGCATTGTAACTTATGCAGATCCAATCAGCTCAATCTAGGATACAGATTTTATCTGTCATATATATATATATATATATATAATACCTTTGAAATCAAATACTGGTCATCATTTGGGCTGTGAAAGCTGAAACAAGTGATGTAAAAGGTGATACGACAAGGATCATCCATTATGTGAAAATCCCCATGTATATTTTTGTTAGAACATTCAGTTGATTATATTCTCCAACAATTTGTCATTTTGTTTATTTTTAAGCAATCAGATTTTATTTTAATCATTTCACCCCAAGCAAAGCAAGAAAGCCACTAAGATTCAGGCAGTTGCAGGGAACGAAATTGAAATAAGACTTAGAATAGGGATGACTGAGGAAAGGACAAAAGATAAACAGGGAACAAGAAGACAGAAAATGATGATTAATGTTATATTTCAATTTTTGAAGATGGTAATTATCTGAGAAGCAAGTAAACAAATGAATTGTAGATTTGTAAATGTGCAAGATGGATTTTCTGGCACAACACATTGACCCAAATTTACTTGTAGTAGATGCAGCTATTGCTTTAATCTAGTCGCTCCACTTCAAGTCCATGGAAAACATGAGGCCAAGCAGACACAATATGTTCCTTTCCTGGATTCTAACATCATCCATGATAATGGCAGGTAGAAAAGGATCTCTCAGTTGGTTAAATGTATGCAGTTTTTTTGGAGATGTTAAAATTTACAAGTCATTTTTTGCCCCAGTTAACCACTGATTGGAATGGTGACCTTTTCAAGAGCAGTTGCCAGGTTTACTTTGTCAGCTGTGATGGAATTGCTATTGAGACAGGTGTAAATGGTAGTGTCATATGCATAAATACCTACTTGGGAATCAAGAACATCTTATTTTTAGGTGTGCATGTTATGACAGTCATTGGTATGAAAAGCAAGACTGGTGAGCTAAGTTCAAATTTTGACTGATGCCAAATCCTCTTCCACAAGTATGGATTCCTCATTTCTCTCACCCACTTGCTATGGCTTAAATGGCATGATAGACAGGGCTCTCTAACCTTGAGTTGAAACTAAAAGAAGGAAAACTCTGAATTTCAAAATAATGGAAAAGAGAATCTTTCCAAAGAAAGCATACCATTTCATAGATAATAAAGAAAAGGAATTTATAGAGGGTTGCAATTGCCAACATTCTGAAGAGACGGGCCATTTTTTTCTAATATTAAATATCTTTTTGTTTTTGTTTTCTTTTATTAAAGTTTATCTAATACAAGACAAGTGCAACTGAAGTTTAGTAAATGAAAGGTGTTTGTTTTTCTTTTTTGTTTTTTTTAAATAATTTAACCCCAAGCAAGTCGATAATGCCACTAAAATGCCAGGGGAGTTACTGAGAGTAAAACAGAATGACAATAAAAGATAAGATTTTAGGAAAACAGAAGATGGCGATTGATGTTGCATTTAGATTTATGAAGATTGTAAGTAGCAGGGAAGTAAGAAACCAAAAGAGAGTTCCACAGCCGAGATGTGTGAGAAAAACTATTAGAATAGAACAGTTACATTTAGCTATTTCAAGGTAAAATAATGAGACCAAGTTACCAATCTAATAGTACATTTACACTCATGCAGTGTAGGTACCATAACGAAGAGCATTATATTTTTTTGTAAAATTACAAAATGTACAAGGCCAAAATAGGGAAAAGGACAGTCTTCTTCTGCCTTAAATTTAAACTTAGCTCACCACGATCACTGACTGAAACATACCACAATATTCCTTAAACCAAAACAATGAATTCTTATTTACTATTCTTACAACATCCACCATAATACCTCAGTGCCTCTATGAAAATTCTAACTCATCCCCATATGTACAATTCATATCTTTGAGGGGGTGGTAATAAATAAAAATTTTAAAAGTTTAAACTACAATGAATATTTACAAGAAAATAAAACCAAGAAGAAGAGCTTATCAGAACAATTGCCATGAAAATATTTATAAAAAAGACAGAAAGAAGTAACACCATGGAAGTGAGAAAATGACTGCAGTTGAAATGCCAGGTGAGGACCAATAATATTACAGTCCCTTCTTTGGATTTTGTTGAGAATCTCAAGATATATTACAAGAGCTCCAGACCAGACACAGCCACAAGATCTAATGCACAGATGAATGGTATATTTATAAATGTGCAAGAGAAAAATTGTCTAGCATGACACAGTGAATAAACTTTACTAGCATCAGAGCCAAGAATTCATTCAATACAATCACTCCACTTTATGTCGGTGGAAAACATAAGACCAAGAAAATGCAAAGTGTTGTTCTCATAGAGACTAACATTAGCCATGCTTATGGAAGGCAAAACTGGTTTTCTATGATGATTAAAAGATAACAGTTTTGTTTTGAAGGCATTAAAATTTACAAGTCATTTCTTTCCCCAGCTAAAAATCAATTGTCATTTTCAAGAACAGCTGCCAGTTTCATTTTGTCAAACATATCAGATTTACTATTGACAAGAGTAAATAGTTGTGCCATTGGCATATATGCCAAGTTAGGAACTGATGACTTTGGGAAGGTCACTGATGAAAATAAGAAACAACAATTCTACAGAAGAACCCTGGGGCTCCCCCACATTAATAGAGCTTCAGCAGGGCTTTTATTACACAATGTGCTAAGAAGGATTGGATTAAGTCAGATATTTGACCAAAGACAGCATAGTGTTTGACCTTTTGAAGAAGGGTATCATAACAATTCAGGATTTGCAATTCATAAATACTAAGGACTTCAGAAAAAGAAATTGAATATTGAATAGGCTGTGCCAGCACTGCAAATTCCTACAACACCAAAGCATCAACTTGAAAAATTAAATCATGTTCTTAAATAGCCTCATCAGTTTGTGACTTTTATATGAATTTATGCATAGTACCAAACCCGTTCAGCTGTATACAACCAAATTCTCAGATCAATGGATAAAAATGGCTTTGACTGAGTGAAACATGTAGGTCATCGTAGGGACCATCCTTTATTGATCCTTGTGAACAGGCATCACAGAATCACAAACTGTATCAACATAAACCACACTGGTATTGAGGACTTTCAACAGCAGCAACAACTAAAAAGGATAGCACATGTCACTCAAAGAGAGAATAATAACATAATCAAGATGTTGCCATTCCAAACTACATCAAAAAAAAAAAAAAAAAAATTGCTCAATATCTTATTACTGACTACTTAACCCCATCATAGATTATCAGTTCATGCTTGTGCAGTAAGGTTCCCTCTGTTTGCTTACACAATTACATCAAAATTGTGTTACTGATTTTCAATGTACAGTGTAACCCAGATATAAGAGAGTTGTCGGGACTGGAGAAGAAGTCTCTTATATCCAGGTTTGGTCTATTTTATATACATTAACACAGGCTCTAATTTGGGACCAGAGAAAATCACTTATATCCTGGTTTCTCTTATATCCGGGTTACACTGTATTCAAAATTAGATGATAGAAACCTTGTAGACTGATATGAAAGCAATGGTGGCACCTACCCTGAATCCATCATAACAATTCCGGATTTGCAATTAGTAGATACTAAACACTTTAGATACCTCACTGTATGGATCAGCTATAATAAATTAAGTACAGGAGAAAAAGAAATTGAACTTAAAATAGGCTGTGAGATATTTTCACGCAACACCACAAATTGCTATAAAACCAAAACATCAACCTTAACACTCAAGTCATGTTCTTAAATAGCCTCATCAGATTGAGTCTTTTATATAGATGCCATGCATGGCACCAAACCCATTCTGAAGTATCTAAACTGCCAACTGCATACAACTGCTTCTTAAGCTTACTGGTGAAAAAAGGCATTGAGTGAGTGAAGCCTGGGGTTTTTGGAAACATTGTGATTCTATAATGCCAGTTCACAAACAAAGAACCATACCAAATAACAGAAACTACATTACTTGAGAACTACCAACAGCAGCAACAACTAAAATGGATAGCAGATGTAACTCAGAGAGAAAATAAAGGCATAATAATGCTATTAACATTCCACACTACTTCAAATAAAAGGTTAGGTCAGAAATCCCAATCAATACTGGAAAGAAGAAAAATATTGACTAGACTTGAGAAAACTATTTTCTTGAAACAGCTTCTTCCCACGAATCACTGCCCTATGGAAGAGATTCCAAAGAGGATGTTTTCCCAATCACTACAAGTCTAGAGCCAACTATTATCTTCCCCTGCTTTCCATATAATCTACGACTTAACGTTACCCTCTATCTTTTGTAGAAACCACCAGGCCTTGTACAGGGTGAACCTTACTGTAAAAAAAAAATTCAACTGAAAGCAGTACTGGCTGCTAAGTCAATGAATGTCAAATGTTTATCTGATAGGGAAATGGATAATATTACCATTATCAATGTTGACAGCACAAACCAAACCAAGAATAGAATTATCTATGTGACACATGGTTTTCTGAATCAGCAGTGTATTTGACACTATTGTTTCTATTTACTGCAGAAAGGCTTGGCCATGGTATTAGTGTAACAATTAAAGCAATAATGAGTACAATTCTCTGAGAAAATATTTTGATTATAATATATGATGACAGCTTAAAAATTTTTAACTTCATTCAAGTGTCATGACTATAAAAATATCTATTTTTTTTTTGACTGTGACCAATTTTTAATGTGACAAAAAAATATCTTACTACTGTAGTCTGTCACACACTTTTTATTGTGCCCCCTGGCCTTTCTTCAGCGTCTGTTGTTTCTTGAAATGTCAAACCTTGCTTTGAAAAGACATTAACTTCACGTTTCATACATCTGTGTTTCTTTAAATTGTTCTCCTCTGAACCACACATTAAACTTGTGACCTCTTAATCATGACAATTTTACCAACAGTCCCTATTTTGGAGGATCATATTTTACAAAACCCAATTTCTTCACTCCTAATTCCAGTTCCCCTCTACTGCTTGTATATGATTTGCTGTTCAAATTTGTTTACAGTATGTTTGGAGATTCCTTCAACTTCCTACTTTCTATTTTTATGACTTCAGGTTCCCCAACTGGAAGGTCATGGGTTCTGTGTATGGTTCAAAGGAGAATAATTAATGTATATTTACAAGTAGAAATACCAGGTGAAATGTCTAAGCTATAGAAAGCACATGCTTCCCCAGGAAAAAATTTTGCATGCCAAATATAACAGACATTCATTGAAAACAAGATGTTACAGCTGAAACATTGTAATAAACAATAATGGAATTAGTCTGAATGAACCAAAATACAACTATTTCACAGTTGTATTTTTTTAATTTTTTTTTTTTTTAATCATTTCACCCCAAGCAAGGCAGAAATGCCAATTGTACACAGGGAATTATAAGGAATGAAAGTGAGAAAAAAGACTAAGTAGAATGGGGGAGATTGAGGGAAGGACAAAAGATGGGTGGGACCTAGATGAAAATATTTATAGAAAAGACAGAGGGAAGCCATGCCACATCAGTGAAAAAGTTACTGAAGTAAATTTTGGTTTCAGCTGAAATTGGGATTCATTCATTATTTTATATTTGGCTTCACCAAAATATTCTCTTTTAGAACCAGTGTATTGCTGTGCACCTGCAGTTTTAGGGTGTTGTGTCAAAATAAACCAATTCCTAGCCCTGAGATGATTATTAAATAATTTCCATCAGAGTTTGTTACCAAGAACTTATAAAACTTACCACAAGGTTATATACAATATTGACAATGATGAACCTCAACTATTCAACACTGATAAATTTTGTTACACGTACAATAAAGCAACTGCTTTCATTTAACCACCATAGAGAATCTTTTTTGCCTGCCATCAACATGGCTGATGCTAATCTCCAACACACTTTGTCCTCACGTTTTCCACTGACATGAAGTGGAGCAAGTATATCAAAGCAATTACTTTGCCTATTTTTTGTTTTTGTAATAAGGTTAACCCTATAGAAGGCCCAGGGGCCACTTGAGGTAGAGGGTACATTAAAATGCAGTGTGTACAGATAGGAGGAAAAGATAACAATTAACCCTAGAGCAAGAAAAGTTGTGTCACTGTGTGTTGCAGCATACCTACAGAAGATAATGGGTATATCCCCATTCACATAAATACAGTAGTAAATATTGTATGTTGGTCTGCAGTTGGAGATTCATTGTGAAATTCACTTGACTCACTTCTAGCAGTTAACTACTTCTATGCCCGCATGGCGAATCTTATATATGTTGTTCTTGTTCTGTTCATTACCAACCTTCATTGATTATTCTATTCAGTAACTTTCTCTAGGTTATAACACTGTGTAATGCCAGAAAATTTTCCCTGTCAAAATCCATCTTGCAATTTAACAAATCTACTATTCATCTGTGCATTGAATACTGCTGCCATATTTGGTCTGGTGCTCCTGCTATATATCTTGAGGTTCTTGACAAATTCCAAAGAAGGATCTTTAATGTAATTTATCCTGACTTAGCATCTCAACTTCAGTGACTTTTGACTTTCAGCCATGTGGCATGGCTTTCCTTTGTCTTTTCCACAAATATTTACATCTATAGTTCCCAACCTTTTTCTCTTGAATTAGCTTAATGTAACTGCCACTTCGACTCCAACAGTTTCATTGCTTGCACTTCTGTTATAGTGGAACACAGTGGAGGCTTGTATTTGTACTAAGTCGGTCCTAAAATAGGTTCGACATACAAAACGTTAGGAACTTGATATAATAGGTAATGACGCGGCAATTTAGTTGTGGTGGCTGATACTTTAATATCCGACTAATGATCGTCCGACATCGACTGACTGACTCACTGAGCGCCTCCCACGTTACTCTTACTACTCCTACTTATTATAGGTGGGAGAGTCTATTAACTATAGAATCGGTGTGTTCCACTATAACAACTTCCCACCTGTGGAAGATTCTTCTGTCTACTTGATTCCCTGATAACTAAAATCTTCAAAAATCTAAATGCAATGTCAATTGCTACCTTTTGTCTTCTTGAATCCTATTCATCTTTTAGAGAAGCCCTGTATATCAAACATTTCTCTCCTACTGTCAACCACACATTATTTAACAATGGAAATGGAATATTCTGATTTTTAAAGATAGAAAGATGCTCACACAAATTCTGGCCATGCACAATACATGAAACCTCAGAATGAATGCTCCTATTAAAAACAATGCACAAATAAATTACAATGTAAGTCAAAAACATGAGAAAAAAGTAACAACACCAGAGACAAAACACTCTTGAAAATGGCTATAGAAGTATCTGAAAGCACTTGGAATAATAAAAATAAAATTATGTAAATTTTTGTATCCCCTTAACAAACAGAAAAATTTAAAGATGCTGGAAAAAAAATTAATTAAATCTTCATTGTCTGCCATATTTAATGAAATATGTTTGAAAGAAAGGTTACTGCCCATATATATATATATATATATATATATATATATATATATATATATTAGTGAATATAGATAATCTCCAATATTGATAGAATGACTCAGAGTTTCATGCAGCTGTTGCAATGTCATGAAACTCCAGGTCATGCTATTGCCATTGGATATTATGTATATTCACTAACATATTCTCATAGCTCTGTCTCCTAACATTGAGCACTGTATTTATAATAGCAGTGAAAGAAATATATTTATACATACATGGAATTTCACATGCATGTATGTATATTTTCTATTACACACACTCACATATATATATATATGCGCGCAAGCAAGCTATATATGTGTGTGTATGTGTGCGTGTGTGTGTGAGAATATATATGTACGTATCTTTGTTTCTCCTATATCTGTATCTTTTATTTTATTTACCAATTTACACAGCTGTAAAGCAGCACAGAGAAATAGAAAACTGAATGAATCAGCACAAAAGAAAATGTAAAAGAACCTGCTCTTTCATATATGTTGCGATGTGTTGGGGGGGGGGAATTATATTTATATCAGTCTACTATACAATTCAATGATCAATATTTCAGACATTGTGACCTCAAGTTTTCTTCTGTTGTCTATTGATACAGGTAACCTTCCAGGAATTCTCAACCAAACCCTTTATTAAATCCACAGTTCTTATTTCTTCATCGACATTTGAGGATATTATGTGTGAGTCAATTCTCTAGTTCAATGGAAGAGGTGAATAGCACCACAAGGACAAATTAACCAGATAAAATTAACCGCAAGCCAAAAGTGGATTAAAAGAATTATTCAAGTAAAAACACAAAAGGAGAATTCATAATAAAAGTGCCTAAGAAAGAAACAAATGTCTGCAACAGGAACTTTTCTCAGTATTTAGAGTTGGCTAGTTATAATGTGGGAGGCATAGTGGATTAATGGATAGTGGCTCAGATTGGAGAATCAGAGAGCTAAGTTCAAATTCTAGTCGAGTTCATTACATTTACTTATGTGCTGATACACTTAGAAAAGATATGAATCCATCTCTTCTGCCACTAGATACGGGTAAATAGCAAGACAAACTGGGTCCTATAGCCTTGGGTATTTTTTCAGAATTCAGAGTTTTTCCTGTTACGGTTTTTTGGGTATATATGCGTATATAACTAGTGAGCGAGTCAGAATGACTTATTTCCCTTTATAGTCGACCAGTAGAAGGTTGACCAATCAGAAGCCGCCCAACAATGTATTCGTAGTGTATAAAGGCGGCCATCTTGTTTCCTCCTACCAGAAGGACAAAAGGTGACCAGGAGAAGGATGAACTACACTCTGCTGTGATATCCACTGCGAACCTAAAGTACGCTTTCCTACTGTCTCCGAAATATTCACTGCTAACCTCTAGATTCAATACTCAAGGACGACCGTCATGGAAATGTCTAACATTTCCTTCTCTCTGAACTGAATTCAAAATCAGCCTAGAGAGGTTTGGGCTCTGTCAGGCTATTTTAAACAGGAAACGCCACTGCTACTGCAGTACATATGGTGTCCCTATGACAATAATGGGTCTCATTATTTATCATCAGATTACGCAATACACCTCATTGTCACTATTATTATCACAACGTTTCAACTATTGTGCCTCTCAGCCTAATCCAAAAGTCCGTTGATCCAAGTAACCTTCAGGAAATTTTGAACTTAAGCCTTTATTTAATCTAAACAGGCAATAGCATAGTGGATTCAAATGTTAGTTCCTGAATTTTTTAACATAGTAATTGTGAGTTCAATCCAAGGGCTGGGTAGAACAAACTCAGTGGAAACGAGGTAAGCAACATGAAAAACAAAACAAGATATCCCTAGACATAGATTGTGGAATGAGAATAAACTACATTGAAAGATTAAATAAAGGGTTCAATTCAAAATTCCCTGAAGTTTATCTGCTTTAACAGACACCTAAAGAAGCCTGGAGAACACAACAGCCAAATGTTTTGATAATTACAAAGATGAGGACATTAGTCTGAATGTAAATAATGACAATGTCAGATCCCATAAATTCAGTCAAATTAAAAATGGCTGTGCAAAAAACACCATCATTTCCATTATGGGTAAATCAAAAAAAAAAAAAAAATGAAAGAATAGGGAATGGTAATATAATGGGAGAGTTATATGGAAGAAAGGTTTATTCCCTCATTTGTATTTCCCCCATTATGGGCATTATTATATCCATGATATAATAACATTGTAATTCACAGTCAGAACAGAATGGTTGAAAGGAATTAACAAACAAGATTTATTCTCAGAGAGACTTTTATACCACTAAGACATACACAAAACCATGTATACATATTTACATGTGTTCCACAAAGAGAAAAATATATCACATCTTCACAAGAAGCAGAGTATACGAACAAAAAGATAAGGCTTTACATATAATATGGAGATTATTCTGTGTTTCTGGAGAAGCCATGTTTAAGAGATCAGATTCATCTACTGTGTCATAGGTGAGGACATATTCTATAAGGGAGGAAAGAGCAACTTTTTGTTTTTCCCAAACTGAGGAGTGCAAGCCAGAGATTTCTATATGTGGGGAAAATATATTCCCAAAGGAAATGGCACCATGGACTTGTAAGGTGTAGCATCTGACTAACCCTGAGAAGAAGCCTAGACAGAATGAAAAAATGTGTTTCTAGAAACAAATAATATTGAATGACTGGTCACTTTCCTCACTGTATGAAGTGACATCACTAAACGTCCATCACATGACCCATGTAACTTATCTCCACCAAAGGGAGATAATTGCCTTCTGTAGTCCTACAGTAAGATAAAAATGTATTAAGCAAAGCAACTCATGACCAAATCAATTTTTAAGATCTTCTAGAACATAAAATCAAGAATATACCAAAAGAATCCGAAGAAAGATTCTTTATTATTTTCAAATAAGTCTAACATAAATGAAGAGAGTAAAATTGATAAATTTGAAGTCTGAAAAAGTAATAGTAAGTCTGGCATATTGGTATAATAAACTATCCTGCAGTTGCTTAGGTCACTAAATAAACTAATTCTAATTAGAAAATAGTAACAACTGTTTACTTTTATTGTGTCTCTGCATACATCAAATACCAGAAATATCAATCATGATTTTGGAGTGAAATTAAAAGAAGTTTTCAAAAGATATACATGTCAAAATTATTCATACGCTGCAAAATTTATAATTCTAAAAATTATTTTAATTGGAGGAATATTTCTCTTTTGACTCAGATTGACATAAATGAAGAAAAATGAAAGAAACAATGCCTGAAGAATATGAAAGAAATACTTCAACAAAATACAGTTATTTTGATCAGAAAACTTATGTTCACAATTATTCACACCTATACCTTAACATTTCTGCTCCTACAGGTGTACTCATACATCTTTATATACAGGATACGGCAGAAATACCACCCAACATATATCCCCAAGAAATACTTCCAACTTAATTGTTAGACATTAGTGGCAATCTAGCTAATGATTCACCATTATGGTAAAAGTCACATTATGCTATGGAGATGTTTATTATGTGGGAAGTATTTCTGTTCCACAGTGTATATATGTTTTTATGAAATTTCAGTCACTAGTGTTTGTGTTATAATCTAACTAGTTCTTATTGTTATTCCCATACCTAGTGTAGACATAAAGTAGCATATATGGGGGGGGGTTATAACTTTGAGTAAATAATTATATTCCCCGTAACATTTATATGTATATATAAATGTTAGTGGGGAATATAATATATAAAAATGAGAAACAAGAGAGGGAAACAACAAAACAAGTATTGTTTATTATCTGGTTATGTGGTGTTGCAGGCACGAGAGATAGTAATACTGAGTAAAATTGTGACTTTAGAGTCAAATAGAAATCAAATAGAACTGGAAACTGCCAGAAGGATAAAATAAAGAATAAGTAAAATGTATACAGTCTTTCTCATGTTTTTTTTATAGATGTGTGTAACGAGTGTCCAGATAATTTAGTTAAAAAGATACAGGTGTCTGGGGTTTTCTTAGATAAATATTACTATTATAGCCTGACAAATCACAATGAGATGAAATTTTCGTTGATGCATGTGTTAATGACCTGTCCACATGAACTGCTTGTCTGACAGTGAGAATGTCACATATTTTTGTGTGTAGAAGAGAAAATTGGCATCAATTCTCACTGGTTTAGAATGAGTGAATTAATTATAATTGTTATATTTTATCACAATTGTTTTTGACATTATCATTTTTTTTCATGGATACAACACATAATATAAACTGCTTTATGATATTTTTATTATATTGTGAGGATTTAGGGTGTCATTTTGATTTGTCTGTACTATAGAGTAACTGATCCAAACTGAAATGGCAGTGCCCATGAAAATTCACTGTCAATATTTTTATAATCATTTATTTCCAGTAAATGGCAATTTACTGTTTTTCCCAGAATTGACCAGCACAGCCAGGTAACAATGCTATAAGAATGTAGCAGAGAATTTGCTAATAATCAATTGAAAAGCCTTTATTACAGCCTTCATTACCAACTTCTGACAAGTCTCGATAGTGATTTTGAGCCATTGCTCTTTTACTAAAGTTTTCAGGTCATTAAGGCTGGAACACTTCTTTGCCATTAGACATATTGCCAACTCTCTCCACAAATTCTCAATTGAATTAAGGTCTGAAATATGACTTGGCCATTCCAAAAGAATCATTTCTTTTCCACCTTTAATGCATTTGGCATCATTCATCTTGGAAGATCCAATGATGTTCCAGCTCAAATATTTGAGCAGACTGTTGTTTTGGTCCAAAATCAGAATATACTTTCTGAATAATTCTATCTACTTTAATCAAGCTAAAGTTTCTCCTCATGACATCACTCTCCTTTGACATTACAAGGGGTAATGAACTATACAAGGACATTCAAATGATTTACTTACATGATATACCCACATACATTAATGAGAAACAAAACTTTCTTAGTAAAGAATTGAAGATAAAAGGTTTCAACTTTTGTCAAGTTGATGCTTATCATATGCTAAATGAGTTTTTATATGTTTGGCTTACAGCATCAGTGCCTTTCTTGGTTGTCTCTATGGGAGAAAGCCTTATGCAAAGTTAACAGAATCAATCAAAATATTAGATTATTATTGCCATATAAGATAATAGATTGGTTTTCATTCCTTGTACATTATAGTTTTCCATGATGTGGATATTCTTAAACTTCTTCATAATGCTTTGAACTGACACTTGAACATGACTGGATTATGGCTTTGTCACATTTCACCTCATTGTAGTTTGTCACAGTCTTTAACATGAGTTTGTCATTAAAATGTTTTCCTTCAAATAGCAAAAAAAAAATGACAAAAGGCTATTTAACTCCAGTCCTGAAGAATATGAGACCACATGACTAAGAAGATGTTTTTTAAGTGAGAAAACTCTTTTTTTATTGTTCATTTTCATTCTGCAAGATGACTATGAATAATTTTGAACTTATATGTTCTGATCAAATTGAATACAACACTTCAATGAAATATAGTATGAAGAAACACAAAACATTTCATTAGAAACAAAGAAAAGACTGCTGAATTGTTATTTAATATTAGTCTGCCCATAGTAATGGTAATATTAGCCATTTCCTTATAAAGAAACATTTGACCAAGCAGCCAGTACTGCTTTCAGTTGAAATTTATAAAAAATCTTTCTCTTAAAACAATGCTTCAGGAAATTAGGTTTCTCATGTTCAGTAGCTGATATCCCTTTTTTCAGTATTGATTGGGGTTTCTTTCCTAACCTTTTATTTGAAGTTGTGGAGAGCCATGATCGCCCACATCATGAAGGGATACAACACATATTGTTTATTGTACTCTTCTCTATGTCAATTTCAGTCAGAAAAAAATTCCTTTTTAGTGCAAGAGCTGATAGTTTTTAAGTGAAAAAAAGCTGTGAGCATTTGCATGCTTTGCTAAGTTTGAGAAATAGTCAATGGTAAGTTGAGATTTTTAGATATTTGTTGTTGGATGGTAAAAATAAGAGGGTCATCTGGAAAGTTCATAAGTGGACCAAGATAGAAATGTAAATAGACACACCAATTGGTTGGTTTGGTTGTTTTGTTTTACGGCATATCAACCTCATTGGGTTATTTAATGCCGACAAAATATTCAAAGTTGGTAATATTTTTTTCCAAAAATCTATTTCTGGTAAGAATTTTCCTTCCCTGGTACTATTTTTTTTCAAAAAATGCATTGCTGGTAATATATTTTTCAAAAATGTATTGCTGGTAATAACTTTTTTTACGGAGTATTTCTGGTATTAAACCCTATTTTTACACTTTCATAGTCTTTTGACCCGAGCTTGGGGGCCAACTATTTATCCATAGCTGGGACCCTAATAGGTGCTACCACCCCAGGTCAGGGTAGACCTGGGAACATCAGCAATTAAGAGGTGGTTCCACGCTCCTCAAAGCCTTCTGATCAGAATCCTTGCTGTTGGGCGTAGTTTATCGTCTTACCCAAGACGACACCAGTTGGTAGCCTAAAAGACATGCAAATGTACCAAAATATAACAGCTGGTTGGTTAGTTGTTGTACTCTGATCCCTTTGCAGGTCTTTTAGTCTACCAACTCATATGTCTACTTACATTTATATCTTGGTCACTATGAACTTTCCAGCCAATCCTTGTACTTAAATATTGTTTACATTTTTTTTTTAAAGAATTTAAACAGGAACATAAGGATAAAAGTAGTGTTATAGTTCCTTTGGTAATTTTTTTTTTCTTTTCAATGTAAAGAAGAAAATATATATTTGTATTAATTCATATTCCAGTATAAAATTCCCTGAAACCAGATACTTAACGTTTTAAGTTTATTTGAATGTAGTAAAGAGAAGTAGTGCACAAATGAAGTTTGATTTAAAATATTTTTTTTTTTACTGTTATCAACTACCAATTCAGTTGGTTTCCTTTGATGCTGAGCAGTACCACATTTCTCCTAACCATCAATGTAAAGAAAGGTACTTCTCAGGTCAGACAAAATGCTATGATTGCAGAATTATTCTGGTTCACTAGTTATGTCGTTAAATGTCCTTTTAAAAGATTGGCTTGCATAAAATTGGTTCAGTTACATTTTTTTTAATTACTTTTTAAAGTTTTTCAATGACTTTGAAGATATTTTATTTTTTGTTTTAATGTTGAGCCAATTTTGAATATTATATGTGTCAAGCCAAAAATGATTTCTCTGAGGGACATTTGGATTTTAATTACTAATGTGTTACAAGCTGTCACAGTGATGTTAATTTAGGTGCTCCAACACCTTTAATGAAACTAGTAAAGAATTTGAAAATGGTGCATGAGTATGAATAATTTTTTTAGTTTAGTTGTATATGCATGCATACATACGGAATTGAAATATCTGCATCTTCCTGGGGTAAAACTTGTAAAATTGTAAAGAGTTGTATCAAATTACACATTTTGCTGCAAATCATTTTACTGATAATTTGTGAGCATTTCTATATTCTGGAGACAGATGATGATTTTGCCTTAAGGAGAACAATGAATACAACTTACTTTGTATTGGCAGAATTTTGTGAATCTCTTGAAATCAGTCAAAAACACTATACACATCACAATTTCCTTTCAAACTAGACAATGACCAAAAAATTGTTATGATGACCTATCTACATGAAAATGAACTCTTCCTCCTTCATAAATACTAAGCTGCAAGACTTCCTAAGCAGGCAGTCGGAACGCAGTGTAATCTGAAAGTTCGGACAAACACTACTATCTGCTGACTAATAACACTCATTTTGTATACATTTGTTATTTCAATACACTTGTTCAACCTACCTTCTTCTTTCCGTGTCTTTCTTTTTGGCCCCTAACAGGCCACAACAAAAATACAGCCCCATCTTACCAGAAATGCTTCATTTTAAAGAAAGTCTCATTACAAATCTGCGTCAAAAGTCCACCATCTTCTTTGTTCTATGTCCCTTCAGAACATGGGTGATCATGGCTCTCCACAATTTGCTATCCCTTGTGGCTTTTAAGAGCATTTCTCACATTGCTTGTCAACATATACAACTTGGAGTGTTGCTATATCATTAGCTCAACTTCTCACCTCCTTAGACCAAAATATGATTAAAAATAAAACACACAGTAGAAGCAAACGCAGACCATCTATATAAAAACTAGGCTCCAATTCCTCCATCTCTTTTGCTAACATATGGGAGTCTATAATCCAACTATCCAGAGGGTGGACTAAATCCTCAAGAGGTTAACCCTGATCTGTTCATATATGAAACTGGACCCAGCCATTCTATTGCAGTTTGAGATTTCACATTATGAGGCTACCTGCCCATACTCATAAAAGATGACCCTTTAAATTGACATGGGCTTGGGAGTTATATCAAGGAAGGGTTCTCCTGCAACAAAGACAGTAAAAACAAGAACCTTGATTTCCCTATTATGTGTTTTTGAGTGGCTCTTATTCATAGCATATCCTTACAATCTATTGCCCTCAGGATCATGGTATTGTAATGTTTGACAGAACAGCACAGTAGATGAATGACATCTCTCTGGTAATCCAGAGCTACCATTCATATTAGTGGCAATTTCAACTGTCACCACAAGTAGTGGTACGTCTACTATATGTAACTAATGAAGAAAGGAAACACTTTCATGACCTTTCCGTAGCTTACAAGCTGACCCAGATAATGGATAAACATATCTGCATTCCTGATATAGCTGGGCATCATGCTAACCTTTTAGACCACTTCCTCACCACCTGCCATAATCAATGTTCTGCTTAGGTATTACCTCTCTTAGATCAATGAATGGCTTCAGGTACTTATTTCAAGGTTGATGCCAAACCAAAGTCATCTTCAGATGTGCCATTTCTTAGAACAACATACAGATACACAGAAGCTTTATCAGGACAGCTTCTGATCTTATATTACAGAAGCATCTCTCTCAGCTTTCTTCAAAAAAAATGTACCTTCCATGACAGCCTTCCTCTTTTCAGAATGGATTCTCTCCAGTATAAAAAGTTCCCCCCACTTCCCCAATAAAAAGATACCTTATAAGCCAGCCTTGGTTCATGCCTGAATATGCTAAAGTCATAGCTCCCAATTACCACTACTATAGGGAATGGTGCAGAAGAACTTGTCACATTCAAAACTGTATGTATTCTCTGCAAGAGAGTCAGGAAATCTGTAAAGAGCAGCTTTGGAAAGTGGAAAATGTAAAACTTGGATTCTGCAAGTTCTAGAAAACCATAAACAAAATTCTCAATGGAGGCAAACTGTCACTCCCCCTTCCATTATAAATAGCCCTGAGTTTATCTCATCCTTGTCAGAAAGTGATCTGTTTTTCTTCAAATTAAATTATTTGCTCTGAATTAACATTGAACTCTCAGGATTTCATCTTCCTTGGGATTATCCATACAGATTACCAAGATTTTTGTTACTTAAATAATTATATATATATATATATATATATATATATATATATAGTTTTAAAAACAAGGAATGTATTGATTTTAATTTTAAAAGTTTCTAGGGCCCTTTCAACCAACATCTCATCAGGAGACAATCGTTGGATCAACGAAAAGAATATTAACGACAATGAAGAGCAAAAAGAGGAGGGAAACACACTAAAATAACAAAAAAGTGTATGCATTTGTAACGAGGGGAGGGGAAATACCGTGTAAATAAATTAGTGAGGGACAGTTAAAATAAAATATCCCCCAACAGATTAAGAGACTTTACAAATTCTTTCTGCTGGCAGAGAGAAGGTTTCCTTAATCCTATACAGACCGATTCCAAAATCTTCAAATGATTATTGGAATCAGCTGTATGAATAATTTTAAACCACTCCCTTTTATACGACTTGGCGCAGGCTATATTCTCAACTAAATGTTGGGCAACAGCCGATTCCATATTCATGGGGGGGAAGATAGCATATTTTATCTATCTTACCAAGTCGTATTTTGGAAGGTACATGCTGATTGATTCTAGTTTCCAAATGCAATGTTGTACGCCCCACATAACCAGCAGCACACTGGCAATAAAACTCATATACTAAATTACTTAATTTGATGTAGGGAAATACATCCTTGCGAAAAGACAGAAACACAGACCTAGTTTGAAAAATACTACATAAAGCAACTGATGGGAAACAACAAAGGGCCCTAGAGACTTTTAAAATTAAAATCAATACATTCCTTGTTTTTAAAACTATATACAAATTCTGTACCTCTAAACATTTGTTTATATATATATATACACACACACACACACACATGATTCCCTGGTGTATGGGTGCACCTCCAAATATCCAGATGACCAGTATTCAGTAGCTGATATCTCCACCCACCAAGCCATCACAATTCAATAAGGTTTATTATTCAATACCTCCAAACAAAGTTAATATTTCATCACCACTGAACAAATTTGTTCTGGGCTGCTGCTAAGTCCTCACTGTTCAGCTTTGATGTTTAGAAACAATTATGTGGTCTTGTGGGTGATGAATTATTTTCCAGCCTGCAACCCCTATCCCACAGACTAAACACTGTGAGCCTCTCCCTAAACTATCACTAATAATATAGCAAATGTTCAAATGAGCTACATTCGTTCCTTCTACCGTCTCAGACTTTCACAGTTAGGATCCACCGTGCCCTGTTCCGAATGTTAAGTCATCCACATTTCCACTGTACTCCTTTGGTATGTTCCACCCAGGAAGCTTCTTTCTCAGAACAGTTACTTTGTGGAACAGATTTCCAAGAGATTGCTTCCTCAGACACTACAGGCTAAACCTCATGTCCAGGATCAACCAATATGTATCCTACATATCCTTATAATATGCATTTCTTATTCCACCCCCCTCCTTACAATAATCTCACTTAGTAACACTTTAGCTTAAGTAACTCTTTGGTCGTTTATTAGATGAACCAAAATAAATAAAAAAAAATGATTTCTCAATGAAAAATGCAGACTTCCACTAAAAGGTTTTGTCTTTGATGGAAAATTTTAGATGTAAATTGAGTTATTTTATACAAATCTAATCATTTGAGCAGGAGTTATAAATAACATAATTTTATAAGTTTTTTTTTTCCAAAAGGTGACAGACTTTTGTCTACTCACCAGAGGAAATCATTTTGAAGTATTGTCTAAAAGATATATCTATATTTTAATAGACACTGATACATTATACATGATGGTTGGATATATTTCAACCTTTATCTATGCAAGTATACAAAAACTACATAACAAAAATATAAGCAACCTTTGTTTGCATCAATATTTGTAGGTGCTCACCATTAAATTTGGTAAAACTGGAATAATTTTTACCATAACTTCTCTTCAATGTCAAAACTAAGTGACTAATGTTATTAAAGCACACGGAGTTTCTATTAAATATTAGTCACAAATTAATGAATGACAAATTGTTTGGCAACTTTTATGTTAAAGTGATTTTGAAAATATACATTTAATCAAGAACTAAAGAGTTTTTGTTATGGGTACATGACCAAGACTTAGGTTTGAATCTCACCATGGTAGATTTGTCAGGAAGGAGACTTCCTGATGTTATCAGACTGGAAAGGTCTATTCCAGCATGCGGCAACTTTGGAAAATACCTAGAAACCAGACTACAGATTGACGCAAGCTTTGTGAGTAAAATTGACAAGATTTTTATTGTGGGTAATATTTTTTTTTCAAAAATATATTGCTGGTAATATTTTTTTCCGCAAAAATGTATTGCTGGTATTAAAACCTATTGTTATACTTTCCTAATGTTTTGACACCTTTTATCGCGTTAACTATTTGCCCATAGCTGGGACCCTGACAGATCAGGGTGGACCTGGGAACACCAGCAATTAAGTAGTAGTTCCATTCGTCTTACCCAGGACAGCTGCTTTTCTTTAGCAACTTGTTATATAATAATAAATGGAAAAAAAAAAAAGCAAAAAAAAAGCATTTCATAAATCATTAAAATATGCGTGTGTTCAAAATGCCTTATAAACTACAAGTATGTACATGATATTATATATATATATATATATATATATATACTGGGTGTAACAGCAAAATTGTCCAAAATGTGATACAGCATAATTGTCCATCTCGCAAAATGCTTAATATCTCAAAAACCAACTGAGTTTCTTTTGTCCAGGTTTTCACATAAGATGTTTAGCCATCTTGATACCCTTTTTCATAAGAAACACTGAATTGCTTATTGTTATTTTGATGAAATAATAATGTATTTTTGACTAATATCAATCTAAACTGTGAATGTGAACATGAGAGTTCCTTTAAAATTTCTGAGATTAAAATATGCTCATTCAAGTGAAAACATAAATGAACAATGAAAAATTTGAACTCACTTAAGATGGTCTCAAATGAAATTGAAATTATTTGGGAGAGAAAATTTTGGTATTTTTCTTGATCAATTTTCTACAGCCACTAAGAAATTAATTTATGGACTTGATGGATTAAAACTAATAAATGTGTGTGTATCAATGTAAAATGAAAATAAATAGAGTATATTCCACTCTCTGTAACATTTCATTTAAAAGACGGCTCAATACAGAGTAAAGCTAAATATTATTTATTTTAGGATATTAAAACATAAACATGTTAAAAAACCACTACACAATGACAATTATGTTTCAACACAACAAATGTGTCTCTTCAGGCGATGGTAAACTACAGTCAAGTGAATGATTAATTTAATTTCAAAAGCAAAGAAAGAGCAATAACCATGAACTTGAGAAACCCATTTTCCTGAAAAACTGAAGAGAAAGATTTTAAAAATTTCAACCGACACTAATTGATTCTGAATGCTTCATCAAAAGGAAACAGTTCATCTCACTATTACCATAGACTTGGTGACTATGACAGTTTTTCTTTCCCTCGTTTTTGCCAAGTAAGTTAATTATGGGAGAAAGGCTTGCTGAAGTATTTTATCACCTATTCTCTTCTCTATCATTTAGCATGGCATGATACTGGCTACATTTTGACAAATACAAGGAGAATTAGATCCATGCCATTCCCAAGACTGTCAATGGAAAGTGAACACTCTCTGTTGAAATTTGAACTCAGTTTGAGATTCCATGGTCCCTACTGGTAAATTTTACCTTCGTACACCTGCACCTCAAGAATAGAAAAGAGAAAAGTTGTTTTTTTTTTCCCCTATTTTTTCTGACATGAACAAATTCAATATTCAGTAACTGGTCAGCAATCAGATTGTCTTTCTCCCTGCAAGATAAATGTAGAACAATAGACAAGTTGCATCTTGTTTGCTTTGAACAAGATTAGGAATTAGATAGCAATCATTGAGAAACTGAATCAAAAGTATTGTGTGGCTCTGTAAAGATTAAAAATAGAAGCAACAAGATCAGGCAAGAATAGAAAGAAAAAAAAGAGTGAAATGGTTGGCAACTGCTTTTGCCTCTCAAGCCCAAACTAGTCAAATGTTGATTCTGATAATGACCTATCAAGTTAGCAATTTACTTGGTGTTATCTTTGTTAAAATATTTGTTTTCCTTGAAAAGAAGAAAAAGCTTTGTTGTGGTCCTGCTTTAAAGATAATAAGAAACTTTAAAATAGATATCAACATACAAAGAAAATCAATCACTTTCTTACTGGTTAATCACATTGTTTCTCTTCAAGAAATTATCAGATCATCCCATAAGTAATGTTCAAACCATGGGAGTGATAAACCGAATAATATTTTTGCTATTCTAAAATTTCTACCTGATAACAATACATGCTAGTACATGTTTCTACAGTTTTAAATGAGTATGTTACTTGGTTACAGTACAGTTCATCTAACTTGTTTACTAACTTGATGCTTTTCAAGATGGATGCATCCTTGGAGCAGATAAATCATGTAGCAATGAATTTAGGAAAGCAATAATTTGGCAGAAGCAACCCAAAATATTTATTGTGCTTAGAGGACATATATATTTTTTTTTTAAAAGGAAGCAATTCTTGAAAACAAGTTTGAAAGGTTTAGAAAAGATGACTTCAGTTCAAGATATGTGCTACAAACAGGTTGTCTAGTTCAGTTTAACCCTTTAACACAGGAGAATAGAGGATGTGATTAATTGATGATTTTAAACTTTTTTTTCAACAATATCTGCATCATTCATTCATTATTTGAGTTTAAATGACAAAGTGACAGTCCTACGATTCATGAAGTTACTAATTGTTAGGATCCATCAGATTACACCTTTTCTAGAATCATCTGAATGCAAATGGAAATGGATGAACAAGCCAAAGACAGTGCTATTCACTTAACATCATAAAGAAACAGTTGAAATTTCTAGAGCACATAAAGGGGAAAATTTGATCCTCATAGGGCAGATGGAAGGCAAGAGGGACAGAGGAAAATAAAACATAACCTACCAAAAGAAGTTGAGTTATGGATGGCAGAGCAAGGTTTCAGAGAGATAACAAAAAGATAAAATTTATTAAAAGCTACAAAGAAGAGGAAATTATGGAGAGGCATGATTGACTATGTCCTGAAGTGATACGGCACGTAGAAGAAAATTAAAATATTCTTTTTCATGTTTTTTTGTTTAAAGTAAATAAGCATAAAGCAAGTTTTTTTAAAAAAAAAAAAAAAAAAAATGGCTTTTTCCTTTCTTTTCACCATTTTGCATATATGTTCATTCAGCCTTTTATTGCCATTTAAAAGTTCACGATGAGCTACGTTTTTCTGACTTTGATAGAAACAATACTATTACATTTGAAACAACTCAAAAACTGAATTCAAGATCTTCCAACAGTTCATCAACCTGGAAAAAGGTATTGACTTTGAAAATGAGTTCCACACAATTTAACAGGTATTATGAAGATTGTTAATGGTAATGCCAATATTAGCCATTTCCTTATAAGGAAGCATTTACTGACCAAGCAACAAATACTACTCAGTTGAAATTTATAAAATCTTTCTAAATAAAATAGATTCCTCAAGTCCAGTAGCTGTCATCTCTCTTTCCAGTACTGATGGGAGTTTCCTTCCTAACCTTTTATTTGAAGTCGTGTGGAATGTCAACATTTTGATTATATCATTATTTTCTCTTTGAGTTGCATGTGATATCCATTCTAGCTGTATATGTTTTGGTTTTGCAGCATTTTTGGTGTTTGGTAAAACTACCTCTTGCAGGACCTATTCTGTGTTCAATTTCCTCATCTCCTAGACTAAATTTGCTGCAACTGATCCATATACCAAAGTATCTGAAGTGTCTGCCATTTACTAATTACACATCATGAATTTTTATGATGGATTCAGGATGTGTGTCATCACTGCTTTCATTCAAATTCCAGATCAGTTTCTGTTCTGGAAAGGTTTATTTTGAGTCACATTTTTGAAACTCTTAAAAGAGGATGTTTATTTGATTGTGATATATGCACATGCATGTACACCTGAGTATTTATTAAAATGTCACTTGAATATTAAAGGTAGAGACCAATTTAAAACTGAAAGTGTTTTACACCTTTCCAAAAGAGGTCATTACCTACTGAAGAACTGCAATTGTGTGAGCAGCCAAAGATAATGTCATCTGCTTGAAAGACTAAACTTCTGAAAATAAAAGTTATGTTGTCTTTACTAAGTTTGATCCTAATTGCGTACTCCTCACTTATAACCTTGTGTCAGATTAAGCTGAATAAATCCTTATAAAAATACACAACATATTTATCATATTCATGAGGGCATGCAGAAAAGTTCTTGGCCTGACCCACTTCTTGAAACTTGATCAAACAGCAGGTTGTTTTTTTAAGAAAGACCTCTTGGTTAGGCCCAAAACTTTTCTGTACCCACTATGTGTGTATGACCAATATATATATATGCAAAATGTATATTATGGCAGCAGCTTTTCTTTTAAACATCTTTCATTAAATATGGAAGATAAGGAAGATTTAATTAATTTTTATTTAATTTTTCCTGTTTTGTAGAAGTAAAAGAGTACAGAAAATTTCTAAAATTTTCACTATTTCAAGCGTTTTTGCCCACTTCTTTAGTCATTTTCAAAGGGACTGTGTTTCTGGTGTTGAAAATGGCTAAAAGCACTTAGGACAATGAAAATTACGGAAATTTTCTGTACTCCCTTACTTTTACAAAACAGAAAAACGTAAGGATGCTGGAAAAACTAAAGAAAAATTAATTAAATCTTCCCTGTCTGCCATATCTAATGAGAGAAATCATATATATATATATATATGCGTTTCCCCTGTAATCCATACGCAGAGCATTCCAATGGAACATTTATTCAATTGAAGCAATTACTATTAATTCCTATGTGAAAAAACTTTGAGTGTTCCCAGACTACAAAAATAGCCTTCACATTTTTGCTGTAATTGGAAATGCTTTTTAGAAAAGTTTGATTTGAATTTCCAAAAAACATATACAGTGTGCGATGGATAAATTGTCATCTAAATTATGCAAAAATGAAAATAATACTGACATCTCATTTTAACAGATATATTTACCAAAATTACACAAAATTATCTTGAAATTAATTTCAGGCGTGCGTGTTGTTTTTTTTATTTTTTTCAACTGCACAGTATAGTAGGGTCAGTTGGGCACCATCTGTGAGAAAATGAGAACCATAACATAACTCACTCTGCCAGAAATTTGGAAACAGCATGATGTACACCTTGTCATTCATGTTGGTAGCTCCAATACAAACATTGTAGAGTGTTTGGGTTTTAATCTGAGGACAATGCAGAGGATTCAAAAAAGAGTTGGGTGAGTCTAATGGTGATTACAAAAATGTTTGGAGTGATCACGAGTGATGGTGAAATTATGCCTTCATTCATCTTCTGACATGGTCTCACACTCAACACAGAGGTGTATATCAAGAAGAAGTGCTGCCTTGGGTCAAGATGGTGGCTATTGGAAAACCTTATGTCTAACAAGAGAACTCTGCACCATGCCACACAAGCAGGAGAACCAAGTCATGGCTCTCAGAAAATTTCTGCGACCACATCACCCCTTACATCTGGCCACCTAATTCCCCAGACTTGCAACCCCCTTGATTATTATGTGTTGTGTGCAGTTGAGCAAGTGACCAACAAAACTCCTTGTAATGCAAAAGATGAACTGAAGGCAAGGATTATGATAGCATTCACCAATTTAAACAAGGAGACCGTCCAGAAGAGTTGCAGGAGATTCAGGAGTCATCTGGAGGCTGTACTCAAATTTAACTAAATCATAAGTAATACTACTACTGGTATCAGTGGGGCTTATGTAACTAAAAAGCAAAAAGAAAACTTAAAATTGAACAAAAAGGTTATACAAAAAGAAATATATATATATATATATATATATATATATATATATTACTTCCAACATTATTTTTAGTGGCTAACCATGTTTAAAAACAGATGCCCCATTTTTTATTTTAAACAGTGTGTATTATATATCTATTCACCTATGTACTCCACTCAAACAAATCTTAAGAAAATCTGCTCTCCAGCAGGGTACATACAAATCTGCGTCCCCCTTTGTAAGAGAAACCATCGCTTGATCCAACAAGCTTTAAACCACTCAGTCACAGAGTGCATCATATCCCAGCAAGGTTTTATTTTCCCTTTTAAGGAATGCACACATCCTCATTCAGATTTTACATCAAAGCTCATACATAATCAGTTTCATATCCAAAACAGAAACAAAGCAATTTCTAAAGAATTAATGGATTTTTTATTGTTAATCCAACAAGAAGAAAGAAACCTTCTGATTAAATAGAAAGATTTACTGAAAATAAGTTTTATATATATATAGGCACAGTCCTATAGTTACAGAGAACTCAGTTGAGTTCCACCACGGAATATGTGAGCGAGCAGCGCTAAGTTGAGTCTGATTTGGAATCTCTTCGTCACCGAGGCCCATTTGGAACAGTTGGTATGATGTTCACTTGACAACCTAACTGTCAGGATTTCAATTCTCGGTAGTGGATGCGCACTGCTGATGAGTCCCAAATATAGGACGAAACGGCCGTCCAGTGCTTTCTGCATTCTGTTGAGGTTTCTATCAGACTCAATGAATTAATTAAATATATATATATATATATATATATATATATATATATATATATATATATATATATATATTTTTTTTTTTTTTTCAACCTTGGAAGTGTGGTCTGATGAGCCAGGGAAAAGAAATTCCCTGGGAAATAAATTATAACCAATGAACCATTAAACTTGTCTGTTTTCATTGAATTAATCACTCTGATTTAACATTAAGCTCTCTTGATTTCATCCTCCTTTGGATTATCCATATGAATTACCAAGATTTTCATTACTATATATATATATATATATATATATATATATATATATATATATATATATATAATTTATAGTAATTCATCAAGTCTAGAAGAATTCTCAAAAGAATTCAGACAGAAAGCACTGGGCAGCCATTTTATCCCATTTGGGACTCAATAGAAGTGCGTATCCACTACCAAGAATCAAACCCAGATCATTACAATACAACACAAGTGTCATACCACTGGACCAACAGGCCTTGATGAAGAAGAAACTGACTAGACTCGATATAGTGATAGAAATTTCTATTACTTGTATATCCTAGCTTGATCCAGCTTCTAATGCCCTGGAGGAAACAGCTTGAGGAAAGACGACATTGGGTTTCGAATACTTGGAAGAGTATCACCACAGAATATAATGAGTAGCAGCAATATATTGAGTCCAGTCACTTCCTTCTTTGTCACTGAGGCCAATTTGTCCAGTGGCATGATGCTTGCATTGTACCATAACAGTCCGGGTTCAATTCTTGGTAGTGGATACACACTGCTGATGAGTCCCAAATAGGATGAAACGGCCATCCAGTGCTTTCTGCATTCTGTTGAGGATTCTTTTAGACTTGATGAATTACTATAAATGATACACACACGTATATATATATATATATATATATATATATATGTATATAACTTATATTTAGTAAATAGCTATATGAATATTTTAGATTCTTCTAGGCTCAATGAATTACTATAAATGATTATTCTAATCCCCACAAATTTCTATCAGTTATATATATTTATATATGGTGAACTCTCCCATTGTATTTGATGTATGAGTGTCAAGCAGCTCAGTTCCTAGGAACCAACAGCCCAGACACCAGGACATATGATTAGATTATAATAGTGAAGGTTTCGTGCAGAGACCTGGTGCACTACGTGCCACAAGGTCCCCAAATGACTCTCTGCAGGTTTTGAATTCAGAGTTGTCCTTCTGCTAGACCAGTTGCCATCCAAGGCTATAGAACCCGGTCTATCCTGCTATTTACCTATAACTGGAGGGAGAAGAGGATTAATACCTTTCCCAAGGGTATCAGCACGTAAGTGAATGTAATGAATTTGACTAGAATTCAACCTTGGCTCTCCAATTCCTCAATCTGAGCCACTATCCACTACGCCTCCTCATATACATATATCTCGCTTGTGGAATGAGCAGGGTATTCGACTGGATACGAAAATTCAAGTTTACAGAGCTGTTGTACTTGCCATCCTTTTGTATGGCTCAGAGTCATGGACTCTATACAGGTACCATATACGTCAGCTAGATGTTTTCCATAAAAGCTGTCTACGTGCAATCTGTGGAGTTAAGCTTCAAGATAGGACATCTAACGTAGACCTGTTTAACAGGTGTAATATTGGAGGAATGGAGACTTTTATCATACAGTCTCAGTTACAGTCGACTGGTCATGTCTTGAGAATGTCTGATGACAGGATACCCAAGATCCTGATATACAACCAGTTAGATCAGGACTACAGGAATGTAGGACGCCCATGGCTAAGATACAAAAACAAGCCAAAAAGCAACTTGTCAGTAGTTAATATACCATATAACACCCTTGAGCGCTTAGCCTTGGAGCGGGTAGAATGGAGATCAACATGTTTTAGTGGACTCAGCAATTTTCAATCTGCTTGTTTGAATCATCTTCAAGAAGCGAGAACAAGATCTAAAAGGTCAGCTAATTTAACAGTGATCTTATCTCACAATTCTCACACCTGCTTCAAATGTGGCCTCCTTTGTAAATCACTAGCGGGTCTTAAATGCCACTTAAGATTATCGCACAAACTTTCATAACTGAATCAATTAAGTTGTCAGATCCTCATACGTCGAAACCGACGGGAGAGTTCATTATTATTATTATATATATATATATATATATATATATATATATATATATATATATATATGTGTGTGTGTGTGGAGGCATGGTGGAGTAGTGGATATAATTAATTTCAAATGTTATTTTTAGTGGATACTTTTGTTTGAAATGTATTACGCTTATCAACCTTCACACTCGAGAAATCTTTAAAAAATGTGCTCTCTGGCAGAGTATGAACCTGTGCGGCCCTAAGAGAAACCCCCATTTAATCTTGCATTCTTTGGACCACTCAGTCAGAAAGTGTGTCATTGCCATTTCCTCATTTTGTCCATATCTGCTCAGATATATGCCTGAAATGTAAACAAAGCAATTTCTAAAGAATTAAGTGATTTTTTTTTTTTAATTTTTAATCTGGCATTTTTAATACATCAGATGTTATTTTTAATGTATACTGGTGTTTGAAATAGACACCTCATTTTTTTTTTATTTTAAACAATGCGTATTACATTTTCTTTATTAAGATTTGTCAAGTGAGTGTGAAGGCTGATAGATGTAATACACTGTTTAAAATAAAAATAGGTCGTCTATTTGAAACACAGGTATCTATTAAAAATAACATATGAAATACTAAAAAATATCACATTAAAAAATAAATCCATTAAATATATATATATATATATATATATATATATATAAGAAATATATATATATATATATATATATATATATATATATATATATATTCACTAATTGTTTTATGACCCTTCTTTTACAATTCTAGAAAGAAAACAACCCAAACCTATCATTTCTTATTGTTGAGACCAGACAGAAACCTTGCAAAGTATAATATTTTTTCTCAATAAATTTACAACCAAAAACGTTTGCGGCACCCCCCTTTTTAATATATATATATATATATATATATATATATATATTCACTAGCTGTTGTATTAACTCCTCTCGTCAATAATGTAAATCCCCAGGAAAAATTTTCCTTCTTGAGATATATATATATATATATATATATATATATACATACATACATACATACACACACATAAATGAATAGGATAACAAATGTACATACATGCACAAATATTAGCATGTACGTAAATATATTTATTCCTGAGTTGTTATAAATACAGTGCTCAATGTTATGAAACAGAGCTATAAGTATATATTATGAATATACATAATATTCAATGTTGATAACACTACTCGAAGTTTCACTCAATTCATGCAATACTCAGGTGTATATACCTGATTTGACTAGTTCAGTTACATTGAAATATTTTTTTTATTTTTTTTTCTATTTATTAGACTCAAGTATCATAAAAAATTAAGCAAGTTGATTAATAATTCTTGTGTAAAAATTGTGTATATACACCTGAAGATTGTATAAACTACATGAAACTCAGAGTAGTGTTATCAATGATGAATATTATGCATATTCATATATATATATATATAATATATATATATATATATATATATATATATATATATTAAATAAAATGCAGGCATGAAAATAAATTTTTACTACGTAACCTAAAAAATGAAAAACGGAAAAATAAAATAAAAACAAATAAATATACTAAAATAAAAAAAAATAGAAATAAAAAATAAATAAATACTATATTTGCTTAAAAACCGAAAAAGAAAATATACAAATAAAATAAATTGACCTAAATTCATCCACGTAAATAAATAAACAAACCAATCCCAAATAAAGATAATCAATTAAAACCTGTTCCCGCCAAAATAATAGCTAGAATGAACGACAACAATCAACCCCAAAATTGAACAAATAGCTTTAATTAAACTCTCAAACCAAAACAAAACTGTTAAATAAGTGATATAAACAAATTTTTACTACGTTAATAAATAAATAAATAAATAAAATAAGAAACAAAAAATAAAAACAAACAATATAATTTGACCCAAATAAATAAACAAACGACTTCCGGTAAAATAACTGCCAAAATAGAATACCCACAATGCACCACTAACCCGTATATATATATATATAAATAGCCGAGAAAAATAACAGCATATGTGGCCTGACGATTACATATAGCATGAAACAGACTGTCGCCTCTAAGTGTAGACTTCTATGTTCACTTTTATATTTACACACTATCTCTGATATTGAGCACTTTATTCCATAAATATAGCATACCTTAAGACTATATATATGGATGGATAGATGGATGGTTGGATTTTTACAACTAAATAAGACTATGGGCTTTTTACTCATGTTAACATGATTTATTTTTGTTTTATTTTTAAGCAACTCAACACAAATATAACTAAATCTCCACTAAGTCCACTACTGACATATGTATGACTTAAATAAAATAAAAATTTTATACTGTTTTAAAGAATTTGACAAGTTTGGTTACATTGAATATTTTTTTTTTTTTTTTTTTCTATTTATTAGACTCAAGTATCAAAAAAAATTAAGCAACTTGAGTCATAATTCTTGTGTAGAAATTAAGCAACTGAAGTATTGGGCAAAATGAAAATTCTTATGGAAAAAAAAAATGTATTCAGATGTATAAAAACAAAAATAGAACAAAATTAAGCAGCAAACATTGTTGATACCTCATCAGGTAAATCATCTAGATGAAAGTATTTGATTAGATCAAGTCAGCTGATAAAAGTTGAAACATATTAAAAGACAGTAATGTTATATCTTCCAAAGATGTTCTGGCTTCTGTCTGTCTGATGCTGTCATCAAAAGTTATAATTTATATGCACACTTGTAATATGAAGGATGATAAAACTACTTGTCAAAACCATCTATATAAATAACATTCTGTAATGGCATTTCATATGTTATTTACCCTGAACATAAGTATTTCAGATGTGCGAATGGTGTAATAGAAAGAATCTCAGAAAGAGAGCCGAGTTCAATTTCCAATTAAGTTTGTTACATACACTTATACCCTTGAAAATGGCATGAATCTATCTTGTCCCCCTAGCTATGGGTTAAATAGTAGAGCAGACTGGGCACTTTAAGAGAAGGACAACCCTGAATTCAAAACCTGTGGAACCATCTCCTAAGTCTAGGGCTAACCATTATCTTCACTTCTTATGCATATGAACTGCTTCTTAATGTAACACTCTACCTTGAGTGCCCCCCCCCAGGTCTTGTACAGGGTGAACTTCACTGAAAAAAAAAAAAAAAAAAAAAAAAAAATTAATATACCGTTTAGAATAAACTATCCATTTTTAAACAAATAAAATGAAATATGAAAATAATTTTTTTTGGCAAAAACTGTAGTGGGTTGGTATTTGGTGTTTCATCCAGTATCAGAAGATAATAATGTCATTGGACAACAATAAATAACACAAAAACTAAATTAAGGGTCAATTTTTATTTATACATGTGCATGTAGTAAACTCGGATGAATGAGATTGGTAGAACCTCAAGTCAACACACACGATGCCAAGAGAGGGTGACTAAATCTCCTTTCCTTAGGACCACTGCAAAACACGTCCGAATTCAATGATTCAAAAATATCCAAACACTCGATGGTCTCCTTTCCGGAAGGGGGTCACAAGCTTTGCACATGACTGGAAACCCTTCTTTTGGTTTCCATTTGCATTATGGGAAAATTATTCTTTTTTATTATGTTTATTATCTATTTTATTTATTATTCTTTAATTCTCCCTCAAAAAATCCAGAATATTCTATTCTTGTGTATTGCACTTGTATATATTCCCACCTTGCATAGAAAAAGTTATTCTAAGGAGAAATTTAGACAAAAAGTATACTTAGAATCAGACAGAGTTTTCTGAGATGCATAATGGGGATTGATTGATTGATTGGTTTTAGCTTTTACAGCTTATCAAGCCTTTATAGGTTATTTAAAGATATTTTAAACATATTTTTAATTGCTAGAATAATTCTTAGTCAATACTTCAGTAACAGTTTTGTTAGAATAACAATGATTTTTCCAGATAAAATCCTATTATTTAACAAATAATTGGAATGAGGGCTTGGAGAATTTGACACTAACAGGACAGGTTGAAAGCAAGAGAGGCAGAAGGAAAGATCAAGTAACCTACCTAATGAATGTGTAATATAAATGTCAGAGCAGGGACTAAAACCGAGACTAAGAGAATAAACTTACAGAGGATATATATAGTTGTGGAGAGCCATGATCACCCATGTCCTGAACTCCTTTATCAAGTTTCATGCTACTGATTAAGTCAAGAATTTGCTTGAAAATAATCAACTTTATATAATGTGGAAGACAGCCAACAAACTTTGTGGGAGTCAGGTTTGGTGAAAAATACTGATAATGGGTTTTAGTTTTTTCAAACATATGTTGTTAGGTTTAATCCCATTTTGCTTATTGAACATTATTGAATGCACAGTAATTACATTTACTTCCCTGGGGATACTACTTTTTTTCTTTTGCTAGTTGAATGCATTTGTTTATGTTTGTATATCTTCACTAAATATGAATTCAGTAAATATACGAAAATAGGATGTGTCTTCTCACCAGACTTATTCAACCTATACAGTGAGGCAATTCTGAGAGAATTAGTTCTACTAGTATTCCTTATTGGCAGCCACAATGTTAACAACATATGCAGATATCACAGACATAGAAAAGAAACAAGATCTTCTACAAAAGGTAGTAAAGGAAAGCAAGAAAAAAGGACTAAGCATCAATTGTAACAAAAGAGAATTTATGGTTGTTAGAAAAAAAATAACAACCCAACAGGCAAATTACAAATTGGGGATACCAAAATCAAGCAAGAACAATAATTTAAATATCTGGGAAATGTTTTAACAGAGGACAGAAATTGTGACACTGAAATGCGAAGGTTGTATTGAGATAGAAAAATTTGCCTTCCAAAACCTAAGCAAAATATTAAGAAACAGGAAAATCTCACTAAAAACAAAGAAAAGAGTACTTAACTCTTTTGTAATATCGGTCTTCCTAGCTGGCAGGGAATACTGAACAATCTCCTCACAGATGAGGAAGAAATCTGGTTCTACAGAAGGATGCTGAGAATATCATGGACTGACCATGTGAGCAAGTTTTAGAGAGAATGGAAACAAAAAGTATGCTATTGCTTAACATCAAAAAGAGAGAGTTGAAATTTCTAGTGTACAGAATGAGGAAAGAAGGCTCAGAAAATTTGACACTCACAGGACATATTGAAGGCAGGAGGGACAGATGAAAGCAATCTTGTATAAATCATTGGCAAAACAAAGATTAGGAGAGTTAATAAAAAGATAAAAAAATTACTAAGAGCAACAAAGGACAGGAAATTGTGGAAAGCCATGATTACCCATGTCCTGAAGAGACATACCATATAGAAAAACAATACAAATGTTAGGATATAAATTACATTGTAAACTTTGACCTCATAGCTTTACTTTCTGTTACAGACAGTGTATATGCATTTTTAAGCATACTAAGCATTTAGCCGTTTTTCTCTTCTTTCTTCTCATCCTTTCCACTTTGGTACAAAGCTGGTCAACTAAACTCATGGCAAATCCTCGAGAGGATGTAATGAGACTAGCACTCTTAGCAAACTCTGGAATATGTAGATAGGAGAAGACAAAGAAAATTGATGAGATACTGCCATGGAAATTAGCTTTGCGTCTATCTGTTGAAATTTTTCTAAAAACAAAAAAAATATTAGGAAGAATTTAAAAAAAATAATGCTTTGCCAATCAATGAGGGAATGGTGAATTGCTCAACTGGTAGATAAATGTACAGCATGGATACAAAGTCTATAAGCAAACTTTTATATTTACTATTGAATTTATATAATGGCAGGCTGCAGATTTCTTAACCTACCCATTTATTAGGGTGGCTAACTTATCCCGGTTGCAGATGCCCACTCAGTCACATTTGTGTTTCTTCAACACTCACAGAACCAAATTATGGTTTATACTGCAACTATGCTGAGGGGGCCTTGACAGAGTGCAATTAATCTGGTGTGATCAATATTCAAACAAGACCAGTGCACTTGAACCCCAAGTCATGATGGCTTTTGACTTTGTGCTGGAATAACCATCAAGTTTTCAAACTGTTTTGGTTGCCCGATTTTACAAGACTTGAGTCAACCCGTGGTTTGGTTTACAGGCATTTCTCAACAGTACTGCACACCTCTTTGACAAATTGAACAGAGAGAGATTCAAATCCATGCCTTCTGTTTAGAAGGCTAAAATTCAAACCAACTAACCACACCCCCATTTTATTTTATATATTAACAACTAAACACGCCTAATTCAAAGCTAATGAAACAGACTAAAATATACATGAAACATTACTTCAGTCTGAAGTATACATATGTACATTCATTGTAGCAAAACTTCAAATGTCTTGAGCTTTGAGATTTAAAAACAAAGTAACTGGAAGTTTTGCACATGTCTTATCTAACCATATTCTATGATATACCAAGGTCTTACTTTGCACCAGTGGTTAATCTACAATGAAGCTAATGAAACTTAAACTTCAGGGCCCCTAATCCCAGAGGGGCCCCTGAAGTAATTTCTTTTAATGAGTAAATTTTTCTACAAAATCAATCGTTTTTTAAATTTTTGTTTTTAAAATAAGGTCATTTTAGTGATAGAATCATAAGCCAATGGGTTGAAGTAGTTAATGCTGGCTTTAGAATATGTTCTAATACCCATTTCATATGGCCTCAAAATTCCCCTTTCATTGGTTAAATTTCAAAATTTTCTTGGAAGCTTGCAGTACCCAAACCTCTAGAATCTATTCATAGGCTATATTTTGGTAGTTAGATCCTTGAATTTATTGTTGCTGGTTGCAAAGCGGCTCACATATCTGTTCAAGCTTCAGGGCCCCAAAAATGTAGGTCTGCTACTGCCTTGTACTGTCATCTGTCACTGATATATTATAATTTTTTTTTTAATCAAGCAAAGCAATAAAGCCACTAAGATGCAAGGATTAGTGAAAGTGTTGTGGTAAAGAAAAGAAAAAACAAACAAACTGTAAAACTTATAGTAGAAATAAATGCCTGCAATAGGTTCCTTCTGTTCCCAACCGCAACACTTGTAGCCAAATCACAGTTCAAATTATAGTCCGTCATAACAGTCAACATAGAAATGACAAAATGTGGTCACAAATCTAACCTTCACTTCTCACCAGCAAAAACACATGTTTTTCCAACAAGCTCAGGAAAAGTCCTTGTGCTGTAAGCAAAAAACAACGGTTTCTATTCACTGAGAGATTTTCTGATTGGCCACGCCATTCAGGGGAGGAAAGAACATTAGCATAGATTCTGATACTTAAAGTAGTAGATTTTTGCTGGCTACTTTCGGTAATTTTTCTCTGGCAGATCGCATACAAAACACAAACTCTTTTTTGAGGTAGGTGATAATCTCTTTTACTACAGAAAGAAACAGAGATGACATAAAAGAGGATTGGAGGAGGCAGATGACAATTGACATTGCATTTAAATTTTTTTAAATCATAGTTGACAGGAAAGCAGAAACAGAGTTCGACAAATGAGGAATGCAAGAGAAGAAAACATTAGCATAAAACTTTCGGTTACAACGAGCAATTTCAACAGCAAAATTATGAGACTTAGTAGCTAAACTAGTACAGTGCTGGAATTTGTGAAGTCGAGATACCGAAGAAAATAACTTATCAGAAAAATTAGCATGAAAATATTTATAGAAGAGGCAAAAAGAAGCTATGTTATGATAGTGGGAAAGTGACTGAAACCAAGATGCCAGGTCAGGACTGATAATGTTGCTAATTCTTAGCAGATCTATACTTATCTCCTTTGCACTGGCAATTTATATGAGGTCTGACCAAAAAGTATCAGGACTAGTGTTATAAAAAGAAAACTACAACACATATCAATTCATTATTTAATCTCCTTTGAAACAGGCCCCTTCTGAAGCTACACACTTTATCCAGCATAGTTTCCATTAATGGAAGCATTCCTGAAATTCCTTTTTTGGGATAGTGAACAGTTGCCTCATCGCATTCTCTTGGATTTCCTTGATAATCTTGAATCTTTTGAAGAACAAAAGTTACAAGGGGCAGGATATAGGGAATATGGTAGTTATCAGACCAGGAGAATGTTTTTTCTTGGCCAAAAATTGTTGCACAAACTATGGTCACTGATGAAATCTTTATGATGTGATGAGGCAACCATACTTTATATGCTTTCCTTCAAAGCACTACTAATGAACAAAGGAAGTGATAGAGAATGTTATAACTTAGTATATATGTGCAACAGAGTTCAAGGTCAATCTGTACCAAGTGGATTCACTCCAAATACATTAGCTTCATTATCATAGTAACAGTTCCAGTACCTTTTGAGATCACATATTAAAGACTTAAAAAAATAAAAACTGAACAAAATATGTAGTACTTTTTAATAGCATGGGTAAACTAGTGCATGGGTGTGTATTTATGCATTTAGGCAACAAACCCTCTCTAATACATGTTTTGTTAAATGAAACTGACAAAGTATTCTTGTTAAGTTGTTTTTATTATATGTGAGTAAATTCTTTCTTTTTCTAAAGTTCATGTGTATAGAAATTATCAAAATGCTTATTGATTCTGTGCTAATCTATTAATCATTTTCAAGTGTTTAAGTGCTATTGTCAACGGTCTGAAAGTTGCTGAGAAGTAGACATACTCATAATTCCTGAATATGGCAAATACATATTCATATAAATAAATAGTGTGGACACAGAAATCAATACTGCATAGTGACTGGCAGTTTTTTGTCTTAATCGATCATCAGACCATGTTTTACATCTCTTTGTGAGTGCTCTATATGTAGGTGTTATACCCTTTTACAGATGAAGCAAGTTTGTCAAGATTTTTCAACTGTTGAATCTAAAATCTTTTTTAACAGAAATGAAACAAAAAAAAATTCATTTCTGAGAACAGAAAATTAAATTCAGAGATAAAAAAATTTGATCACAGATTTTTCATTAAAACCAAATCACAGATAACAGACCTATTTATACCTACACAAATTGAATTACAATCCAAATGATTTACTATAGAAATGCATTGCAGTCATAATTCTATGGTCAAACTCTACAAGATATATAGAGATATATAAAATAAATTTTGCCAAAGACCGTGTGCTGATTCTGTAAGTTTTTTTTTATTGAATTCCATATTAACAGACTGACTTCTCTCTGGTTTAACATTTCACATGATACAAACACATACTCTTTTCATAATGAAAACTAATTATACTGACAATTATGCTGCTGTCTTAGATTTTCCTGGCATTTTTAATTATACTTTTACACAAACATAAATATTTTCCTCCTTTTTTTTTTACAGTGTTTTATGGCTGATTTACTGGGGAGGAAATGGATTATGTGTGCAACATTCAGAGCGACATTAAAGTTTGGAAAGTTCGAGTTTTCAACTTTTTTTTTTTTTTTTTTTTGGAAAAGATGAATTTGGCAAGTAGAAATTCACCTGATCTCAATCCCACATAGAATCTTGGAACCTTCATGAACAAGTCTGATAAAAATGTCCTAGATTCACCAAAAGTACAGCAACATTATTGATAGCATCTGACATGAGGGATTTGCAAATTTCTGGTGAAATTACAAGCCAAACAACAAAAATTTTCTTCACTCATTTCAAAATGAGGTTGGAGTCTGTGAGTGCTTCTGGTAAGAAATCATTGAAAAGCTATTGATAGAATGTAGAGTTGGTGTTGATTGCAAAAACAAAATAATAATAACTGAGAAAATAAAAACAGAAAACGTTTGTTTTTCAGTTTTGAACAAATGCTTTTGGCACATCAGATCCAGTGCATTTAAAATTGCAATCCAAGTTTTAAACTATAAACCTAAGCGGAGATAAAGAACACAAAGAAAATATTAATCTAAAACTTTTCTGTATATTTTGAATATGGAGATCTTCTAACAGAAATTTTTATTCATAAATTTAAGCTATCTAATGTTTCAGGCTGTCCTCATGTATGGCAGTGAAAGTTGGACAATCTCCTCAAAGATGAAGAAGAGAGATGAAGCAACAGAAATGTGGTTCTCCAGAAAGACGCCGAGGATACCATTTACCGAACATGTGAGCAACAACAAGGTTTTGGAGAAAATGAAAACAAAAATTAAACTTATACTTAACATCAGGAAGAGTCAGTTGAAATTTCTGGGGCACATAGTGAAGAAGGAGGGATTGGAAAACCTGAAACTTACAAGACAGACTGAGGGAAAGAAGGACAGAGGAAAGCAGTGTATAACATACTTGATGGGCTTAAGTAAATGAATGGTAGAACAGGGTTTGGGAGAAATAACAAAAACACTAAATTTATTAAGAGCTACAAGAGGCAGGAAGATGTGGAGGGATATGATCGCCTAAGTTTTGAAGGGACAAGGCACATAAAAGAAGAAAAATATTTAAGGCACTTATGTATCTGAAACATTTTCTCAACAAGACTTATTATTAGAAACACTTGAAATTAGATTGCATAAAAGTTCTGCTGCAAAATCAATTAAAACAATCTTAAGAATACTTGTAAAAATGTTGACTTGATAATGAAAGATCATTTATTATGAAATAACGTTGAATTTTTTTTTTTACATTTAGCAAAACAAAAAGCAAAGCTTAGATTTTACATTATATACACTAACTATTGTCTTCATCATTTTTGTAGTGATAAGAACAACAAAGATGAGGACAACAGTCCGAATATAAATAGTGTAAATAATGATAACTCCTGATCCCAGTAATTCAGGCAGAAGGCAATCAGGTGATAATAACAACAAAGATAAGGACAATAGTCTGAATATAAATAGTGTAAATAATGATAACTCCTCATCCCAGAAATTCAGACAGAAGGCAATCAGGTGATAATAACAACAAAGATGAGGACAATAGTCCGAATATAAATAGTGTAAATAATGATAACTCCTCATCCCAAATACTTAGACAGAAGGCAATCAGGTGATAACAACAAGAAGGATGAGGATAATAGTCCAAGTGTAAATAATGATAACTCCTCATTACAGAAATGCAAACAGATGGAAATCAGTGATAATAACAAAGATGACAATATTTGTTTGACTGTAAATAAAATAAATAGTGGCAACTCCTCATCCCAGAAATTCAGACACAAATTATTTTCAGCAAAATTTGTCCCCTTGATCATGGAGTTCAAGTTTTTAACATTATTTGATAGAATCTATCAGTGAATTTATTCTGAGTACTCCAAACTTATTGCCTTGTGCCAATTTGTTAATCAAAGAAAATATTCATAAAATTTGAGCAAGTAATCAGTCAGTTATATGCCACATGTGATACATGCTTAGACAATCATGTATCTTTCGATACATGACTGATGAGGCAGATTTTTTCCCACATGAGGTTGATATTTCTTTCTGCAGTAGATCTGTTTCCATGTAAGGCTATAAAACCTGGCCTGGCCTGCTATTTACCTATAGCTGAGGGGAGAAGAAGAGGATCCATACCTTTCCCACGTAAGTGAATGTAATAGATTTGACTGGAATTCAAACTCAGCTCTCTGATTCATCAATCCAAACTGCTATCCATTACTCCACCATGCCTCCTTTCTTGTAATAAAAATAGCTTCAATCACTTTTGCACCACCATAATGCAGCTTTCTTCTACCTTTTCTATAAATACTTTCATGCTAATTGTTCTGATGAACTCTTTGCTATGGTACCTAGACTTTATGAATTTAAGTGCAGTACTAGATTGGCAGGAAGGTCTCATCCTTTTATAGTTGAAATGGCTAGATGTATACGTAAGTTCTATGCTAATAGTTTCTTCTCTCACACTTCTCGTTTTTTGAAACTCTCTTTCAGCTTCTTGCTTTCCAGTCAACTTTGATCTTCATAAATTTAAATGCAATGTCTATCATTATCTTCTTTCTTCGGAATTCCTATTTTATTGTTTTCCTGCCTTAGCTTTCATTTTCTCTCACATTTAGTAACCCTTTGCACTTTGGTGGCTTTATTGCCTTGCTTGGGGTGTAATGATTAATAATAAAAAAAATAAATATAGAGGCCTAAGTAGACCATTTTTTGTTAGTGATTTTTGTTAATACTTGCAGGGGAACACACATATGGCCTTATGCCAGATTAAGCAGAGATCAGGATATATTTCTAGGATACTTTCATGAAACTGTTGTAAGCATTCTGAAAGCAAGGAAATATTTGTAGCAGATTAATTCCACAACACAGAGAATAAATCACTAAGTTCAGAGTCAAATATCAGGGACAGAAAGAAACGCCAAAAACTCGATTTGCAGGTACTATCTCACAAATCCCGATGCACGTAACCAGTCAGAAAAATAACTCACTCGTTGATGAACGCAGTAGCCAAAATACATCAGTTTCCCCCCGATCAAAAAAACACCAACTGCTTTTATCAGCTGAGCTGTTTTTTCATTCATCGGCAACTAGGAGAGGACGCCAAGTATTTTGCATAACAAAATACTTTTATAGAGACTCCTACGACAGACTTGTTTTTAATCTAAATATTCAGCATGTCATGCGGAATATGTGCCCCTTTTTTTTGGTAACTAATTTTCTTTTCCATCGTAGGATTCACGCAACATGCTGCTGCTTGGTTTGATGAGGTAAATCACCGTTTTCTTCGCTATAACTGTGCATAGAATATCAGTTTTATGGGTTATTATGACTGTATGAAGATGGATCCTCACTGGGTAGCCCACGCTTGAGCCAAATTAAGTGAGCATTGTCAATTATTGGGATGTCAGAAGTAATTTTGATATTTTGAGGAACCAATTATAATGGTGCATGTACTATTCAAACTACTAATCATATGTGACAGTTAAGAATAAAATATGGCGTACACTAAGATGTGAGTCCAATACGAAAGTCAGTGGATTAACAAAGATGAATCTCCATAACTGAGCACAAAATCAGAGTGGGGGGCATAAAATTGATCTCTTCATTTATTTTCAACAGCTTAACCCTTTTGCAGGTTATTTAAAGCCGGAAAATACTTTTTTTTTTTTTTTTTTGTGGATAATGGTTTAGTGATACAAGTCTTACTAATTAATCCATAACTGGTGGGGAGAAGAAGTGGATTCATACCTAATCTGAATTTGATTAACAAACAAATAATGTGTATATAAAGTGGGGGATCGATTCTATATTACAATCATTATATAAAATGATCCCTCACTTTGTGACTACGGTAGTTTATATACATTTATATTTCAGAGAATATAAATAAACCTAAAATGCATGCCTGTATGGCTAATCAATATTTGATTGATTCCTTTTCAACATCTTATTAACCCTGAGCAGGTAAATTTAAAGCCAGAAAATATTTTTAGAATATTTTTTTTTAAAGGGAAAAATGGTTTTAGTGATACAGGTCTTAATGCATAGCTGAGGGGAGACAAGGTGGATTCATACCTTTCCTAAGTGAATCCAATTCTAAGCCATTATCTATTACATGACCTGCACATCCAAGCTTAATCAGCAGGTGTTCCCAAGTGCTCACCCACCTAGGTATTGACTAGGCTCTTTGGTGACCAGTGTTAGAAACCAGTGTTTAAGCGGCATAAAAGAAAGCTAATGTTGTACATGTAGGGTATCATTCATTTAGAGTTTTTAAGACACAATGAAACGCTAATACACACACATTTATACAGCCAGTAATTGCAACATGTCCAAAATGTTTGGTCAAGAGCCACCTTGGACTCATCAACAGAAAATATTTTGTTCTCCTCTGTGACAATACAGGGTCAAATACAGCAAGAATAACCTAGGAAAACATTTTGGAACTTGGTTGATCTGTTCTAACCCACCTGCCATATTCACTTGCACCGACTGATTATTAACTTTTTTGATTGCCTCAGAATCCTTTGATGAGGAAAAATTTCCCCAAATGAAGCCAGATTAAAGAGTTTTTTGAAAACTTTTTTTTTTTTTTTTTTACATCAAAACCTGTGGAATTTTACCTTGCACTAGCCGATTATTAATGTTTTTTTTCCAATCATTACAAAATGCTTTGATTGAGAAAAGTTTTTCTAACGAAAACTAAATTTAAATGTTAGTTGAAACATTTTTTTAACTGAAATCCACATAATTTTTCTGGAAAGATATTGGAGAACTGGCTGATAAGTTGGTTTGGTTTGTTTTACGGCATATCAACCTCAATGGGTTATTTAATGCTGATATCTCTTCTTTTTTTTCTGGTAATATTTTTGTTTTGTCAAAAATCCATTTCTGTTAATATTTTTTTCCTCAAAAATGTATAGCTGGTAATATTATTGTTTCAAAAATGTAGAGCTGCTAATATTATTTTTCAAAAACGTTTAGCTGCTAATATTATTTTTTCAAAAATGTACAGCTGGTAATATTTTTCAAAAACGTATTGCTGCTAATATTTTTTTTTCATATAAAATTTATTCCTGGTAATAATTTTTTACGAAGTATTTCTGGTATTAAAACCTATTTTTACAATGCTTTTTACCTCAGTTTCAGAGTTAATTATTTGCCCATAGCTGGGACCCTAACAGGGTTAGGGTGGACCTGGGAAAACCAGCAATTAAGAGGAGGTTCCATGCTCTACAAAGCTTTCTGATCAGAGGCCTTGCTGTTGGACATAGTCTATCGTCTTACTCTGGACGCGCATGTAGTTTGTTATACCCAGGATGCTTATGTAGTCTCAGTTTCAGGGTTAATTATTTGCCCATAGCTGGGACCCTAACAGATGCTACCACCTGGGGTCAGGGCAGACCTGGGAACATCACCAATTTAGAAGGTGGTTCCACACTCCTCAAAGCCTCCTGATGAGAGGCCTTGCTGTTCTTATCGTCTTACCCAGGACGTGGATGTAGTTTAACGTCTTACCCAGGACAGCTGATAAGTTGATTAATTGATTTGTTTTCTATGACTTAACACTTTACAGGTTATTTAAAGCCAGTAAATATTTTTAGATTCTAAGATTTTTTTTTTTTTGAGATAATAGTTTATTGACACAAGTCTTACTAATTAACCCATAGAAGGAGGAGAAGAGGTGGATTCATACCTTTCCCACGGATACTTACACATAAGTAAATATAATGAATGCAACAAGAATTGGAACCCAGCTCTCTGATTAGCAATTTTGAGCCATTATTCATTACTGATGATGATGATAAGAGTACAGTTATCATCATAATAATTAGTGCAGTCATGATGATGATGATGATGTTGAGTGCAGTTGTCATGATGATGATGTTGAGTGAGGCTGTATGGCAGTCATCATCATCATGAGAGTGCGGCTGTCATGATGAATGCAGAAGAATGAATTAAGGTGGTAATCAGAAATCAGAACAGCAAAAAGTAAAAAAAAAAATAAAATTCCAAATCAATTTTTCGAGAAAGTTTTCTTCTTTTAGTAGTCACTTTAATTGTTTTTGTATATGTACATTTTTAATTGTAGAGTTGAGCATGCGAAGCCACTAAAGAAATGATAATTTCTTTAGTGAAAAGAAATTCTAAAATGGTTGCTGATAGCTTTTATGTGATGAGAGACAATTAAAAAAAATATCACACTTCATCATTTCTTGCTACAAAATTGGATTCTGTCTTGAGTTTCTGTTTCTTTTGATTTTATTCACTTTCACTTCCTTTGTTACTTTTTCTACTCCTCTTTTCTTTCTTTTTAATGCTTCTTGCTTTCCTTTTATTTCCTCTCTCTCTCTCTTATCTCAAAAATTTTCATTTCTTTCTCCTCCCAACCATTTTCTTCTTTCCAGCTATTTTTTCTATCCAACTTAATTATCTCCCCTTCTTTTTTCTTCATCTCCATTCCCAGTATCTCTTGAGAAATCTGACATAAAACTAAATATTAAATATAAAAGCAAATACTTCATCTTATGTTGATGAAAGAGATTCCACTTCCCTTGCCCAGCAAAAGAATAATCAAGCAATGTAGCACTCAGATTTTTTTTTTTTTCTCCTTCCGTCAACTTGCTCAAATTTTATTTTCCTCTTAAAAATGCTTTTCCACTTTTTATGAATTCTTCTTTAACAGCCATTTGCATCTCCATTTGCATTTCCTCTGATCCTCCCTATATTTATTACATTCTCATTCTTCTTCCAGGATGAGGCAATGTACTCCGATCGAAGATTCTTAATACAACATAAATATTTGGAAAGCCAAAAAACATAAGCCAAAAAAGATTCTTCTTTTATTGCTACCATGTATGGACAGTAGCTTCCAAGTCATCTCTTTAAAGTTGTGTCAGAGTCCAAAAGTCTCACCCCATTTTTGTGGGTGATGAATTATTTTCCACACTACAACCCATTTCTCCACAGATGAAATGCTGCTCTATCACTGTTTCTATGAAAAGTCTTCAGACAAACTACATTCATTAGTTCCACCACTTCTAAACTCAACAGCTAAGACCTGCCATGCCACATACATTGTAGTGAACCACCCGCATTCACTTTGGTGAGATGTAAGTTCCACTCTAGCAGCTTCCTCCCGCAAACTGCTGCTTTAGGGAACCGACTCTCAAGTGGATGCTTCCCCAATCACTACATCTTAACCTGTTCAAGTCTATGGTTAACTATTATCTTTCCCACATATCTCTATAAACTAACCCTTTCTCTGTAACCCTCCATTATGAGTTCTTAGGCTTTGTACAGGGTGATCATTATAAAAAAAAAAAAAAAAAATGACCCTTCAGGACATTGGAAATCATGGCTCTCCAAAACTTCCTATTCTTTGTAACTGTTAGAAGTTTTTCTTCCTTTACTAAATTACCATCCACCATTCCGCCATCTATTCATGGCAGGCCCATCAGGTAGGTGGCTCCCTGCCTTCCCCCTCTCTTGCCCTCAATATGCCCTGTGAGGGTTCAGCGTTTCTGCATTATGCATCCAAAGATTTTTGGCTGTCTCTTCCTGATTATGAGTATAAATGTTATTTTTGCTGCCATTTTCTGTAAGATTCCACATTGTTTATTCACTCCATCCATAGAATTCTCAGTATCCTTCTGCAGAAAGACATTTCTCTTGCTTCCAGTTTTCTCTTCATCTATGGGAAGTATTCACTGCCATGATTAATTTATTATTCATTTTACTCCATCTATTTAGTATCTGTCTATATTTCTGAAAGGAGGTATTATGTACACTATTTACATTATTTGGACTATTGTCTTCATCTTTGTCACCATATTTATCACAATGTTTCAGCCGTTGTACACTCTGGCCTTCTTCAGGTGGTTGGAATGTCGAACTGAACCCGTTATTTCACTCGCTGGGGTAGACTGTTCTAGTTCCACATGCCATGTTTAATGGATGTCAGTTATCAGTTATCTCCTGTTAATTCCCATCTCCAAGTTCTCCACTGCCTTAACCAGGTATTGAACTCACACTCTTTGGGTCCTGTCACTGGATCTAACTAATGCCTTTATCCACTGTGCGATGTGTCCTTGATAAGAGCACATGGCACAGTGGATAAAGGTGTTAGAGTGATAGAATTGAGCCAGCATAATCTGCAGCACTTGATATGCATGATCTAAGATAAAGTCAACAATAAAGCCTGCACGAGTTAGTTGTTGCTTTGAAATTTTGAAACTATCATTATTGTTTTGTCCGTGTATTGTTTGATATATTGAAAAGTAATTGTCATCTTTGATAATGGTTTATGTAAGCCAAAAGCTTAGATTGGATTTAAATATGCATCAGTATGGTGATTTCCTTTTGTCTTTCAATGATTATGTTATTAGCTTATCAGACAATATGAAAGGAACTTCAAAGAAAGAATATATATATATATATATATATATATATATATATATATATATAGAGAGAGAGAGAGAGAGAGAAAGAAAGAAAGAGAGATATTGGGTGTCACCAAAAGATTGACATCATTTTGAAGTCTCATAAGATAGCAAATTATCACTCCAACGATCTCCAATGTGTAAAAACTAACCAAGTCGACTGTGCAGACTTATCTCAAATGTGAATCTACAAGGAAGAAGGATTGGGCATACCAGTGATAATGACAATGTGCTGTTGACATGACCACTATATTCACCTGGCTTTACACCTTGTGATTTTTTTTTCTATGGGTCTATGTGAATTGACATATCTATAACCACTTTTTTCTAAAAGCCTAGAGGAATTTAAGCAGAGAATCACTGAGGCACTGAAGAATATTATGCAAAACATGCTACAGCAAGTTTGGCAGGAGCTGGACTGCTGAGTCACAGATGCCGCACATATTGAACACTGATGAAGCTTTGTTAAATCAGTTCTAAAATCTACATCCCTTTGAATATCTTATCCAAATTTTCACAAATAAAAAAACTTTATTGTTCATCATGAAGACTATTTAATAGTTTGCTTGGGACATATAGTTACTTAGATATTCATATTTTAAATGATGTCAATTTTGAGGGTGTAACACTGTGTGTATGTTTGTAAAATTTCAGATAACTAAAAATATATCTGTAAAAGGACAATATGAATAAAGACTAAAGGAAAACTTATCTTAGCCAACATGTTTCTTCCTCTGATGGCAAATGAAAGGATTTTATTTTACAAGTATTTATAAACAAAAGTAAAAATCCGTCTATATTTCTGAGATGAGGTATTGTAACTATTTACACTACTGATTGTTGTCTTCATCTTTATTTACATTATTCGGACTATTGTCCTCAGCTTTTTTGCCATATCTATCACAACGTTTCGGCCGTTGTACGCCCGCCTTCTTCAAGTGGTTGGAATGTCGGAACATTTTGATTTCACTTCACTGGGGTAGACAGTTTTAGTTACTGCCATGATGGATGTCGGTTATCAGTTATCTCCTGTTAATTTCCTTCTGAAAGTTCAATACCTGGTTAAGGCAGTGGAGAACTTTCAGAGGGAAATTAACAGGAAGTAACTGATAACTGACATCCATCAAACATGGCACGTGGAACTAAAACAGTCTACCCCAGTGAGCGAAATAAAGGGTACAGTTCAACATTCCTACCACCTGAAGAAGGCCGGAGTGTACAATGGCCGAAACATTGTGATAGATGTGGCAAAAAAAGATGAGGACAATAGTCCGAATAATGTAAATAATGTACATAATACCTCATCTCAGAAATATAGACAGAGTCTTCATCTTTATTGCCATATGCACAATGTTTCAACCATTGTACACTCCAACCTTCTTCAGGTGATATATATTAGAATTTCAAACTGAACCCTTTCTTTAGAACATAAGGGTAGATTGAAATACATGCAAACAGAGAGGGTATACCACCAATTTTTGTACCAACCTTGATTTGAGAATCATCCTGGGTTATCTATTTTACCAGACCAGCAAAAGTCACATTATAATAATTTTTTAATTCACCTCTGACTCACTAATTGTGCATCTCTGACTGTTGGAAACATATTGTACTTATATTACACACATCATCTGCATCCAATTGATGAATTAGTCTAGCAATCACATGAAATTCAAATGCTTGTTCATAATCTTCTCCAAATTAAAAAAGGTTTTCAGACCATCAGTTACTGGAAAACAAACTGTGTGCATGTGTGTATTTATTATAAAATGTAATATTAAGGTAATTTTAATATTAATAATTAAGTATTTATGGGTAAATATATGCAATATCAGGACTAGAGCATGTGTAAATATAAGAGTGAACACTGAAGTCAATAATGAGTATTTCCTTCTTGAATGGAATTGTCAGGTTATGTATTTTGGGTGTGGCTTAATATACAGGATGTCCATAAAGTTTGTGTCCAATTTAAAAAATTATAATTTTATATGTATTTGCGACAGAAATAATTTGTAAAAAGGATTAGAAAGTAAATCTACATTTTTTTTAAGGCTTTATTGAAATTTTATTTAAGTTTCCACATGTCCTCCATCATTAGCAATACAAAGGGTAATACGATTTTGCAGTTCATGGAAAACATTTGCCAACTGATTTACAGTAATGCCTGAAATCACATTAGTTATTTTAGCTATACTTAAAACTAGGTACATTAAACTTTATAACATTTTTTACAGATTATTTCTATCACAAATACAAATAAAGTTATAAATTTTTTAAAGTGCACATGAACTTTATGGACACCCTGTATAACATCAAGATGAAACCAAGATTCAAACAAATATTTGGTAATGACAAATTTATATTTAACATTGGTTTTGATCCCACAAAAATACCTTAGTTCTTTGTGCTAATTCCACAGACAACAAGATTGTGCCTAAGAAATAGATTTAAGTCTTAAAATTATTTTCTTAATCCATCCATACAAAATTGTGGTTAGAACATTAACTATTTTCTCAGTTTAACTTCATCTAGTTTCTAAATGGGAATCATACACAACATTATCAATATTCTTAGATATTACTCTACAAATAGTATGAATCAGAAATGATAAGAATAGAATAAAAAATACATGTATCACACATCTATAAAGCTTAAGAGAGTTTAACATATTCAGCGTCACATAACGTGCATCTATTGGCTTGTTGTCAACTGATTTACATGCAGTTGTGCTCATTCCCTGATTTCATTTAAGGTAAGATAAATACTTATACTTATATAAATGCTTATATAAATGTTAGACTTAGTTTCAACCTTGCAGCAGTGGGCAGAAGACATGCCCATTTTGTTGCGCAGTATATTAACATGTCCACAGTAGCAGAGGGTGAGTGAACATGTTAATTAAAAATCTAATGGCTTTTTTCGGTTAATATTTTCTTTACTTCTTTTACTTTGTTTCAGATTTTTTGTCCATAATTAAAAATCTATTTCCATTTTCAGAATAAAAACTAATCGCTTACATGACCTGTACTGTCATGAGTAAGATTCATTAAACAAATCTATCAAAAAGTTTTAATTTATTCTAATGATTATACATAGCTAAGAGCTAAAAAAGATAGGAAGTTGTAGAGAGCCATGATAGTCCACATCTTGAAGGGACAAAGCACATAGAAAAATGGTTCTATAGGCAATGAATGTATTTTTAATCAAACATTATTTCTTATTACCATAAATGTTATTTTAGTGGGTATAAATGATTTTTGAAACAAAGAAATTTTGATACTCTAGGCCAGGGTTTTTCAAACTGTGGGTCCTTATCCTTCAATGGTTCCCATGATAAATAAAATATTATCTGACAAAAAAGAAAGAAAGAAAAAATATGAAAGTGAGAGCAAAGTGCAGAATATAAACAACTCTAAATGTTGCACAGTACTCATGAATCATCACTAATGTTTCACTGAGGTAAGCACATATTGAATTTTATATATATATATATATATATATATATATATATATATATATATATATATATATATTCCCATTGAGTTCATGTATCTTGTTTTGTTCTGCCATAAATTGTTTTTACCGTTTCTGTTATTAAAATAAATACTTGTTTTGCCAACAATTTTTTCTAACAAAGGGTTGGCTGAAAGGTTCTTTAGATATTTCTCCTCTCCTATTTTAAGATGCTGACATCTGTTCTATTCAAGGCAACAATTCAAGATTATATATATATATATATATATATATATATATATATATATATATATATATATATATGAATGAAAATTTCTCACAGTTAACCCGTTCCTTCGTTAAGTAAATATTGGGGACTATAGATTCTTAATGCTCTCAGGTAGAAACCTATAATTCCAAATTTAATTTTAGAAGAGTAGTTTGATAGACTTCACTTTTGAAACTGAAACCAACTACACTCTTCCATTCCTGAACATTTTGTTACTTAGAAATTATAATGAACTCAATTTTGACATTTACAGAAAGGCTACAAACAAAAATGATCTGATCAGTTTCTACTCGAACCACTATTCTAAAATTAAATCTGGAATTATTATAGGTTTCTATTTGAGAGCATTAAGAATCTGTAGTCCCCAATATTTACTTAAAGAATAAACATACATAAAAAATACATTCAAAAACCTATAATACCCATATCATTTCATCCACAAGAAGAAAGGCATACAAAATATACAACTGAAACAAAAATAATAACATAATCCGCAATAATAAATTACATGAAAACAGATGCATAATACTACCAACCAACTGTCATGTCCACTATCCAGAATAACCTATCCCATCTCAATAATCTTGAAATAGTCACAAACACTTCCAAAACCATTATGGATATACTCAGATCCTCAAACACTAATAGCAATATTTCTGAAGCAGGCATTTATAAAATAAATTGCCATAACTGTTCCTCCCAATATATTGGAGGAACAAGTAGAAATTTAAAAAACGCATTTATGAGCACAAAAGAGACCTCACAAAAAACAAATTAACTAATGCACTAGTCATACATAGAAATAAATTCAACCATAATTTTGATTTTAAAAATGCTGCACTCATAAAAAAAGAAAATAACTCACTCAGAAGGAAAATCCTTGAGAGTACCACCACTGAATATTACAAATATTAATCTATGCCCAGGCTTTTTCCCTATTTCACCTTTCTTAACAGAATTACTTCTTTCCCAAACAAACAAACACAACAATATCGTGAAATCAAAAGAAAATGTTTGATAAAAACAATATCTCCACATCTGACAGTAATTGACGTAATTTTCAGTTAACAGTATGAAAATAGCGTTTTCTAAATTCTTCCAGTTGCTAAAGACATTTTGTTTTTGTTATTATTAGTTACTTTGTTTAATAAATTCATTTCGTTTTTTGCCTTGAAAAAGTTCACATTGGATGAAACATGTCAGCTACCATTACAGTTTTCCTATTGTCTTTTACTTATATATATATATATATATATATATATATATGGTCTGATCAAAAGTATCAGGACTCATACTATAAACTACAATACATATCAATTCAGCATTTAAATCCTTCAAAATAGTCCCCTTCTGAAACTATACACTGTATACAGTATAAATTCCATTGATGGAAGTATTGCAAGAACTCATTTTTTGGGAGATCAAGCAGTTGCCTCATCACCTTCTCTTGAGTTTCCCTGACATCTTGAAATCTTGTACCTTTCAAGAGGGATTTGATTTTTGAAGAGGAAAATGTTGCAAAAGGTGGTTGTCAGTCCTGGAGAATATTTTCCTTGACCCAAACTGCTGCACAAGCCTTGGTCACTGATAGGACCTCTGTGGTATGGTGGGGTGACCACACTATACAAATTTTCCTTCAAAGCATTGCAATAAACAATGCAAGTGAGCAAGAACATTATAATTTAGTGTCTATGTACAACAGATTTCAAGGTCAATCTCTACCAAGTGGTTTCACACTGCATACTTTAGCTTCATTATCATAGCAATAGTTCCAATACTTTTGATCAGAATTCATATTTTAGTCACATAACGCATTCTGGTGACCAGAGAATTGAAAATATGATTATGAAATTATATTATTACTTACTCATTATACTGTCACTTCTTCACACCTCTGGTTAACATTAATCATTGCTTGCACAGATAAACATAATATTTATGACAGTACATAAAAGAAAAAGTATTAAACATCAAATTTTGCAAATTGTGTCCTAAATTTTGTTTAAGCAAGTCCTGGTATTTAATCTAAAGGAAAACAGGCCTACATGTATTGTAAGTAAGCATTCTTCTTCAATATGCAATGTTGCTTTAGAACACTAGCAATCATGGCTCTCCACAATGTTCTGTTCTTTGTATTCTCTTACTAATTGTCCCTTACTATCGCTCCCATGCATTATTCTGTTATCCACTTACTCATCATTTCCCCCATTTCTTTGAACCTTGATATGTTCAGTGGCTGTGGAATTTTCCAAGTCTTTCCACATTATGTATCATAGAAATTTCAATTGTCTCTTCCTGATTTTAAGTGTCCTGTTTGTTTTTAATTTCCTTAAATTTCCTCATTGCTTGCATGTTCAGATTACGATATTCTCAGCATCCTTCTGTAGAGTTATACTGCTAGATATCAGTTAAGGAAAGACCTTTGACCTTACTTCTGCTGCATCAGAGTGTGAGTGGAAATTGGAACTGGTGATAGCATAAATAGGAAATGCATCCGGTGGCTAAAATAAACAGAACACACACATGTCCTGAACTTTGAATAAACAGGGCAAACAGGTGTGCTGAGCAGAAGAAAATGTGTGCTTGCATGAGCATATGCTGGAAGAGGTGTGGCCACATGAAGTTGCATAGGCGTGGGTGTCCAAATGTTATAAAACCAGCCTGATTCTTGATCTGAACAGGGAGGCTGGCTAGAAGTTGACCAAAGATTTGTCTCCGTCAATTCCTGCATGAGCAATCCTAATCTCTGTGATTCTCCCTTGCTCTATCCAGTCATCGAAACTCAGACAATATATTTTATTTTAGATGTGTTCGTCATCTTATTTGAGCCCCACAGCAATATACTACAATACTTGTATTGCCTCAAGTCACCTCTTCATATGTGAGAAAATTTTCCAGCATTCACTACCATATTGAAGAGTTGATATTAAATAGCAGTTCAGCACTCTTTAGAAATTTCCCTGTTTCTTAAATACTTTGTTTAGTTTTTGGAATGCATCTTTTGCAATTCCAATGCACCTTCAGATTGCAGCTTCACATTTTCCATCCTCTGTTAAGACACTTCCCAGATATTTAAACCTCTGTATTTGTTTGATTTTGACATCTCCAATTAAAACAATCCAGCACTTATACTCAGCACAATCCACATGAATAAAAAATGAATTCAGTAAATATACAGAAATGGTTGTAAGACAAGAATGCATCTTCTCAACAGACTTATTCAACATTTACAGTGAGAGGTGATTCTGAAAGAAGCAGAATTCCTACCAGGATTCATTATTGGCAACCACAATCATAATATTAGATTTACAGATGACACAGTGTTGATAGCAGATGCACAAAGAAAAATACCGGAACTCTTATAGAAGATAATAAAAGAAAGGAAGAAGAGAGGACTAAACATCAATTCTAAGAGGATAGAATGTATGATTGTCAGAAAAAGAAACAATGCAACGTGCAAATTACAAATTGGAGATACCAAAATCAAGCAAGTATGAAAATTCAAATATCTGGGAAATGTTTCAACAGAAAAAGGAAAATGTGATACCAAAATTTGAAGGTGCCTTTCAAAAGCTAAGCAAAGTATTAAGAAACAGGAAAAAAATCTTTAGTATCTGTCTATATTTCTGAGATGAGGTATTATATACACTATTTACATTATTCGGACTATTGTCCTCATCTTTGTCACCATATTTATTACAATATTTCGGCCGTTATACACTCCAGCCTTCTTCAGGTAGTTGGAATGTTGAACTGAACCCTTTATTTCACTCACTGGGGTAGCCTTTTCTAGTTCCACATGCCACGTCTAATGGATGTCAGTTGTCAATTATCTCCTGTTAATTCCCCTCTCCAAGTTCTACACCACCTTAACCAGGTATTGAACTCACAACTCTTTGGGTTCTTTCAATGGATCTAACTAATGCCTTTATCTCCTGTGCCATGTCCTTTAGGAAAAACTTGTTAGAAACACAGAAAAGTGTTTAACTTTTATGTAATATTGTTCATCCTATAAGGCAGTGAATGATGGATAATCTCCTCATAAATGAAGAAAAGACTTGAGGCAACAGAATACGTGATTCAACAGAAGGATGCTGAGAATACTATGGACTGAATATGTGAGCAACAACAAAGTTTTAGAGAAAATAGAAACAAAAAGGACACTCATACTTAAAACCAAAAATAATTGATATTTCTAGGGCATGTACCGAGGAAAGACAGCTTAGAAATTTGACACTCACAAGACATAATGAAGGCAAGAGGAACACAGGAAAGCAAGGCATAACCTATTTCACAAGCTTGATAGACTATTAACAATTTTACTGTTGGAAAGTCCAGTATATAACTTAGCATTCATATTTAATATTAAAATACTATAGGTTTAGGCTTGGTACAAATACTGATTATGATACAACATCAGAGTAAACATTAGCCTATCAGAAACCTCAAGTTCAAATATAAAACGAGGACAATATTTTATGAGCCATTGTATCTTTTATTCTTAAGTGGAGAGGTTTTATCAAATATGGCAATATAAGAAGTAGTAATTGTCTATATTTCTGAGATGAGGCATTATGTACACTATTTACATTATTCGAACTATTGTCCTTGTTGCCATATTTATTACAATATTCTGGCCATTGTACGCTCCAGCCTTCTTCAGGTGATTGGAATGTCGAACTGAACCCTTTATTTTGCTCACTGAGTAGACTGTTCTAGTTCCACATGCCATGTTTAATGGATGTCAGTTATCAGTTATCTCCTGTTAATTCCCCTCTCCAAGTTCTCCACTGCCTTAGCCAGGTATTGAATTCACACTCTTTGGATACTGTCACTAGATCTAACCAATGCCTTTATCCACTGTGCCATGTATCCTCAAGAAGTGAGTTCAATACTCGGTTAAGGCAGTGGAGAACTTGGAGATGGGAATTAACAGGAGATAACTGATAACTGACATCCATTAAACATGGCATGTGGAACTAGAACAGTCTACCCCAGCGAGTGAAATAAAGGGTTCAGTTCAACATTCCAACCACCTGAATAAGGCCAGAGTGTACAACGGCCAATACGTTGTGATAGATATGGCAAAAAAGATGAGGACAATAGTCCGAATAATGTAAATAGTGTACATAATACCTCATCTCAGAAATATAGACAGATTCCTCATTTTTATTATTCATTATTTATTACTACTATTACTTTAATTTACCATCTTTTTATGAGTTATTATCCTAATTTATTATTATTATTATTTTACTACCATCATTATCATTACTATTCATTACTACTACTATTATTATTTTATTATTTGTTACTACTAATGTTATTATTATTCATTACAACTACTATTATTACCATTTCATATCCTCCTCCAATACCATCATAAAGGGTTCAGTTCAACATTCCAACCACCTGAAGAAGGCCGGAGTCTACAATGGCTGAAACATTGTGATAAATATGGCAACAAAGATGAGGACTATAGTCCGAATAATGTAAATAGTGAAGTAGTAATTTTATGATAGAAATCAGAAATGTGCTAAAAATTCTTAAGAGATAGTTTTTCAGTTCATAGGAAGAGACCTTACAGAATCTAAACAAAGTATTAAAAGTGAGGAAAATATCATGAGAGAGAGATAAAAAAAAGAAAATATGAACTTCTATTTAATATCTATTATCTTATATGGTAGTAAATGAAGGACAATTTCCTCAAAGGTGAATAAGTAACAGAGAAAAGCATCCTTGTAAGGGACTAATTATTTTTCACCCAACAAACCCTTTCACACAAATAAGACATCGCAAGCCTCTTGCTGCTCTCTTACTATTTCCATGAAAAATGTCCAGATGAGCTACACTCATTAGTTCCACCAGTTCTAATTTTCATAGCTAACACCCACAATGCCACATACATTGTAGCAAAACACCATTATTCCTTTTGTATTCCTTTGGTGAGCAGCTTCTTGCAATGAATCTTTTATAGTAACAATTACTATTTGCAACTGCTTGGTTTAAGACTATAGCTTCTCTTCCGTAATTTTTTTTTCAACAACTTCAATTCAATTTTTTCTTCTTGATATGGAAAATATACCATTTATTTTAATAATTTGATTAAATTTAAGGTATATTTATGAAACCTGAATGTCCAGTTATTAAGTAAAACATTTAGGTCAGATTTATTTCTTTGTTTGTTGTAAAGTAAAAAATACATCAATCACCATTTTTCTTCAATGCTGTTTATTTATTTATCTTTCACCACACTAAATTCTTCTCATTCTTTTCTATACTCAGAAAGTCATTGTGCCTTAATGACATTATTGCCTTGCTTGGGTTGAAATGATTTTAAAAAAATAAATTAAGAAAAAGCTGGGTCAACATCCATCTAAGTGTGATGATTCCATGATTTTTGTCAAGAGTTGTATTAGCAAAATAGAAGAGAAAAGTTATGTTTATTATATAAACAAGACATCATAAGCCAGATAAGAAATCAGCTTTATGATTGTTTCTCTTGTAAGCAACATCTGCAATAAAGAGAAATTCAGGCAAAGAATATGCATATTCAAATACTAATCGGTAAAAATAGGAAAATTATTTATGTACCCAAGTCTGGCAACTGCTATTCAAGATAGTTGGTATAATCAGTTTGGAGAATATTGTTTTTCACCATTGAAGTCCATGCCTCAAAGAGACCAAGTTATCATAAAAGAATGTACAACAAAGTAATAATATTGATTTCTTTGGGTTTTTTTCTTTCTTTTTTTTGTTCCCTAAATTTTTGCTCATCATAAAAATGTAATTGCATAATTTTTCCCTTAGTTGATATGGAAATAATATTGCCTTCATTTAAACAATTCAACTGAATTTGTCTGAGGGGTATTTCATAAATCCAGAATGTTCAGCTATAAAGCAAAAATTGATTTATGCCATATCAATGATTTATTTCTTGCTAAATAAAAAAAAAGACAAGCATCTTCTAAGTGTATTGATTCCACTGTTTTATCCAGTATATATATATATATATATATATACACACACACACACACACAGAGAGAATGTATATATGGAAGTGGACATCAAAGTTAACACAGAGAGGCAACAGTCTGTCACCTCTGAGTATTAACTTCAATGTACACTTTTATATTTATATATGCTCTAACCCTGATATTGATCAATTTAATCCATAAATATAGCATACCTTAAAACTATATCTGCTCATATATATACATTAATAAATATATTATCCCTTATGAATAGCACGACTTGGATTTTCATGCACAGCACAATCTTCAGATGCTGAGTATAAACTAAACCATTACATAATTTAAATTTTAAATACACCAGTTTATTGTTTTGTTGGTGCAGTTATATATTCTACTAGGATTACAGTTCATATACAATATATATATATATATATATATATATATATATATAAATAAATCATATGTGTGTGTGTGTGTACATATGGATAGGCAGCATATCTTCAAGCAGGTTTATTTAATAATAATACTAATTATACAGTCATATTATTTCTATTTATTTTCTAATAATCCTTTCTAGCAATTTAATTATCTTCTTGATGTTAAGTTGAAATTCATCAAGGGAGGTAGCGTATTTTTGGGAGATTGTATCTCTGAGAAAAAGCAAGTACATAGGTTGACTTAACAAGAATAACATTATCAAGACGTTTTACACTATTTGTTGGATACATGTCCTATCACACAAGATTTAAAAGAGACATTCCTGTCCACCTTCACAATACAACAAAATACTTGTTGACAACACTAATATACTACACCACAAAAATCATAAACAAAAGCTTCAAATTCTTGCAGGCCTCAACATCAAAAGCAACCAATCAACAGTAAACAAAATTTACTACAAATGTAGTAGCAATGTTTTTAAAATGCATCTGAATTGACTAAAACTTAATACCATGTTGCATTTTACCATCTCTGGTTCCCTCCCTTGCCTTGAGTATGCTTGTTTACAAAACATCATAACCACAATGGTTAATTTTAAAATAATTTTTAACAGTGTGCATTCACACATGTTTAAAAAAAATTATCACCACAATGATTACAGTTACATTATGTTTGTTTTTGCAATTCACCCCTGAGAATGATTTCAGAGGAGATCAAAAGTACTTGGGTTAACAAAAAAAATAGCTATAACTGTTATATAACGATAAAAAAAAAATAAATAAATAAAAAATAAAATAAAAAACAAATAAATACTACATTACTTAAAAATCGAAAACCGAAACGAGAAAATATAGAAGTAAAATAAATTGACCTAAATTCATCCAAGTAAATAAATAAACTAACCAATCCCGATAAAGTTACCATTAGAAAAAACAAATAAAGATAATCAACCCAAATAAACACAAATTAAAAACTAAATAATAAAAGAATAAATCTACAACCAACCCCCAAACGGAACAAATAGCTTTAATTAAATTCTCAAACCAAAACAAAACTATTAAATAAGTGATATAAACAAAATTTTTTAAATAAACGACTTCCGGTAAAATAACCGCCATAATAGACTACCCACAATGCACCACTGACCCGCATATGTATAAATAGCCGAGAAAAATAACAGCACACGTGGCCTGACGATTGCATATAGCATGGAACAGACTGTCGCCTCTAAGTGTTGACTTCTATGTTCACTTTTATATTTACACACGCTCTATCTCTGATATCAAGCACTTTATCCCATAAATATAGCACACATTAAGACTATATATATATATATATATATAAATTAATTGATTTAAAATGTTTTTTTTTTCGCTACACAGTTCTAACCATGTTTCAAAAATGGAAGCTAAAAGCCCCAAATTTAATTTTGTAATTAAATTAAAGACATTAGTTCCATTTCATCCTCAAGCGAATTTTAGACTAACTTTTAAAATTACTGGGTTTTAAAGACGCTAAAATCATTATTCACATTTCCAAAGCTACAGATAAATCCACTTCCACTAGACAAGGGGGGTCTGCGTGTTTATTATGTCTGTATTTTGATGTATCAGTTATTACTTACGTTTTGGTAGTGGGTAGGGATGTATTTTTCAATGAAATCTGACATCCGTTAAATGCATGTCATCTGGATTTTTTTTTTAATTTATTGTTAACGGCATATATATATATATCCCGAGGGAAATATAAACGAGAAAAAAAGATACATAGGTATATCCGCCGGTGATTGGAAGCAGCGTCTATACAACCATAGACGCTCATTTAGATATAGATGCCTCAGTAGACAGACTTCCTTATCCAAACACTACTGGGAACTGGTGGATACGGGATTAAACCCAATTTTGAAATGGAGATTCCTATCTAGAGCCAGAACACCTAATAACTTCCGCGATCGGTGATCTATGCATGGCGGAAAAAATCTTCATTATCAAAGATAAAATCGAGATGAGCTGCTGAATCTTCGGAATGAGGTATTCTCTAAATGTAGACATAAGAAAGGTTTCAAAACTTGAACACCGTTGTGTAACATGTTGTCACTTTTATGTTGGCTCCATCTCGGTCCTATAACATCGGGCATGACATTTTAATTGTATGACTATTATGTTTATCTCTAAATGTACCTTTGTGCACGTTTATGTGATGCGCTATGTATTTATATATATATGTTTGTGTATGTATATGTATGTATATGTATGTGTATGTATGTGCATGTATGTGTATGTAGATATATATATATATATGTATATATGTATATATATATATATAAAAATTTTTTTTTTTTTATACACGCATAAATATTTGAATCGTCACTTATTTAGATTTTAACTTTTTATATATATGTACATATGTGTATATCTCTGTGTATTTATATGTATGTATGAGTATGTGTATATGTGTGTGTATATGTGTATATTTGTATGTATATGTATGTATGTGTATATGTGTGTGTATGTATGTAAGTATATATATACGTATGGAGGTGTTTATGTTATGTATGTATATGTATAGGTGTGTATGTGTACTTATGTGTATACATGTTTATGTGTGTGTGTGTGTGTGTGTGTGTGTGTATATATACATGTGTGGGGTGTGTATGTATTTGCATGTGTATATATATACATGTATAAGGTGTATGTATTTGCATGTGTATATGTATGTGTATGTGTGTATATGTATGTGTGTGTATATGTGTGTATGTATGTGTGTGGATGTATGGGTATATATATATATATATATATATATATGTATGTATGTATATGTATATATGTATGTATAGGTATATATATATATGTGTGTGTATGTATGTATATGTATATGTATGTGTATGTGTATGTATAAGTATGTATGTATATGAATGTATACATGGGGGCATATGTATGCGTGTATATGTATGTGAAAAGTGTGTGTATATGAATATAGATGAATATGTATGTGTGGATATGTGAATATATTTTTAGGTTTTTGTATATATATATATATATATATGTGTGTTTGTGTATGTGTATGTATATATATATATATATATGTATATATATATATATATATATATATATATATATATATATATATATATATATATATATATATATATATATATATATATATATATATATATATATGTGTATGTATATGTATATGTATGTATATGTGTGTATGTGTGTATGTATGTGCATGTACACGTATGTCTGGGTGTGTGTGTGTGTGTACATACCTAAGTGTATGTACCTTGTATATGTTTTTTTTTTTTTTTTGTGTGTGTGTGTATTAGTATGTGTTTTTGAACATAGAAATATTTGGTCCTTACGAAATGAGACAATCGTTATATTCATCTTCATATATTTATTTGATTTTAAATTTTAAGTAAACACAATTTTATTTTCCTTCGTCCCATCCTCTCCCCCACCCCCTTTCCCTTTTTTTTTTTTTTTTTTTCCCTTCCTATCCGAATTGTCTGTGGTGTGTATATGTCACCACGAAATGTATCTTTTATGTATTAGACATCCGTCGACTTTCTTTCTCTCCTCTTTTAAATCCACCCCACCCATATCTCCAAAAATTCTCTCTGTCACTCATCCTCATACTTACACTTTCTCTAAATTCTGTTTTTGATTTCCGGAGTTGTTTTTCTGTTTTCATTTTTTGAATTTGTAGGTCTGATGATTTGGATCGTATTTACGATTCCAATGGAATAAATTATGACCATGGAATATTAGTGTTTAAGCCTTTTTATTATATCCTTACTCTGTCTTAGACATTGAGTTCTACCTGGATCCTTCCTCTTGGAAAAATTTTTTTCTGAAAATATACATGTATGGGAATTTTTTAGATATATTTTTCATATGTATGTATATTTTCCACTAATATTATCTATCTATCTATATATATATATATATATATATATATATATATATATATATATATATTCATGCACAAAAATTCTCAAATTTAATTCATCTAGCACTTGACTACAGTAGTGGGGTTCCCCAATGAGGATTGTTCATGCAACACTAGCAATATTCTACTTAGATTTTACTATACAAATAGAATTCAGAAACTATAAGAATAGAAAAAAAAATAAAACATGTGCTACATGACACAAAAACATTAATAAAATGTTTAAAATAAAAATGAAACATCTGTTTCAAATATGAGTATCCACTATAATATCATTTGAAGTAATAAAAATATTGTATTAAAAATAAATGCATTAATTCATATATATATATATATATATATATATATATCCCCGATGTGATGAGAAGGAAATTAATATATAAATTCCAATGTTCACAGCATTAATCCAAAAGAGGGCTCAATACCAATAGTAGAGCGATAATTATTTATTTATTATAATTTTATCATATAGACAAAAACATTTTACTCACTACAAAGATGCAACTTCTTTTCAGTGCATTTCATTTCAGTTACTCACCTGTCAAAGTGCAGTTGAAATGCACAGAAACGAAGTTGCATCTTTGGAGTGAGTAAAATAATTTATATATATATATATATATATATATATATATATATATATATATATATATATATATATATATAAATAAAAACATCATTGTATGGATATGAGTTTTATTATGTGTGTGTGTGTGTGTGTGTGTGTGTATATATATATATATATAATAAAAATATAGTTTTAAGGTATGCTATATTTATGGATAAGAGTGCCTAATAACAGAGATAGAGTGTATGTAAATATGAAAGTGGACACTGAGGTCAGCATCAATCAGCAACACTGTTTCATCCTTGACTGAATTCAAGCCACAAAACAGACTGTTGCTGTTGACCTTAGTGTCCTCTTATATATATATATATATATATATATATATATATATATATATATATATATATATATATATATATATATGTAAAAGTAACACCATTTTTATTTATTAACTTTTATTGAACAAAAAATAAAATAGTCTATGTTCTCAGGAATGATTAAATCTTAATTTTGAGTTGATGTACATAGGACAACATGACCATCACAATCACCAGACCTAACACCAACAGATTTTTTTTCTTGTGGGTTGTACTGAAACATCTTGTTTACATATTCAAACTAAAAACAAAACATGTTTTGATGTAATAATTCTTCTAACTTTTCTTAAACTATTGTAATTTATTTTTGTTCAATAAGAGTTAATAAATAAGAA
>CAHIKZ030001187.1:312500-315000 GCA_903632075.3 Acanthosepion pharaonis
ATTCTATGTTCAGTTTGATTTTTCACCTATACTTATGGAAGGATTACTGACCAGGCAATAGCTAAACATATCTACTATACACCTTCCAGCCCTTTTCTGTTTGGTCTGGTTTGGTTTGTTTCATTTTACAGCATGCTCACTGGAAAAAGTTGCTAGTGTGTTTGTGCAGCATTATAATTTTTGTATGCTTCCTTGGAGTAATGTCCATCACAGGACAACTAATCAACAGTCAAAACAATAGTGTTTGGATGTTATGAAAATCTAATGCGATCATGCAATATTTTTCAAGGCCAAACAAATTTTCCCATACACCCCGAAATAGACTGATATTACTGCACATCACTACAAATGACCTAATCTGAGGAAAAAATAGAAATCGATTACACCCTGTCATTCCAGGGGGTCAAAAACTGACTATATGGTAAACTAAAGTGGTTGTTTCAATTAATTTTCACAAGGGTGTAAATGAATTACAGCTTTATCAAAAGAGAAGTAGCCACAGAACAGATATGTACAACTATTAGCGGAGACTGATCTAGAATATAAGGAAATGTAAGAATTAAGACATGGAGAAATGTTAATGCGAAAACTTTTGGTACTCAAGTTCTTTATGACATTTGTTCAGCCCAGTTTCTTCAGAGTTATCTCCTGAATGTGATATATACAGTTATCTCCTGAATGTGATATATACATCTCCTGAATGTGATATATACATCTCCTATTTTGTGCTTATATACATGTCCTTTTAGAGTATCTTTTATCTCCTGAATGTGAATATATATATCTTAGGAATGATGATATATACAGTTATCTCCTGTTTGTGATATATAGAGTTTATCTCCTGAATGTGATATATACAGTTATCTTATCTCAGTCAATCTGAATATATACATCTCTCTGAATGTGAAATATTGATTCTGAATGTGATATAGGCATTATCTCAAAAATGTGATATATACATCTCCTGAATTTGACCTCAGTTATCTCTCCCCAGTATCTCCTGAATGTGATATATACAGTTATCTCCTGAATGTGATATATACATCTCCTGAATGTGATATATACAGTTATCTCCTGAATGTGATATATACATCTCCTGAATGTGATATATACAGTTATCTCCTGAATGTGATATATACAGTTATCTCCTGAATGTGATATATACATCTCCTGAATGTGATATATACAGTTACCTATCATTCATTTAATAATAAGAACATTTAATTTCGGTTACTGAAATCTTACAGGTTGATTCTTATATTTATTAACAATATTTTACATATATTTACAGTTCAAAATTACTTCCCTTAGCTTTCATTATCACCCTTAATCTCTTCTCAGCTGAAGTGCATGATTTCAACTCCTCTTTGCTCAAAATGTACTATGATGTCATAAGAGATTTTTTTCAAGTCTGATATACTTGAGTATGAGCTACATGAAACATTACTTTCCAAAGTCCATGAGATCAATGTCAGGACTTGATGGAAGACAAATTGGCATGTCAAAAAGTCTACGGTAGCATCTCTTGCACCAGTTCTGTGCCAAAATTTGGCCTAAATATGTTATAAAACAAGAAAAAAACCCTACTTTTTTTTTTCAACGTACCATATTGTCTTACCAAATTTTATTTTTGACCCAATAATAACCAATATTTACAAACATGCAAAAAATATTTCACCCTCGCTAACATACATCATTTAAATCAAAGGTGTCAATGACCAATCAAATTAACAAATCATATGAAATATTCGACCAATCAGACAAAAACTTGAAAACCCTGTTTTTCTGAAGCCTACTTTCAGGAAAAATATCTTATAAAATTCCACAGATTTCAACATTCAATATTAAATTATACTTCAAAACTCAAACCATTCAAATTTAATCTGTATTAAGTTTTAAAAATATAAAATGCCTGCTAAAAAGAAACATGTGAAAAAAACTTCAAATGTTTCATCTCCAACTGCAGGTTTGGTCAGTGAATCTTCACTGAAAAGGTCTTTTCTCAGCTACAGCTTTTCCTACTAAAAGTCTCTTCTAAACATTAGATTTTTCTGTGGACCAACTATCCAAAGACTTTAACTAAAATCTATTTTTAGTCCTATTTGACTTTTTTGAATTCATGTACATACGTTTGTAAATCCAATTGATTAATTTAACAGATATACCTATGTTTTCTTTTGTAGTGGACCGTGGCTGTTTTGTTGTTGAGCAGACATAGAAGAAACACATGTGGGGTGCAGATTTTCCTGCTAGCCGGTCCAACTACATGAAAAGATTGGACAATTAATTAAGTCCAAAGAATGCAAAGAAAACAAACAAAACACAAGACCAATAATATATGTATACAAATATATACATTAATAACAGGTTACATAGAAACAGTTACAAAAGGACAAAGTGTGTGTGAATATTATATATGTGCGTGTGTATGTGTGTGTATTGTGCTTAGCGTGTTCCCAGCATTTCGGGAAACGCTATCTCTCTGTGAGCGTTCACATTT
>CAHIKZ030001187.1:317500-390000 GCA_903632075.3 Acanthosepion pharaonis
CCTAAGTATTATTGTTCATTACCAACCTTCATGTAATTATTCTATTCAGTACCGTTCCCTAGGTTACAACATTACACATTTTTATTTACAGCCCTGTTTAGGGCTCATTGATTTTTCAGAAGTGATAAATCATTTTTGTTTTATCATATTATCAAAGACTTAATATAAAACAAAATAAGATAAAACTTGAAGGAGGAATTTACTCTATTACCTGTAATAATTGCCACAAAGAATACATAGGAAAAACCTCAAGGAATTTAAATAAATGAATATATGAACACAAAAGGAACCTTTTACAAAATAATACATTAAATAAATTAATTGCTCACCATAAGGAGACTGACCACAATTTTGATTTAAAAAAAATGATACTAATTAGGTTGGTGCAAAAATAATGACGTAATAATGTCGTTTTTTAATGTCAAAAAAAACATTACGTCATTATTTTTGCACCAACCTAATAAAAGAGAAAACAATTTACTAAGACAAAAATACACAGAAATTGCTTTAATCTAAGATCATCCACAGTAAATTTTTACCCAGGTTCCTTACATTTTACCATTCTTGACAGATTTTTGATCATCACAATGTAGGATATTTAATAACAAAGTTGAGGGAAACAAACAAAAAGAATCTAAATGAAAATGGCTAGATTATTTACATAAAACATATTTTTTAAAAATTCTCAGTATACCCCTTTTTCTTTGTGCACATATGTACTCACATTGACATAAACATAAATTTAGTCCAATGAAAGGATGAAACATGTCACAAGAAAACTTTGTAATCCTGCTTTCTCCTAAAATTTTTCTTGATATATAAAAAAAAATACTGTATTTTCCAGTTTACACGACACACTTTTTTTCCTAAAAAATACCCTGAAAAATATGCGTGTATCTTCCAAGATGAATGTAAAGTTACGCCCAGGCTCAAGTAAGCATCGACAGTCATTAAATTGTCTTGACTGATAGAAACAGATTTGTATGTTGAGTCATTACACTATAATTTTAACTATCTAATTCAACCTTTTATATGATGTGATCTCAGTACTTAACTGTTACAAGTATTTCCAAGACTATAAACCTTCCTGGAGCTGAGCCACAAGCTTAAACATGCTCTGTTTAGCAGCAGCAGAAGCCTTTCTGCTCTTGACTAGTACGTCATTGCCATACAAACAAAATCATGATTAATGTAAACAATACTTGGTAACAGTATTTGAAGGATGCTTGTTGAATGTGTTGTTGTATGAGAAGGACTTTTTTGTTCTTAGAAATTTCTTTCAAATATTAGGGTGTGTCTTCCTATCCACAGTGTCTTGTAAGCTGAAAAATATCCTATATTTTTCCTCACACTGTTATACAATTTATTTTAAATGTATTTCATTAAACATACATTTGGAAAAATCACTAAATGTGAAACAACTCTGTAACTGAGTTATAACTCAGTTACAGAGTTGTATCAAACAAAATCAAACAAATCAGACAAAAATATAATAATATTTCTACTGTAGTTGGTAACTGGTGTTTGCTGATGTTAACAACTGCTTACATAGGCTGATGGCCAACATTTTTCTACTTGATACACTGATCTTTCAACTGTTAGGCTGGGGTTTTTTTTAAGTATAAAGCCACCAGGTGGCCATAAAAATTTCAGCTATATTGGGTTATTTGCTAATTTGAGATATCTATTTTCAGCCACGTGTATAAAACTCTAGCAATCATTCTGTATTTGAAAATAAATTTATTATCTGAAAATACCTTCTGACCTCTTAACAGATGTAAGTTGTGGATAATTTACTGTATAAACGTTTTATATATACACAAATGCCTAAGCTTTATGTACATATTCATCAACTAAATAAATATCAGGCATAGATATGTACAAAGCAAATCTCCAATTATATTATATATATATATATATATATATATATATATATATATATATATATTATAAATTAATTGATTTAAAATATGGTTATTTTCGCTACACAGTTCCAACCATGTTTCAAAAATAGAAGCTATAATTACATTGAGCACTATTTTGTAAAAATAAAATATCTATAAGAACACCGGATTTTATATCTTACTGTTCTTTTTTTTTTTATATATATATATATATATATATATATATATATATATATATATATAACAAAAAATTAAAACAAATTAGATTTACAAATCCTTTGAGTTTTCTGCTTTTTACATCAAATAACTTGAATGAAAGAAAATTGAAAATTCTCATAGAAATGAATGCAAACTGACTTTTGTCTTATCTTTCAAGCATTATAATAAGCAGGAATTATTTGCATGTCTGTTATCAACTTTTTGTATTTTCTTTTTTTTTTTTGTTTTCTTTCCTTTGTTACATTTGAGCTGTTTGCAACCAATCTCAACAATTTATCTGCCTGAATATTCAACATCAAAATAAAATAAAATTCCTATTGATGTTGTCATTATTCTTGCTTCCGATATCAGATTCTACAAAATGAAACTGCCAAATTATTGAGACAAAATAAATTGAAATATTTCAGAGCTAAAAGGGAAAATAAAATGATTAAAATGTTATCAAAATTTTAAAATCATCAAAACCCCCCAGCTCAGCCTCAATATATCCATCCCACTTTGACAGTGAGTCATCAATTCAGTTCCTTAAAGATTCTTTATTAAAAGAGCTGACAAAAGCATTTCATGTTGATTAGAGAAATTCTTGTTTATAAGGAACCGATTGAAATTAATGGTACTCAGTTTTCCTTTCATTGCAATTGCAGATTGCTTTCATTCTTCTTTCATTCTATTATATTCACTGTGATTATTACAATTTTAACCAATATAAGATTGTTATATAGGAATAAAGTGTCGCTGCCAACACTTTAGTTTGAACATAGATCACTAGTGAGCAAACGCAGGTGATCCCATTATTGAATTAAGTAGACCATATGACCATAGAGGAAACACTTAAGTAGGAGGTTGTGTGACATCTAATTGATCGCTATTTCTGCTCTATCCTCTATTACTATACAGACCTCTATTCTCTATGCTATTTCTCTACTCAGATCACTATTTGGGATTACTATTTAAGTGAGTATTATCGAGCAAATACTATTAGCACGAGTGTTATTTGAAGGTGCCTGACACCAGTATTATTCAACAGAGTTACTATAGTTGTATCTGTAATTATAAAGTCTCTACTACAACGAGCATTACAAAAGTGACAACGAATATTTGTTGGTATCGCAAAAAAAATGTTGAAGTCTATATTATAATGACCAAAGAGTTTCCAACAATGTGCCATATGTGTAAAGTAAAATTATGACTATAAAAATCAAACAAAAATTACTCAAAAATGTATTAGCCTATTCATAACTATTTCTTATGGAATCCCAAGCAACCTCTTGTGGAATGCTTGCCTTCCAGAGAACACCAGTTGAGAAAAAACAGATCTAGATTCTTAATTAAGGTAATTTCTAGAAAAAAAAGTTTAGTGAACATGTAGGCTTGGTTTGTTTGTTTTGTTTTATGGAATATCAACATCTCAATGGGTCATTTAATGCCGAAAACTTTTTTTTTTCCTGGTACTATTTTTGTTTTGTGAAAAATCTATTTCTGTTAATATTTTTTTCCTCAAAAATGTATAGCTGGTAATATTTTTTTCCAAAACATATAGCTGGTAATATTTTTTTTCAAAAACGTATAGCTGGTAATATTTTTTTTTTCAAAAACGTATTGCTGATATGTTTTTTTTTTTTCAAAAATTTATTTCTGGTAATAATTTTTACAAAGTATTTCTGGTATTAAAACCTATTTTTACACTTTTATAATGCTTTTTAGGGGAAGCTAATTTCTTTCCCCTATAAAGGATGGTAACTCAAAATACAACTGAGTTACTTCCCTTATCTGGAAGACAAGTGTGGCATTTCTGAATTTAACATGGGGACAAGCTGACATGCATGAGGAATTAATGGTTAAAATCCAAACAAATCTTTACTGTTCTCAGACAGTAAATGAATGACATTTGTTTTATTATGTGCTAAATACACTTAAGTCTTTTATTTCTATTGTCTTTGTTCATGCCAAAAGCCTGGGATGTTCAACCAAAAAGCCTGAGAAAAACCCAAGACTGACCATTTCTGGTTTGAGGAATATGTCCCCACTAGCAACATAGAAGATAAATACAGCTTACACAAATATCCATGAGGAAACCTAAATATGGCTTCTCTAGAAACACAGAAGAGTCCTCTGACAGCTCAAATTCCTTTCAGGAATTATTACCAGTAAAAGCCCTCTATCTCTACACCATTTTCAATACTGCTTGTGTGGTATACATGTGTTATAGTTTCTGCATATGGGACAAATGTAAACATTTGTATACAATTTTCTGTAAAACTTAGCAGCATAAAACTCTCTATGAGAACGAGCATGTTTGTCATTGCCTTTCAGCTATTTGGTTCTGTCTGGGGTCATTATAATAATGTCCATCACAGCAGAGCAAGTATCTGGTGTACCAGACATGAAGTATTATTATAATTATTATTAAACTCTTTGCCAATTTTAAAGGAAGCTATAACACACCAAACCAATCTTGTTTAAAATAAAAAAAAAAAATGGTCACTATAAATTTACATGAATGGCATTACAGTCTTGGTTGATGTTTTGACTCTTTATCAATATCCAATCATTAGACAGAGCTATTTTTTAACACAGCTGATTACACAATGAAAAAAGATTAATTTCATACTGTTGCTTCATGCAGGCTTCCACATGCCTTTGACTTCAAATCAATACAAAGAAACATTGAAATTTATAATATTTATAACTATTGCCATAAAAGATAATTAGTATTACTGCTGACTGATAATATTGTTCTTAAAACATTTTCTTGCAATATCTCTCTATAATTGTCTTAATAGAGTTGCCAGAATAAAGTTATCAACAAAAAATATCAATTTATACTTTGTTACTTCTTTTCATGTTTCTATGAGGAAATGAATTGTTTGAGGAATAGACATCACTTAGTAAATAGAATCAATTAAGCTGATTACCATTTTCTCAAATAGCAGTTGGCAGATCAGCTTTGCTGAAAGAAAGTATAGATTGACTTTTTTTTAAATTACCATCGTAAGTTTTCAACTAGATGAAGTTCCACACAGTTTGCTGGCCATGGCCAGGAGTCAATATGACTTTCCTGAAAAAAAGGCTTCAAAACTGCTGTGGCAAGTGAACCCATATTTTCTTTTCTTTTTTTTTTAATTATGTCATTAAATTAAATAATCTAATTTGTTTGAAGAATATCTCTCGAGGCCAGAATGTTCATCTATTAAACAAGGTTTGTCTGTTATATCTCTGATTTGGTTATTAGTTGCAGAAAAAAAGAGAAAAAAAGAGAAAGAAAGAGAAGGAAAAAGAAAAGAGAAGGAAAAAGAAAAGAGAAGGAAAAAGAAAAGAGAAAGAGAAAAATGAGAAAAAAGAAAGAGAAAAATGAGAAAAAAGAAAGAGAAAAATGAGAAAAAAGAAAGCAAAAGAAAGAAAAAAGGCAGAAAGTAAGAAAGCAAAGCATTAAGAGACAGGAAAATATTGCTGGACAAAACAAAAACAGAATGCTCATCATCTCATCTTCATCTTGCGGCCTCAGCCGAGATTGAACTCACTAATACTTTGATTGGTGTAGTTCATAATCTTGTCAAATAGCTGAATTCTTGATGCTTCGCTAGGGCTATCAAGGGTGTTTTTATCGTGACATCAACACTAAATGGATTGCCAACCAAGGCTCAGAGAGACTCCATTCATCCTCCTCTAAGAGCAGGTTTGAATTCAGAGTTTTCCTTCTCCTAGACCAGTTGCCATCCAAGGCTATAGAACCTAGTCTGTCCTGCTATTTACCCATAGCTGGAGGGAGAAGAAAGAGGATTCACACCTTTCCCAAGGGTGTTAGCACGTAAGTGAATGTAATGGATTCGACTGGAATTTGAACTCAGCTCTCCGATTCCTCAATCCAAGCCGCTATCCATTACTCCACCATGCCTCCTCTTGCTAGTCTGCTATGTAATATCTAATCAGCACTATAGCAGTGAATGTTGAACAATTTCTTTACAAATGAATACTTGAAGTTGTAAAGACATGGTCTTGCTAGTAAATGCTAAGAATGCCACAGACAGAATATTTGAGCAATGAGGAAGTTTTTAAGGAAAATAGAAACAACAAGCAAACTTATTCTTACAATCAAAGAAAAGTCGGTTGGCTGATTTTGGTTAGCGGCATATCATATGTTATTTAATGCCGAAATCTAAATATTTTCAACAATTTTATTGACATCTGTCTATATCTCTGAGATGAGGTATTATGATTATTTACATTATTCAGACTGTTATCCTCATCTTCATTACCATATTCACAACGCTTCAGCCATTGAATGCTTCAGCCTTCTTCGGGAGATTGGAATTTCAAACCGAACCCTTTATTTCATCCACCAGGGGAACTAGAATAATCTACCCTGGAGGATGAAATAAAAAGTTTGGTTCAAAATTCCAATCACCTGAAGAAGTCCAGAGTGTACAATGGCCGAAACATTGTGAATTTGGCAATGAAGATGAGGATAACAGTCTGAATAATGCAAATAATTTTATTGACTTTGCATATTTTCAACTACAGACAAAATGTGTCATTGGTAATTCTACCATGTTTTGTTGATCATTTCACTTTAAAAATACATTGTTGGTAATTTTACTATGAATAGTTAAAAAGAATTACAAACTAACATTTACTTCTTCAGAATCTGAAAGCAATGGGTGTTTACAACTTTTAAATTGCCTGAAATTATGGCCTTTATATGCTCCATAAGTACCTTATAATGTGAACACCAGCAAGACGGCTAAGACCACTATGGTTACTGGTAGTTATGGCCAAAGTACTATAAAAAAAAAAAAAAAAAAAAAAATACAATGGCAACTTGAATACTGCTACAAACTAAATCAAAATAGAAATACTATCAACCAGGTTTTTGTTCACTTTTCACTGTCTGTGCAAGTATAATTCAATATATAAATAAAAACCTACCAATGTAATTTTTTTTTTTTACTCATTACCCCTCGAGCAAGGAAATAAAGTCACTAAGATTCAAGGGGTTACAGTGTGAGAGAATGTGATAAAAAAAACAAAAATGAAATGTGAAAAAGAAAACATTAATGCAAGAGGAACAATACAAGAAGAGGAATTAAGAAGACATAAGATAACAATTGACATTGCATTTGAATTTTCGAAAATCAAAGTTGACTGGAAAGCAAGGAATCAGAAGAAAGTTCCAGAAACAATAAGTGCAGGAAAAGAAACTGTTACAGTTACATCTAGCCATTTTTTTCAATTTTTTCACTCCAAGCAAGGCAATAAAGCCACTAGGATGCAAGTGTTAGAGAATGAGAAAAACTAATATTAAGGAGAGAAGAGAATAAAAGAACAAGAATTAAGAAGACACAAGATAATGATTGACATTGCATTTAAATGTTTGAAAATCAAAGTTGACTGGAAAGCAAGGAATCAGAAGAAAGTTCCACAAGTGAAAGTGTGATTAATTGATTCATTGATTCATTCATTTTCTATTGCTTATCAACCTTTTGCACATCATTTAAATTCGTAAAATATTTTTAGATTCTAAGATTTTTTTTTTTGAGATAATCATGGTTGAGTGGTACAAGTCTTACTAATTAACCCATAGCTAGGGAGAAAAGAGGTTATACCTCCCCCAAGGGCATATGCACATAAGTGAATATAATAAACTGAATGGGAATTTGAACTTTACTCTCAAATTAACAATTCCAAGCCATATCTATTACACTACCTCCCTATCCAAGTTAACACCACCTGCTATTCCCAGGTGGTCACCCATATAGACACTGACCAAGATCAACTTTGCTTAACTACAGTGATCATATGGGGAATGGGTGTTTCAACATGATATAGACTTCAGCTCCAAAAAGTACAAGCGAAGAAACTATTAGCATAGAATTTACAGTTACATTTAGTCATTTCAACTGTAAAATGATGAGACCTACCTGCCAATTTAGTACTGCACTTAAATACATAAAGTACAGTTACCATAGAGGAAAGCTTTTCATTTCAATGCTACCATTGAAGAATATAATAGATTGTGCATAAACACAGTGATTGGTTAAAAATATAGGCTTTATTTACATGGAGTACATTGATTGAAGGGAATTTTTGGTATCAAGGTAAGGGGTAATAACTAATTTTGTAGAAAAGTCTACATTTAATAACAATATGCTACAAGAAAAAACAAGGGAAAGCCACTGTTGGATAAGTTAAGGAAAGACCTTCTGGCCTTACTTCCGCTGCACCATTGTGTGAGCAGAAATCAGAACTGGTGATAGAATAAAAAGGAAAAGATCCAGTGGCTAAAATAAACAGGGCACAGAGGTGTCCTGAGCCTAGAATAAAGAGGGTACACAGGTGTCCTGAGCAGAAGGAAATGCGTGCTTGCATGGGTACATGCTGGAAGAAGCATGACCATATGAAGTTGTGTACTGGAAGAAGGTATAGCTACATGAAGTTGCGTAGGTGTCAAAATATTATTTAACCAGTCCGATTCTTGGTCTGATCAGAGGCCGGCTAGAGGTTCACCAAACATTTATCTCCATCAATTCCCGTGCATGCAATCCAAACCTCGTTGATTCTCTCTCACTCTACCCATTTGTAACAACTCAAACAATAAAAATATTTATATATTTTATATATAAGTGTTTGTCACTTTATTTGAGGCCAGTAGTAATATATTACACAAGGTTGCATTTTCTCCCAAAATCAAATTAAACAACATTAAATAAATTCTTCTTTAACAAAGTAACTTTTAACAGATAACACATTGCCCTAATATTTGTTGCACATTTCTAGATGAGCCACTATCTCTCCCAGATTTTCCTCCTGTCCTTACCAGTCATTAACTATGTATATTCCCTTTTTCTATTAATAGAAACTAAAAATAGAAAACTTCATGTTTCTACTATTTTAATTTTCTGATGTACCTTAATACTGAAGTTAATGAATGATAATGTTCCTTACAAGTTTCCCAACCATAAAATACTTGTAGAAATTCTCATCCTGCATTGTTAAATATTTGAGCGTAACTACTTTAGCCAACACTATTTACATTATTCAGATTATTGTCCTTATCTTTGTTGCTATATTTATCACACTCCAGATGGACATTAGGTTTACAATACCCAGAAATTCACACACAGTGGATAAAGGCGTTAGTTAGATCCAGTGACAGGACCCAAAGAGCGAGAGTTCAATACCTGGTTAATGCAGTGGAGAACTTGGAGAGGGGAATTAACAGGAGATAACTGACATCCATTAGACTTGGCATATGGAACTAGAACAGTCTACTCCAGTGAGTGAAATAAAGGATTCTGTTCAACATTCCAACCACCTGAAGAAGGCCGGAGCATACAACGGCTGAAACATGGTGATAAATATGGCAACAAAGATAGTCTGAATAATGTAAATAGTGTACATAATACCTCTTCTCAGAAATATAGACAGATACTTTAACCAAATATGGCAATAATAATCATAAGTACAGATGCAAGCAACAAGGCAACACAGAAATTGTTAAGATATGACACTGTTGTCAGGTAAGCTGAACTTCGGCATCCTTACAAGTATAATTTTTAAATTTTCCTAACGGAAAAACTTAAAATGTAGAATAACGAATTTATAACAATATACAACTTAATACATGCTAAAGAAAACATTCATTATCCTACCTAAAACATTTTTTCTAGCCTTTAGATCTGCAATTCTTTTCATGGCATTTTCTACACCTATCTTTACAAGATCATTTTCTATTGACAGATTAGACAAAGAATTTAATCTCTTTTTGAGTCATGGATGACTGCATGTATGTTTTTATAAGCTTTAGTCTATCAAAGCTCCTCTCTCCGGTGGCCACAGTAATAGGTATAGTAAGCATTACTCTCAAAGCAACTGTTGATTTCCTAAGGTTGGCGGGGATGATTGCAAAATGGGTATAGTAAGCATTACTCTCAAAAAGATTTCCAACTGATTTGATTTTCCTAAAGGTTGGCGGGGATGATTGCAAAATGGGTATAGTAAGCATTACTCTCAAAGCAACTGTTGATTTCCTAAGGTTGGCGGGGATGATTGCAAAATGGGTATAGTAAGCATTACTCTCAAAGCAACTGTTGATTTCCTAAGGTTGGCATTACTCTCAAAGCAACTGGATGGCGGGGATGATTGCAAAATGGGTATAGTAAGCATTACTCTCAAAGCAACTGTTGATTTCCTAAGGTTGGCGGGGATGATTGCAAAATGGGTATAGTGATTTCAACTGTTGATTTCCCTAAGGTTGGCGGGGATGATTGCAAAATGGGTATAGTAAGCATTACTCTCAAAGCAACTGTTGATTTCCTAAGGTTGGCGGGGGATGCAATTGCAAAATGGGTATAGGTTGGCGGGATGATTTGCCATTACTCTCAAAGCAACTGTTGATTTCCTAAGGTTGGCGGGATGATTGCAAAATGGGGTTCAAAACTGTTGATTTCTAAGGTTGGCGGGGATGATTGCAAAATGGGTATAGTAAGCATTACTCTCAAAGCAACTGTTGATTTCTAAGGTTGGGGATGATTGCAAAAAATTTTACCCCTAAGCCTCTCAAAGCAACTTAGGTTGGCGGGGGGATGATTCAAAATGAAATAAGCATTACAAAAACTGTTGATTTCTAAGGTTGCATTGCTGGGATATTTTTATACAAAATATGCTGGGATATTTTTCTTAGCTAATAAAATGGGACGGCTTGCATTTTGACATGACTCAGTCCGGATCTGCCGACTCGGGCATTTTGCAGCTGACTTATCAAACTCTCTGCTTTCAGGCAGTGAGGAACCCAGCCGAGGATATGCCAAAAGGCAGAGTCACATCTGCAGAGGTAGACAAGCTCAACCCTGTGTATGTGGGGTCTATGGGGAATTTTTGCCCAAGTCTATGGGTACAGATTAATATTTTTTATTTTTCTATTTCATCTTATTTATTATTTTTACATTTTTTCCTTTTAGTTTGGAAAATCCCCAAAACGTGGCATGATGGCATCCTCAGCCTTGATGGCGCTCCTGTCAACTTTGCCAGAATTGCAAATACCTTGAGCTGGCCCTAATTGTTGTACATTTCTAAAGAAATAAGTCAAACAACATTTGAATCTGCTGGATGCCATTTTGAATGGGGAGACCACTGACCCACAGTGAATCTTTATTAACATTCTGATTGGTTAATTAGATTTTTATTTTTTTTACAGTAATGTTCACCCTGTACAAGGCCTGGGGTGAGGGGGGCTCTCGAGGTAGGGGATAACTGTAGGAGACATTTTACAGGGATAGGAGAGGAAGATAACAGTTAGACTTGAACAGGTTAAAATTGTAGTGATCAGGGAAACATACTCTTGGGAGTCAGTTCCACAGTGCAGCGGTTCACAAGAAGAACCTTTTTGAATGGATCTTACTTTTCATCAAGGCAATATGGAGGGAATGTGGATATTTTGCTACAATATAAGGGGAATGGTGGCTCCTTGCCTTTAAGGTTAAGCCTGGCAGAACAAAGGAAGTTCTTCCAAGCACTTTCCATGAAAGTAGCAATAGAGCAGCAAGAAGCTTGCCTCATCACACATGTGATAGAGAAAAGGAACTAAGGGAGATAATGAGGTTTGTATTTACTCAATACATCACATCTCTCCTTTTGAATGACTTTATATTACTAATTAACTTGATGGGATTTAATTTTTGAGAATAATCAAATGGGTACACTGTCCTCATGTTTGTTTGACCTTATTCTGAACATGTGTTTATGGGATTCTGTAACATGCTGGTTCATTGATTAAACAACCACTTCTAGTCACAATTCTGTTAGAATCTGGTCATGGTTCATTTGACAGCAGCTTCTCAGCTGTTATTGGTTCTTTCTTGGTTGCTGTTCTTCTGAGTTTGAACTGATGATCAACCTCCTTTAATGATTGTATGTGACTTCACTTCCTTCTATATTAATTTCCTGCTGGTGTTTACAACTGATGTCCACATTTTTTTTTTTTTTTGCACTGCTCATCAAAACTCCATACTTAACTCACAGATGTATGGGGGGGGGCACCAAAATGTTTTAATTGCTTAAGGCTCTTATGGATCTTAATTTGGCCCTGAATGCAAGTCATTATTTAAAGAAGTAAGAGAGTACAAAGGAATAGATTTGAAATTTACAAGGTTTTCCATTTCACTGAAGCAGTTGTTAAACACATGACAGCATTATGACCTACTCTATCTTCCTTTCTTTCTTTTTCATTCCTTTCCCTAAAGCCACACAACACTTGATACATCTTTTCTTCCAGCTATCCTGGTTTGGTTTGTTTTACAGCCTATCAACCTCAATGGTTTATTTAATGCTGACAATGTTTTTCTCCAAAATCTATTTCTGGGAATATTTTTCCTTGAAGAAATCTATAGCAGGTCATATGTTTTCCAAAGAATGTATAGCTGTTTGTATTGCTGGTATCTTTTTTAAAGTATTGCTGATAATAATTTTTCCTTCAAAAATTATTGCTGTTAATATTTTTTTTTTATTATTATTAGAAAGTATTTCTGGTATTAACATATTTTTTTTACACAAGTTTGGGTGTTAACTATTTGCCCATAGCTTAGACCCTAACAGGTGCTACCACCCCGGGTCAGGGTGGACCTGGGAACACCAGCAATTAAGAAGTGGTTCCACGCTCCTCAAAACCTCCAGATCAGAGGCCTTGCTGTTGGACGTAGTTTATCATCTTACCCAGGACACGGATGTAGTTTATCGTCATACCCAGGACGCAGATGTAGTTTATCGTCATACCCAAGATGCCAGCTATCTCGGTAATCATGCAAGAATGGTCTATTGTTTATCTGAGTTATTGATTAAAGATCAATAAATTTGTTTTTATGGTTTATCAAGTGTATTTAAAGCCAGAATTTTTTTTAGATTTCTAAGAAATTTTTTAAATAATAATTTACTGATACAAGTACTACTAATTAACCCATAGCTGGGGATGAAGCAGTAGATTCATATATTTTCCAAGTGTATTTGCGTGTAAGTGAATATAACATGCCTGAAGAGAATTCAAACTCAGCTTTGATTTCCAATTCCAAGCCATTATCTATTACACCACCTGCACACCCAAGCTTTCGGCACCTGGTATTCCCAAGCAGTCATTCATCTAGATACTGATATCAATATTCCTTAATTTTGGTGATCCTAAGACAACCAATGTTTGGATGTGATATGGCTGTAAGCTGGTTATCTGGAGAAATGGCAGAGCATAATGTATATACAAACTAAGGAACAAGAAGAATAATGATATGTAAACTAATTGCAGAGAATTTAGGGTCTTAAACATCTGACACTTTGATCTTTAGAGTAATGTGAATTGTAAAATTCTTCAGATCTTTAGGGTATAAATGACAAAATCCTACGAATAGTATTGGAATCATAAAACTCATTGTTCAGTTTTTATTTCATTCCTTTTGTTTCAGCCAAGAAGAAACAATAAGTGTAGAAATAACAGACAGACACTTTTGTTACTGTTTATTTCTCTGACTGATTTGATTAAAGTGACTCCAAGCAAACATTTTTGTTTTGAAAAACAAAAAATAGATCAAAAGAAAAAAAAAGAACAAAGAAGTTAAGTCAAAGTGAAATAAATAAAAAAAAAAAAAAATAAAAAAAAAAAAAGAGTGAATGAGATTATCGTTTTAAGAACAAATAATGGGTAACTTCTTGTCTTTTTATGTGAATATGGTGGGCGATGGTTAGGAGAGAATGCTTAAGCACATTTTCTTTTTCTTTTCAAATGATTGCTTCTTTTTTTTTTTTTTTTCACATATTTGTTCTAGAGATTTTGCATTCTTTAATTCTTGTGGTGCTTCAAAGACATTAGGGACACAGTTCTGGAACACACACACAAAGGCCAAAAAAAAAAAAAAATGCTGACAAATGACAATTTTCCCAACTTTATACAAAAGAGTCAGTCTTTGTCGGGGGTACAAGGATTGTGACATTTGGGATTGTAAATAATAAAAAAAAAAATTTAAAAAAAAAGAGAGAGAGGAAAACAAAAATAGTTTGGGAAGTTGTTCTTGGAAGCTTACAAGAAAATTCTTTGATTTAGTGACTTTTATGATGCCGCCCATTGGACAAAGCTGTCTACAAAAGTGTTTGTCTGTTGTGTAGTAGTGTCCTGTATAAATGAAATAACAGATGAACTGATACAGACTGGCAGTATATTTATGCCTCTGCTTTACTGTCTTGTCCACAAACTGTTAATCTCTTTAAGGTGATGGCTTTTCATTTAAATTTCAGATTTTATTAATATCTACATTCTAGAATATATTGAATAAAGCTAAATAGTCATGTCATAAATCTTCTTCTTTCAGAGACTGGAAATAAAATGGTGAAAAGTAGTTTTTACATGAGGATCAAAACAGGAAGTTTGAGAGAGTCATAAAAATGGGCAGCAAATCATCATAAATATTTTCCATCCAATCAGAAGTGAGGTTGAGGACTATTTCCTAAAATCCTATTCCAAGCTTCTCTTAACCTTTGACAACACTATTTTCAACTTGGCATGTCGTTTAGTCACGTTTCCTGAAATTTATTGATATCCTAACAGCATCCCCACACTAACTACTCACAAACATTTATACTAACAGAATAGAACAAAATACTAAAAGCATATTTAGGAAGTTAAGAGATTCAGAAATTTCCATCATACTTTTAACATAAAAACAAATATACCAAATATCTACATATAGAAGGTCAGTTGAATCCAATATATATATATAAAAAGCAGATTCAATTGACCTCCTGATTTTTAAAGTTAAAAACTATGTGCTAGTTTTACTCTTGTTTTTCTACACATGTATTGAGCACTTTTTAATACTACTGTTTCCTGGTCTGATTCACCTTTGGCCATTAATTTTATATATATATATATATATATATATATATATGAATAAAGACAAAAGGAAAATTTATCTTAGCCGACTCTTTTCGTCCTCTGAGGGATTTATCAGGATTTTATTTTGTGACAAGTATTTATATGCAAGAGCAAAAATTTTATTGATTTTTCAAAATGTTTGTTATATGGGGGCTCATGAATATTCATCAGGTTAGTGGAAGAGTCAGGCACATTCATGGATGTGAGGTGATACTGTTCAATGCCTAACTGAAGAAATTTGGTAGTTTTTTTTTTTGTATGTGTGTATATATATATATATATATATATATATTAGCATAAATTATTTTGGATTGGGATTGATTTATGTGTTATAGGTTTGGAATAACACATGGATTTAACCTTTTTTATTTTTATATTTTTGGTCATATATGTCAGCTTAAGGTAGTAATTCTTTCAGAAAAGGAGATATTGGGAAGAACCCGGGTACCAGATTTATATTTTGATAAGATTCAATAGCAGCACTTTTGAGAACTTTCCTTCTAAGTTAGTTAATTTTTTTATTTAATAAATGAGACCTTAAATATTAAATTAAAGATATACATATATCTTCACTTAAATCAGTTATGGGACAAAGTTTGCTTCAAAATTTACCAGTCCTAGTTGATTTCAAAAAAGTACTCAATGCCTAAGCTGTAGAGTAATATAACATAATAATCAGAGTTTCATGCAATGGCAAGCATCAGGCAGATTTAGTATTATTATTATATTTAGGCTCTCATGATTTTAGCATTGAGCCCTCAGTTTATTTAACATATTAAGCTTTTAGTTTATTTTAAACTTTAGCTTTTATCTTTACTATTTGTGTAAATATATATATATATATATATATATATATATATATATATATATATATATCTGAGTGTGTGTATAAAATTTGGTATATTTATGGAGGAAGAGTGCTCATATCAGAGATTGGGTGTTTCAACATTACATGGTGATTGTCTAGACTAAACACCCAGTAGGATTAAAAACAAAACCTGTCATATGATGAACTAGCAGCGTTGCCCGTGCTTGATTCAAAAATCGTACGACTGATACAGCAATCGCTATCACTTGACTTAAAATATTTTTGCCCTTCCTTGCCTTTAAAGGAGTGCCCTTTGCCGTGCTGATGTTGCTACATGCCTTACTTCTTGCCTATCTCACATTGCAAATTTTTTCTAAGCTCTATACTAAACATTAAATCTGTTACGAAAAAACTAAACAAAATGAACACAAAATGATCAGCTTTAAGAAAGAACTCGTAACTGGAAAATCCGAATGAAAAAAGAATGTTAAAATACTTTTTCACACCCAGTTCTGCAGAATCAGAATCAACGTTGAGTTTAAGCAAGCGAATGAGCCAATTGGAGTAAAGTGCTATGCAGATTTAAATTTTTCCCACTTGTGACGAATGCAGCTATCGATTTTTTTTGCATGCTAGTTAACATTTGTATCAGTCAGCTGTTGGCTCTCACACTGGCCAATAGAATCTTCCTGCCTATTCGTGGCAGCCAGCTATAGGTTCTCACTCTGGCCAGTAGAAAATGGCCACAAACTACATGAAACCTCCGTAGGATGAAAAAAAATCGATGGGAGTTGGGAAATGCAAAGTCGGTCTTGGCCTTCCCACTAACTTGGAGCATGTGCATGTAAATTTTGGTGCAAATCCATCAAAAATTGCAGCCGTGCATTCATTATACACACACATACACATCCTGCCTTTTATAGACAGAGATAAACCTTCTTGTAAGGTCAAATGTCTATCCAGCACAATGGAGTGAACTTGGTTCCATATCTATTATGCATCCAAGGCCAAAATCTTAATATGAAAATTCAAACTTTATAATTAATTCAAGAGAATGACATTATTTCATAATTAAATTACAAGTACTTAGCTGTATTTTCTTTTTACCAAATAATCTTACAAAATCAAATAAGTGAAATCTTGTTTCTCCTTACAAGATGAGATTAATTAGAACAAATGGCTTCTTTTTTTTTTTTGACAGTAGATGCCATGTTTTCCATTTTCCTATAAAAATGTATTACAGGGTGCGATGGGTAAATTGTCGCTATTTTATAAATTTTTAATTTTGTGCATTTGTGTTGTTTGTTTTTGTTGACTGCACAGTATATTAAAGTCATCTGGACACCATCCCTGAGAAAAAGAGCACCATGACGCAATTCACTCTGGCAGAAATTTGAAAATGCCACGCTGTAGTGCTTGGTATTTGCAGCAGAAACTCCAATACAAACATTTCAGAATGTCTGGATGTCAATCTGAGGGCAGTGCAGAGGATTTGGAAAGTGTTGGCTGAGTCTAATGGCAATTACAAATGTGTTTGGAGAGATCACTAGTGATGGCAATGTCATGCCTCCATTCATCTACCAACAGGGCCTCAGACTCAACACAGAAGCTTACATCAAGTGCCTTGAGGAGTTAGTGCTGCCCTGGGTCAAGTGGGTGGCTGCTGGAAAACCCTATGTCTGGCAACAGGACACTGCACCATGCCATACAAACAAATTAATTAAGTCATGGTTGTTAAACAATTTCTGCGACCATGTCACCCCTTACATCTGGCCACCAAACTCCCTAGACTGCAACTCCCTTGATTATTATTTGTGAGCCACATTTGAGCGAGAGACCAGCAAAACTCCTTATAACACCAAAAATGAACTGAAGGCAAGGATTATGGTAGGATTCACCAACTTTGCAGGAGATTGTGAAGTCATCATTGAAGCCAATGGCAATTTTATTGAATAAGTTTACTCTTTAGTATTTCAAGATATTTTTGTGTAATTTTGTTAAGAATATCTGTTAAAATTAAATGTCTTATTTCCATTTCTGCATAATTTAGACAACAATTTATTGCACACTGTGTGCATATATATATATATATATATGTTTTGATTTTTGTTTAGAGTTCCTCAATTGTGCTTCATATATTCTCTCTAGAACCCTAAATCTGCTTCCTGCAGGTAATAGAAGTGGTCTCTCCATTGGCTGGTCATGCTCTTTGAGAGGATCCTCCAGAGTCACCCACTTTGAGAATTGGTGGCCAGATCAGCGATCCTTAAGACTCGCATTCAATGGGCTTGTTTTAAGTGAAGATCCCAAGCCTTGTACAGGTGGCACCTGAGCCACAGCAACTCCCAACTTAGCAACTCTGCTTTGCAACCCCATCTGATCATGCTCCTGCCAGGAGATGTTATATATGAATGAATCCCTCTCTGGCTTTCAGCCCAGATATGTGGAAGGAATTTGTCAGGTGTTTTAACTGCTCAAAGACCCTATGACCAACACCCAGTCATGAGAGTGATGATGAGGAGACAGATGAAGTGCTTTTTAACTGCTATCGTTCCTAGGTTCACTCTGGCCAGGAGTGATAGCACCTGTTATAGTCCCAGCTATGGAAAATAGTGGACTCCAAAACAAAATTTTTCATAATAAAATGACCAACAATACATTTTTAACACAAATTGACAATCAATTCAACACTAAAAAAAATATAAAAATACATTTTTATAGTAAAATTACCAACAATACATTTTCTGATCTACAAACTAGAGATGTAAAATCATACCTTTACAGTTAAAGTATAAAATTATGTAAAAAAATATCTGTAGTTGAAAGCATAAAATTACATACAAAATATTTAGATTTCAGGCTTAAATAAGGTTGATATGCTGCTAAATCAAATCAGCCAACAACTTAAGCAAACCATTTAACTTCAGAGTGGAAATGGTACATTTTGGTCTTATTGACATAATTTGTAATAACCAGTCAAAATAATCTTTAAAATGATATAACAGGATAGAGCTATGGAAGAAAGGTTTATTCGACCATTTTAATTTCCCCCATTATGGGTATTATTATATTCGTGATATAATAACACTGTAATTCACAGAAAAACAGAATGGCTGAAAGGAAAAAAGAATGACAAACTTTGTTTTCAGAGAGTTTTATACCACTCAAAAATACAAAAATATATATATATATATATATATATATATATATATATATATATATATATATATATATATATTTTTTTCACAACTTCCTTTTATTGTACATTTTTCTGTGTTAATTTTAAATCTCCCGTTGAAGCCTGAAGAGCAAGAGCGAAGCCGGTTGCTTCACCCGTTTTTAATATGTCTCGTAATATTAAGTTTTATACTTTTATTTTGAACATTAAATTTTGTACCTACAAAAATATCATATATATATATATATATATATATATATATATATATGTGTGTGTGTGTCCCACATGGAGATCAATATATTATATACAGATCATGTAGGAGAAACAAAAAGGAAGGATATTACATATAATATAGAGATCTGTGTCTGGAGTAGCCGTGTTCATGACTCCAGATTCAAATGGGCTAGATTCATTTACTATATTGCAAGGACAAAACAAAAGGGGAAACAGCAAGTTTTGGTTTTTCCCAAATTGAGGACTGCAAGCCAGAGATTCTTTCTATATCTGGGGAAGATATATTCCCAAAAGAAAATGGCACCATGGAATTGTAAACAGTAGCATTTGCCCAGGTTCCAAAAGCAACCACTCATTTTGACTGCTGTAAACAAACTGAAAGGCTGGCCACTTTTTTCATTGTATGAGTTACGTCACTCAGCAGCCACCACGTGACCCATGTGACTTATCTTCACCAAAGGGAGATAATCACTTTCTGTATCCCTACAATGTTATTGTTGCATAATTATTATATAATCCAATGAAAGCTAAAGAGTAGAGATTGTTCAGAAGGATATGAATAACAGCAAAATCTTCTTTTTTTTATTTTGTTTTAATCATTTCACCCCAAGCAAAGTGGGAATGCCACTAGTATGCAAGGGGTTAGAGGGAGTGAAAGTGAGAGAAAAGACTGAATATAGAGGGGATTGAGGGAAGAACAAAAGATGAATGGTATTCAAGATGGCAATTGATGTTGCATTTAAATTTTTGAAGATTGTATTTATCAAGTAAATGGAAAAGAGTTCCACAAGCAGAAAGTGTGAGAAAAGAAACTGTTGGAGAAGAACTGGCAGTTACATTTAACTATTTTAACAGTAAATGGGTGGGACCTAGATGCCAATCACACTTTAATTCATGTAGTTGGGGGTAACAGAAAAAAAAAGCTCATCAGAGCAGTTGGCATGAAAATATTTGTAGAAAAGGTAAGCTATGTCACATCAGTGAGAAAGCAACTGAAGTTGCCAAGTCAGGATTGATTATATGACAGATCTCTATTATAATTCTTCTAGACCCTCCCTCCCTTCATTAGTTAGTTCTTTAGTTCACACAACCGTTACACCCTGCCAATACCTCATAAAGTACAGACCATTCTATTTTGGCCATGCATGAAAACACAGAACTGACAGAAATTTTACTTGGTTTTAGTGAGAAAAGAAAAGATAGAGAAAAAATTGTCAGTTTGAAATTTTTTTGTTTGGACATCCTTGGTTATAAATAAATTTATTAATAAAATTATCTGCAAGACAGCTTTTTGGTTAGTAATAATAATAACAGTACTACTTAAAAGTGAAATTTAATGATTAATCACTGAATTATGAGGTGTTTTTACCTAAAATCTGTTTTAGCATATGTTTAAGCACTGAATCTGTATCATAAGAAACAAAGTGTAACTAAAAGGCAGAATGTGGTATCATACAAGTGTTGCTTTGAAAATAATATCACCTATTCTATTATCTTGACCCACAATTTGGGAGGTAGTTTGGCAGTAGAGGTTGAACCTTCCCATGAATAACCCATAATTTTCTTTTTTTTTGCCTTGATATAGAGACAGTCTTGCATCTACAATGAAAGAGATAAATCAATGAATTCTTCCATGCAGGAAAAATTGCACCAACTATAACATTTATCAATATTTGTTGAAAGCTTACTAAAACCAAACAGTGGATGTAAGCACAGTCATATAGTGGGAATGTGTTTCAAGAGTGGTGACAGTAGGGTTTGATAAGCCAGGTTCAAAAGGTAAAATGAAGGCTCTTGTTAATTGCTGCTGATTATGGTGGTAACTAAATTCAAAACTTGTGCTATTTGACAGTGCTCTTGTATGACCTGTATCTGTTGTAGTTTCCATGAAAATAAGTAAGAAACATTTCTTTAAAAGCATTCATCTAAAGTATGATTTCTACATTTAAGTAGAACACAAAAGCAACTGGAAATGTATTCACATTTTCATAATTTATTTGCATTTGAAATAGAAGAGACAAGAAGTCTTCTATTTAAACAAATCTACAAAAAAAGAAGGAATACATACAAATGTTAGTTCTTCATGGTGTAAAATAATCTGAAAGTTCTGCTTCACTTAAATGACATAAAATAAACTGTCATTTTATATCTTTAAATGTTTTTCCATCGTAAATATTACCATGGCCAATGGCGCACTGACCATTGGGTATTCATTGTTATTGAGCAGGTTTCAGGAAAATGTTTCTTAATTGTGGTGTCAGAGCAGTGAGCAGAGACTCTGAAAGAGTTTATAGTGCTTTATATTCAGCCTGGAAGCCATATTGTTTCAGATGGCTGGGCCACTTACGCTGGAACTGAGGTAATCAACCACAAGATATATTATCAGGACATTGTTATTCATCAGCAGCATTTTGTGGATACAAAAATAGTCCCATTTTTTCAACAATTACCCATTGAAATAATGTAATAAACGTATATAACTTGGTTTTATTGATCTTTCACCATTCAGGGAATAGCAGTTTATTTTATGCCACTCAAGTGAAGGATTACCCACACAAACCTATCAGATAATGACAACTTCCTTGAGCACAAAGTCTATTGCGTCAACAACATTCGGGTCAATCACTCTCCAGTGTGATTATCCATAGCTGTTGAAATCAATCACTTTTTGTTTAGCTGGCAGGGTATTTGCACCCAATATCTGCACCCCATGTCTAACTATCTTTATATAAAGCTTCAAGTAGCTGAGTTTTAAATTCTGAGTTGTCCTTCTCTTAGACTGGTTACCAACTATAGCTGGTACCCCACTTGGTCCTGCTATTTAACCCATAGATGTTAGGAAGAAAAGATGGATTTATATCTTTCCCAAGGGTATGTGAATGAAATCAGATAATGGGTCAATTAAATTGCACATCACCAAGCAACCACTGGAAATCTGACAAACCAACCCTTACGAATACCACAAAAATATCCCCCCCCCAAAAAAAAAGAAACCACAAATAAATGACTACAAATGTTATAAGCATTAAACAGAACAGACATCATCAATAAAATGCTATCAAATTTAGAAAAAGCATACTAAATCTATTTTATAACTAAACGATTTGAATTGATGTATTAAGATGGACTACTTAAAAAAAAAGGTAAAAATTTGAATAATGATGAATACGACATCATACAAAACAAATTTAGAATAGCCAAAAGTTTTCAGTCAATAGAAAGTTTATTTTAAAATTTTCACCAAAATCCAGGAAAATGATCAGTGATACAGAAAAGGAAATCTCTTAAAGAAATATGAATAAATGAAAAATTGTTGTTCAAATATATTTTTCTTCATGTACATTGTCTCTTCAGGATGTGGGCAATAATGGCTCTCCACAACTTTCTCTTCTTTATAGCCTTTAGCAAATTATGTGTTTTTGCTAGCTCCTAATCCTTTTTCTGCCAACCATTTACAAAAACTCATAATTATTTTGTATATTTTATGCATCTCCAGCAGCTGGGTTTACTGAAGATTATTTGCAATTGAGAAAAGAAAATGGTTCACTTTAACAGACATAAAATGTCAATACATTTCAATAAAATACACTATATATATATATATATATATATATATATATATATCATTATAAAAATGTTATTGGTCAGAGTTGAATTAGACTGGGAAACAGTAGTATTAAAATGTGCTTAATACACGTACAAAGAAAATAAAATTAAAATTTAACATGCAGAGCTTCTGAAGTTAAAAAAATTAGGAGATCAACCAATTGGGCTACCTTGGTTTCAACTTTTCAGTATCTTCAAGTGATCTGGGCTAAATAATTTCCTAATGCACATAAATGAAGAAATAAAGTTTTAAGGTGTGCTATATTTATGGGATAAAGTGCTCAATATCAGAGATATAGCGTGTGTAAATATAAAAGTGAACATTGAAGTCAACATTTCGAGGCAACAGTCTGTTTCATGCTAGACACAATCATCAGGCCACCACCTCTAAGTGTTGACTTCAATGTTCACTTTTATATTTATGTGTGTGTGGTACTTATTGGAAAGTGCTCAATATCAGTGATAGAGCTAACATATTCGATTGTATGGATAAGTTTGTGACCCTGGGTTCGTCTGATGATCACAAACGCATAAAACCAAAGATCACAAACTCATATCCATACAACTGTGCATATATATATATATATATATATATATATATATATATATATATATGTGTGTGTGTGTGTGTGTGTGTGTGTAAAACTTCAGAGGTTATTATAGTAGATATTAAAATATGAAATAGATGCCCCATTTTTATTTTAAATAGTAAGTATTAATTCTATGGTTTGTAAAAACTTTCAATAAAGAAAATATCCTTTATTTGGCATCTAGTTCAAATATGAGCATCTACCATAATAATATTTGAATATGTGTGCACATATTATATATATATATATATATATATTAGCTAGGAAGAATTTTAAACCTCCCCTATATTGCGGTCATAGCCAACCAAACATGGAAAAGGCTATGAAAGAAAATCCTGACTGAAAACCCACAGCAGAACCCTGAAGGCCATGAACACGGACAGATTTCAAACAACACCTGCAGCCAAGGCAGCTCCAAATGTAATGCCCTGTATTCCTTTGGATCTTATTGGCATGGCCTAGAGGTGGAAGAATGTCATCTGGGCAGCACACAACCTCCATATACCTGCACTCTAGAGAGGTCACCTCAGTCTCAGCACTAAAAGGCTGAATTTTGACCAAAAAGGGAACTACCTTTGTCTCACAAGATAAACGGATGTCTACTACGGCGGGAGAAATACAATAAATGCCAGTTACAATTTACGCATAAAAGTACTAAATATACAGTGACACTCAGGATTAAATTTAAAATTTTACATTTAATGTATCAAAATGTAAAACTTAAAATTCAATCTCATTCCACTTTCTATTGCCATTGTTTTTAATTCACACACTGTAAGCAGTTTTATCAGGAGAGGAAATATAGACTATCTTGAATGTAAATTTACAGTGAAGGATTTCCAGTTCAGTGCACATTCAACAAATTCATGCCTTAATAAATTACTTTCTCTTTTGAGTAAAACTTTGTTCTTTAAGTCTTTGTTCTTAAGTCATTCTTTAATTCCTTAAAAACGAAAATAAAAACAAAAGAGACAAAAATCTGGACATCAAAATTTAAAGCTTTGTCAGTATCTTTAACATTTTCAATATAAAATTATAACTGGCATTTGTTGTATTTTCTTTCCCCTTCCCACATATATAACTGACTCCATCAATAAAACCATTATTAGTCTGAAGACATCTATTCTCTGAATGTAACGTCTCACTATTTGTCTGATATACAAATTTGCACATCATGCCTTGCATAATATTAAGTATATGTTTCCATATATAAAATTTTCAGAAATGAACACGCCTTGACTAAAATAAATAAATACTTTATATTTTTGTGTATAACGCAATCTTTAGACAAGACAAAGTCAAAAAATATAACAAATATTCATTGATTTATCCTATATCTATAATATAAGATGACTGCTTATTGACTGTGGTATAAGATGACTGCTTATTGACTGTGGTATAAGATGACTGCTTATTGACTGTGGTATAAGATGACTGCTTATTGACTGTGGTATAAGATGACTGCTTATTGACTGTGGTATAAGATGACTGCTTATTGACTGTGGTATAAGATGACTGCTTATTGACTGTGGTATAAGATGACTGCTTATTGACTGTGGTATAAGGTGACTGCTTATTGACTGTGGTATAAGGTGACTGCTTATTGACTGTGGTATAAGGTGACTGCTTATTGACTGTGGTATAAGGTGACTGCTTATTGACTGTGGTATAAGATGACTGCTTATTGACTGTGGTACAAGATGACTGCTTATTGACTGTGGTACAAGATGACTGCTTATTGACTGTGGACTGTGGTATGGTATAAGATGACTGCTTATTGACTGTGTATAAGTATAAGATGTGGTATAAGATGACTGCTTATTGACTGTGGTATAAGATGACTGCTTATTGACTGTGGTATAAGATGACTGCTTATTAAAGGTGATGTTATTGGAAATCACTTAGTGCCCTGTTAGAATTATAGCATTTAATCCCTACTCTAACTCCCCTAAACACTTACAACTCATGAATATCTGATTTAAGGGAGGCACAGTAATGGATAGCGGCTTGGATTGAGGACTTGGATAGCAGTGTTCAAATCCCATTTGAATCCATTCCATTCACTTACGTGCTTAGTACCCTTGAGAAAGGTATGGATCCTCCTCTTCTCCCTTCAGCTATGGGTAAATAGCAGAACAGACAAGGTTCTATAGCCTTGGTAACTGGTCTACCGCAGAAAGAAATGTCATCCTACTGTGGGAAAAAAATCTGTGTCATCAGTCATATATCGAAAGATACATGATTGCCTAAGTGTGTATGTATCACACATGGCACATAACTGACTGACTTCTATATGCTGTGCACACTCAGAACGTAAGTGATCATGGCCCTCCACAATTTCCTGTCTTTTGTAGCTCTTAATAAATTTTATCTTGTTATTTCTCCTAAACCTTGTTTTGTCATCTGTCTACTCAAGCTCACTAGATAGGTTATGCATTGTTTTCCTCTGTACCTCTTGCCTTCAATCTGTCCTGTAAGTATCCAATTTTCCATGCCCTCTTTCCTCATTACGCACCTGAGAAATTTCAATTGCCTCTTGGTGTTATGTAGAAGTTTCATTTTTGTTTCCATTTTCTCAAAAGCTCCATGGTATTCTCAGTATCCTTCTGTAGAATCACATTTTTGTTGCTTCAATTCTCTTTATCTGTGAGAAGATTGTCTAGTGGCAATGAGGCTACACTGATACTACACTGATCCCAAGAAGGAAGTACAAAGAGGCAATAATGACTGTAAACAAAGTGCACAGATACTACACTTATCCCAAGCAGAAGTGCAAGGAGGCAACAACGACTGAACAGAATGCACAGATACTACACTGATCACAGGTAGACGTGCAATAAGGTAACCGATTGTGAGCAGTGTGCACAGATGCTACACTGATCCAAGACAGAAGTGCAATCAGGCAACACTGACTGAAAATAGTGCACAGATACTACACTGATCACAAGCAGAAGTGCAAGGAGGCAACAATGACTGTGAACAGAATGCACAGATGCTACACTGATCTCAGGTGAAGGTCCATCAAGGTAACTGATTGTGAGCAGTGTGCACAGATGCTACATTGATCCCAGGCAGAAGTGCAATCAGGCAACACTGACTGAAAATAGTGCACAGATACTACACTGATCCCAGGCAGAAGCGCTGCTTCATATGTAAATAATCTCATCATTTTATGTATGTACAATGCTATTATATTTTTTCTTGCAATCTTCTATAAGGAAAACAGATTAAATCATAATTTATTCAATATGCTTGAATAATGGGCTGCATTTAATATTCAGTTATCTACAAGCTACATGTCTTCTGAAAAAAAAAAAAAAAAGCATCGATTTCTCAACAAGCAGTAACAAAATTGCCGGTTGCAAACCTCTCGTTACTCTTTTGTTATTTCCTAAGAAAAAATTTTCAGATGAGCTACATACCTTAGTTCCACCAGTTCTAACCTTAACAGCTAGGACCCACCCCCATGCCACCTACACCATAGCAAACCACCCTCATTTCCATCATATTCTATTAGTGAGAAGTAAGTTCTACTACAACAGCTTCCTCCTACAAATCACTACTTTGTGTAATCAACTCCCAAGTGAATGCTTCCCCAACCACTACACTGTTAACCTGTTCAAGTCTAGGGTTGACTTATCTTTCTGACATATCCTCATGAACTATGCCTCCAATTGCTAACACAACAAACTCCTTCAGTAACCTTCTACCTTTGTGGCTCTTGGGTCTTGCATCTAGTGAACATTAGTAAAAAAAAAAAAAAAAAAAAAAATGAAACAAAACAAATGCCAGTTCTAAAGAGTGACAGTTTAGTTCATATCAGCATGGCCAATATTAAGAATGCTAGCACGCAATAAACTGTTTGAAAAGCCTCAACAAATTATTCATGGAAATTTCTTATGAATAGAAATAAGAAAAATGTCTGCAAACAATTTTCGAGTCATGGTCGAATGAGTTTGTTTAGTTATCTGTCAGTCTTATTGAACAGGATTAATTTATTTAGCTATAATTATTTTTTCATCTCTAATCAAAATGGCATCTACTCTTGGGGATAGCCACAAAAAATAAAAAATTAAAAAAAATAAATAGTCATTATATAAATTAATATTTGTCCATCTCAAAATTCATTGTCATATGTTTTTTTTTTTTTTTTTTTTATAGGGTGACTAGATCATTTCAAAGACAATACAAATTAATAAAATAAGGTTGTTGGTTACTTTTTCACAAAAGAAGAATTAAAAATATTTTTCTATTTGTTGAAAGAAAGCCAATGAGAAAAATTTCATCAGGTCATTTCTTTTGTTTCAAATGGAAAGTAGTCATTGGCTATTCGAACGCCATTGATTTAATATCAAGATACTTGGAATGAGATCAAAAGTGTAAGAAAGAAAGCTGCTTATAATGGAAGTCCATCAGGAAAGGCTATATAAAGTAATCAGTGTTGATTACTGGAGACAGTGCACTGAAGACCCACATTTTGACTGTTAGAAGCTTCCATATAAACCTCAGACTATACATATTAAATATATTTCATTGAAAAAAAAAAAAAAAAGAAAAAAAAATGAATTAGAAGAACCTCCATGCGACTACATGAAATGTGATGTTTAAAAAAATGGAACTGGTGATATTTGAACAAAAATAATCTTTGAAAATGGTGAGTGGTGCTAGCCAAAAGTATGCAGATACAAGAAATTTCATATTCCAATACCAGTCAGAAATTGGAAAGATTATTAGACGTGTTAAAGGACGAATGAAAAAAATAATCGAAATAGAAATTTTGCTGTTTTTTAATGAAACCATATTATATAATATTATATATATATATATATATTATATATATATATATATATATATATATATATATATATATATATATATATATATATATATATAAACCTACCAAATGGTCATCAGCATACTCATAGTTAATACAACCATAATAGCCTCATCCACATGTAAAAAAACAACTAGAAATAATAGAGGGATTAATAATAAAAAAGAAAAACCCAACACACAATAATATCAACTATGAACATGATCAAAACATGCTGACCATGTTTGGAACTATAGATATACATAATCAGTTAAAAAAAAAAAAAAAATCATCCTTGATAATGGATAACAGAATAGCTGAAAGCACTCAGATATACAGAACATTTGGACAGCTTTTACACACTTTATCTCGAGAAAGAAAATGTGTGTGTGTGTGTGTGTGTATATATATATATATATATATATATATATATATATGGGGGGGGCACATGGCCGAGTGGTTAGAACATTCACTTTCTGACCATGAGACCCAGGTTCGAATCTCACCATGGTCGATTTGTCAGGAAGACAAATTTCCTGATGTTATAGGAATGGATCGAGGTCAATCCCAGACTGTGATAATATATTGTCAGGGACAAAGGTGATGGAGAGAAAAAGGAAAAGGATACACATGATTTTGGCTAGATTGAGAGGAGAAAAAATATTCTCTCAAAAATATTCTTTAAAAAATCGTGAAACTACCTGTCTCTCTCATTTCATACGCTTGTGTAGATGTGGCAATGTCAACAAAGCTCAGTCTGATGAAATCCTAATGGAAAAAATGCATCACAAAAAACATTTCCAGTTTGTTATATTTTTCTAAATACTGTCAATATATATATATATAAACAACAATTTTAGGGAAATCTATGACAAAATAGAAAAAAGTTTTGTCCTTCAGGATTGACTATATATATATATATATATATATATATATATATATATATATATATATATATATATATATATATATATACATACATATATATATATAAAAAGTTTGACAGTCATTATAATTATTTTTTTTATATCTACAAAATATGATATTGAACACTTTATAAATATATCACACCTTAAGACTATATATATATATATATATATATATATATATATATATATATATATACACAACGTGTGTGTGTGTACAAATATTGATATAATTGGAAAGAACCGTTAGATTGATGATCCAAGTTATTTAGTATTTTTATTTTTAAAAAACAGTGCAGAGCCTACATTATAATTATTTTTTCAAAATATGATTCCATCACAACACAGAAATTAAAAACAAATAAATAAACACCAAAGTCTACCAGAACTACAACATCAATAATGTTAAAATCTTAGCATACAGTAATAAAAAAAGAAAAAACATAACTACTACATAAATCAGTTCCAGTTTTATCAGGAAGTCTGATAACATTAGCCATTGTAGCCAGACAAAAAAAAAACCCAACCTAATCTTACACAACTCCAAAAACCTGACATCCTACAAACACCCCTACTTCCATCAAAGCAGTGACCCCTTGATAAAGAAAAAAAACAAACCCCAGACTACACCTCCATTCTAAACTATAAATGAGTAAAACATTCCATACCATAGTTATTCCAAAAGAAATGCTTGAGGATGAAACTGCCACCCAGTGTTTAAGGTTTAATATCGGAATTAAACTTAAATACTGCTGACCAGTTTTGAAACACAGTAATTTCTGAGTTGCAATGGAATCATATTTTTAAGAAAAAAAAATCCTTATATATATATATATATATATATATATATATATATAGTATAGGGGCAGCAGATCATTGTTCAAACATATATTGTTAAATATAATTGAAAACAAATATCTATTATCATGACCCTTTCCAAGCGTCATATAACAGCTTTAGTTTCAAGAGAAAATAAAGACAAAAACTGTCCAACATTCGGATATTTTTGGGATATTAGTCGTCGATCTAAGCTTTCAGTTCACATGAGCAATCAGCAGAGTGGTTATAGGGATATAACAACAAAGATATTCACCATCAAATATGACATCCGGTTTTGTTTACAAAGAAGTTTGCTATGTGGCGATAACAGTTGTGGAATAGTAGACCTGGGTCATAAATTAATAATGCTGTTCTATGATGTCGTACATGACCACATGAGAGAAAAAAAAAATGTTATCAACAGAACCATATGTTTCAATGCATTGTAATATGTTGTGACTGGTTTGAAATGTAATTTTCTTGAGTGTGGGTTGCTTTCTTTTGATGTAGACAGCTTCCAATATCTTAAGTTCTTTTTACTGTATGTATGTGTGAGTACTGGACAGTTTTTGTCTTTATTTTCTCTTGAAACTAAAGCCATTATACAACATGGAAAAGGCTCCTGATAAAACATGAGACATTCATTGTCTGTTATGTTGAACAATATATATATATATATATATATATATTCAATAAATTAAAAACATTATGTCAGCTTATTTTTATTATAATTCTTTCTTATTCATGAATAGTTTTCCATATATTAAAATTGCAATATACAGAAAAATATTTGTGAATATGAAAGGATTATGATAGAAATAAGCAGACATAATATTTTTAATTTATTCAATCAGACATACCTAAAAGAGAATTTGCTTCCTAAATGCACACACATATATGTGTGCAAATATATAGAAAACTGAAGGAATCATATTTTTAAAAAATATATATATATATATATATATATATATATATATATATATATATATATATATTATATATTTTATTCCTGCTATCACCTAGTTGTTTTTTGTTTGAGCCAATACAGAATTTTCATATGAAAATTAGTGAACTCTATTGAGTGACATTTAAGGAGATTACTCGAGGGGAACATTCACCTAAGGAAGATCAGGGATGATGTCAGCTAAAATGTCTTTAAAAAAAAAAATAAAATAAAATAAAAATAAAAAACAGTAAAGAGGAAGATACTTGTCCAAACAACTGGGGGAATAAAAATTCTTTGTAAATGACATTTATTAAGCTTAGTTCAGAACATCACACAACTCGATGCAGGCAAAATTGAGAGGAAGGTTTATAATGCCAATCTTCAAAGTTGGGTTGGAGATGTGCTTCCTACCTTGAAAAATCATTATTCAAACCCTAACTTTTGCCTGGGTTCAAACACTAGTCCCTGACACTTGTAGGACATATTTTATTACTTAAGTATTATTTTTAGTGGATACTTGTATTTCATTTATTAAAGTTTTTTTCTCTACCTGCCTGAAAATGTGTGTGTGCATATATATATATATATATATATATATATATATATATATATGTGTGTGTGTGTGTGCATATATTTTTTTCTGTTTATATATTATTTTTATAGATATTTAAGTAAGTGCTCTGTTTATAATAAACAGTATCAACAACATTTACCCACTTGAATGTCTGAAAAATTTCATAGAAAATGTGTATCCTCCAACAGGAATCGAATCTGTATCCTATATGAAACTGTCATATAGCCCGACATGCTATACCACTTAGCTACAGAGGAATTACTTTTTTTTAAATAACAAATTTCCCATGATTTTTCTTGAACAATTATATCTGCTCAAAGCGTATTTTAGCATAAACAAATGACATCATATATTATGAAATGGACTAAGTCTGATAGTTATTTTAATACATTTTCTGTTTATACGTTATTTTTTTATAGATATAAATAGAGCATTTACTTAAATATTTGTATCTGTTAAAATAACGTATAAACAGAAAATATATTAAAATAATTGTCAGAGTTAGTCCATTTCATAATATATATATCATGAAATGTACTATAAAAAATAACGTATAAACAGAAAATGTATTAAAATAACTGTCGGACATAGTCCATTTCATGATATACGATGTCATTTGTTTACGCTAAAATACGCTTTGAGCAGATATGATTGTTCAAGAAAAATCATGGGCAATTTGTTATTTAAAAAAAAAAAGTAATTCCTCTGTAGCTAAGGGGTATAGCACGTCAGGCTATATGACGTTTTTGTATAGGACACATGTCCGATTCCTGTTGGAAGACACACATTTTCTATGAAATTTCTCAGACATTCAGGCAGATAAATGTTGTTGATACTGTTTATTATAAACAGAGAATTTACTTAAATATCTATAAAATAACGTATAAACATATATATATATATATATATATATATATATATATATATATATATATATATATATACACACACACAAGCTTAGATCTGGAAAAATGTATTAGTATACCAAAGGAAGTATTTTAGAAGTGCGTGCATATATAAACAGGTTAGTGTTATTTATAGTCATGTTCATACTGTTGATATCTATGAACACTATCTCAAATACTGTGTACACTTCCACAAATTTGTAAATGTGAGAAAGATTGGAAGATTGATTCACAATCTCAAGTGATTGCAATAACATGTCATTACCCAAGCAAAAATGGCATATGCTCCTATAATGTGGTAGGGGAAAATATGATAAACACATAAAGAAGAAAAAAGGTACAGGATCATCTCACTAAAATTTCTTGCTTCTTGTTTCAATAAAAAGTATAAATTCCAGACATAGACTGTAAACAAATTTAAAAAAAAAAAAAAAATCAGTACCAGGAAAATACCACATTTGTCAGTACAAATAGAAACTATTCTGTAAATGTAGAATATAAAATATGTTGAATATTTTACACACCGAGGAAGCAAAATAAATTCTACTGAAAAGGATGCGAACATACGCATAATTAAAGCCTGGGCTGCATTGAATAAAATGGATGTAACCTGGAAATCTGATCTATAAGACAACTGGCATAGAGATTCTTTAATGTCACTGTAGAATTGGTTTTAATGTATGGTGCCACTGCTGGGAGATTAACTGAAACCCTTGAATCTAAGTTTGACGGAAGCTACATTAGAATACTGAGAGTTATACTAAATATCTCTTGAAGACAACATCCAACTAAACTTTCTATGAAAAGGATGTGAACATACACATAGGTAAAAGCTGGGCTGCCTTGAATATAATGGATGTAACCTGAAATCAGATCTATAAGACAAATAGAGATTCTTTAATGTCACTGTAGAATTGGTTTTAATGTATGGTGCCACTGCTGGGAATTAACTGAAACCCTTGAATCTAAACGGAAGCTACATTAGAATACTGAGAGTTATACTAAATATCTCTTGAAGACAACATCCAACTAAACTTTCTACTGAAAAGGATGTGAACATACACATAGGTAAAGCTGGGCTGCCTTGAATATAATGGATGTAACCTGGAAATCAGATCTATAAGACAACTGGCATAGAGATTCTTTTAATGTCACTGTAGAATTGGTTTTTAATGTATGGTGCCATGGGAGATTAACTGAAACCCTTGAATCTAAGTTTGACGGAAGCTACATTAGAATACTGAGAGTTATACTAAATATCTCTTGAAGACAACATCCAACTAAACTTTCTACTGAAAAGGATGTGAACATACACATAGGTAAAGCTGGGCTGCCTTGAATATAATGGATGTAACCTGAAATCAGATCTATAAGACAACTGGCATGAGATTCTTTAATGTCACTGTAGAATTGGTTTTAATGTATGGTGCCAACTGCTGGGGAGATTAACTGAAACCCTTGAATCTAAGTTTGACGGAAGCTACATTAGAATACTGAGAGTTATCTAAATATCTTTGGAGACAACATCCAACTAAACTTTCTACTGAAAAGGATGTGAACATACACATAGGTAAAGCTGGGCTGCCTTGAATATAATGGATGTAACCTGAAATCAGATCTATAAGACAACTGGCATAGAGATTCTTTAATGTCACTGTAGAATTGGTTTTAATGTATGGTGCCACTGCTGGGAGATTAACTGAAACCCTTGAATCTAAGTTTGACGGAAGCTACATTAGAATACTGAGAGTTATACTAAATATCTCTTGAAGACAACATCCAACTAAACTTTCTACTGAAAAGGATGTGAACATACACATAGGTAAAGCTGGGCTGCCTTGAATATAATGGATGTAACCTGGAAATCAGATCTATAAGACAACTGGCATAGAGATTCTTTAATGTCACTGTAGAATTGGTTTTAATGTATGGTGCCACTGCTGGGAGATTAACTGAAACCCTTGAATCTAAGTTTGACGGAAGCTACATTAGAATACTGAGAGTTATACTAAATATATGAGACAACATCCAACTAAACTTTCTACTGAAAAGGATGTGAACATACACATAGGTAAAGCTGGGCTGCCTTGAATATAATGGATGTAACCTGGAAATCAGATCTATAAGACAACTGGCATAGAGATTCTTTAATGTCACTGTAGAATTGGTTTTAATGTATGGTGCCACTGCTGGGAGATTAACTGAAACCCTTGAATCTAAGTTTGACGGAAGCTACATTAGGATACTGAGAGTTATACTAAATATCTCTTGAAGACAACATCCAACTAAACTTTCTACTGAAAAGGGATGTGAACATACACATAGGTAAAGCTGGGCTGCCTTGAATATAATGGATGTAACCTGGAAATCAGATCTATAAGACAACTGGCATAGAGATTCTTTAATGTCACTGTAGAATTGGTTTTAATGTATGGTGCCACTGCTGGGAGATTAACTGAAACCCTTGAATCTAAGTTTGACGGAAGCTACATTAGAATACTGAGAGTTATACTAAATATCTCTTGGAGACAACATCCAACTAAACTTTCTACTGAAAAGGATGTGAACATACACATAGGTAAAGCTGGGCTGCCTTGAATATAATGGATGTAACCTGGAAATCAGATCTATAAGACAACCGGTACAGAGATTCTTTAATGTCACTGTAGAATTGGTTTTAATGTATGGTGCCACTGCTGGGAGATTAACTGAAACCCTTGAATCTAAGTTTGACGGAAGCTACATTAGGATACTGAGAGTTATACTAAATATCTCTTGGAGACAACATCCAACTAAGTTGCAGCTCTATGGACCCATCTCTGATATTTCTACAATATTATGTGATTGCAGAATGTGCTTTGCAAGACACTGCTGGTGAGCAAAACAAGAACTTGCAAGTGATCTCTGATTACCTAGCCATGGTGCAAGATGGGCTTGTTGCCGAGCAACCACCTACACTGACCACCTATGTTATGACACTGAATGCCACCTGAATGAACTTACAACCTTGATGCAGGACCATGATGGTTATTGTGATAGACTTGTGAATGTTTGAGCTAGCTTAACCGAATGAAATAAATGGAATGTCAATTGTTTTCAGACGGGAAAATATAAAACATCTCAATTTTCCTCTTAATGTTCACAATAAATGCTCAGCATCAAGACCTTGTCTTATGGTCAGTTAATTCATTCATCTGACTGTAAACAATGATTAAGTGGTCTTTTGTGGTTTAGATGGAATGAATAAATAGTAAACACTTCAAATACATATGACTCAGTTATAACAAATTAAGTATAGGAGAAAAGGAAAGAGGCTGCACCAGAGATAGCTTCACCCAATACTGCCAGTTGCTACAAAACCAAAACATCAACCTGAAAACTCGAGTCATGTTCTTAAATAGCCTTGTCAGGTTGAGACTTTTATATGGATGTCATGCATGGCACCAAATCTGTCCAGAAATGTCTAAACTCTCAGCTGTATACAACTGCTTCCTTAGATCAATGGTGAAAAAATGGTATTGAGCAAGTGAAGCATGAGGGTCTTGGCAATGACAACATTTCTTTGAATCTAGTGAACTGGCACTACAGTTTTGCAAAGAACTGTATCAAATAACAGAAACGGCATCACTTGAAGACTACAAACAGCAGCAAAAACTAAAATGGATAGCACATGTAATTCGAAGAAAATGAAAAAAATCAAGATGCTAACATTCATGCTACTCAAAAAAAAAAAAAAAGTTAGGAAGGAACCCCCCACCCCAATCACTACATGAAAAAGCGATAAATACTGGATTTGAGAAACATGTTTTCCTGAAAAATTGTTTTAAGAGAAAGATTTTATAAATTTCAATTGAAAGCAGTACTGGCTGCTTGGTCAGTGAATGTTTCCTTGTAGGGAAATGGCTAAATATTATCATTAGTATTATGTAGTGTGCTTTATTTTCAACCAAAATGATTTCTACTAAAAATGTTATGCATTTTAAAATTTTTGACTTTAGAAGTCTTATCCATTATATTTAAGAAAGCTTAAACTGATGATTTCTTAAGTATTTTTATGTAATTATTCTTTTAGAAATTAAATTTGGTTTTATTATTTTGAGTTTGGACATACTATTTTATAATTTTTTTAAAAATTCAAAGAGGATTTTAAACTATTTTGTTTTTTTGTTTTTTTTGTTTTTTTTTGCACCGTTGAACCTGAAGATAACAAATCTTTACCAGAAGACACTGGAAAAAAAGTGCTATGTTTATCATGTGACATTACTTCACCTTGAAGATCATTTTGACACCTGCTTCATAAATGTTGCCTCTATCTTTTTTTCCCATGGGTCACTTTTGTCAATCAACTTCTAAAAAACATCATTTTCCCTTGCAGTCATTTTTTTAAGAGTTCAAGAAGTAAAACAAACAAGAGAGAGAGAGAGAGAGATGCAGGTATGCATACATACACATTTACACACATACCTACACAAACATTTTCCCAGCAGTCATTTTTTAAGAGTTCAAGAAGTAAAATGAATAACAAAACAATAACAATCTAAACATACATCTCTCTTATATATATATATATATATATATATATATATATATATATATATATATATATATATATATATATATATATATATATTTAAATAATATCTCTAACATTTTCAGACATTTAAAACAACATGCCTGGTCGCATACACAATTCCGGAAAATCCTTGTTGAACACAACTATACTTAAACATGAAAACAATAAACAAAAATTAAAAATTCTTGAAGCTATATACATAAAACAGTTGAAACCTAACCTGAACAAAATAAACTATGAAATCTCCACAAATATCCTTAAATGCCTATAATTTATAATAGAAGCCATTGGTTTACACCAACAGCTTCCCATACTTAATACTTCTCATTTTTCACTCTCGTGTGGTCATGTTTGACGTCACGAGCTGCAACGCGATTTTTGCTTCTGCATCTCATAATATATGAGTTTGTCGTTACTCTGAAATTTTTCATGCAGCAAGGGTGGACTATCATTGTTGCTTCGTCCATGTGTTTGATTTATAGAAATTCTCATCTTTGATAATGGCTTGCATAAGCTGAAAACTCAGAGTGGATTTAAACATGTATCAATAGTGTTTTCCTTTCATCTTTAAACAATAATGTGATTATGCTTATCAGACAATATGAAAGGAACTTTCTTAAAATAAATAGACAAAACTTGTCTATATTATTTAATGAAACATGCATTAATGAAAAATTGCTGCCTATATATATATATATATATATATATATATATATATATATTCAAACAAGTTTGATTAAAAAGAACCAACAAAGTTTGTCTGTTTAATTTTTTATTATATTTTTCCTCTTATCAAGAAAGAAAAAAAAATACCACACTAGTGAATGACAAAATCAAAATGTCTCCACACCAAAATCAAAAAAAAAAATAGATGATACTCTAAAATCTTCTAATATCTTACTGCTGATAACTAAAAAAATTCTAAACTACATCTCTACCCCAGTAGGGAGGGAACACAGTAACCACAAAATAACAATCCAAAAAATGCTGAACAATTTATATAAAAAAAGGTACACTACACCTTTCAAATTCTTCAGATAACTTCATTAATATCTCTAACTATGAACTTAATAAGTAATTAAATTCTTCAACCTCGACCCAAACTACCACCTCCTCTCTACCTTTGATGACAATATTAAAAATACAGATTGAAATTCTATTCAAAAAAATTCCTAAACTAAAAGTCATAAAATGGTAATTTGGTGCAAACTGGTGTTAAGCTTGCTCCAGTCAAAAATTAATAGGACAAGGAAAAAGCAAGACACAACATGATATTAACATTAGAAAAACTTGTATTATACACATTAATACAATGAAGAGTTTCAAGAGTGGTGTCCTTAACTCAAGTGAAGTCCTTGTAACTTGAAGTGAAATATTCTCAGATATCTTGCTTATTATAAAACGAGGATTGTGTGTGTGTGTGTGTGTGTGTGTGTGTGTGTGTGTGTCTGTCTAACGTTTATATATTGGATCGGATTTCCTACATTTTTCAACCGATTTCAACAAAACTTCACAGGACTACATAAAATTACCTTGTGGTGGTTCTAACAGCACCAAAAATGGGAAAAATATAATTGTTTTTGCACAAAATCAATTTGAAAACATGATTAAGAGTCATCGTGAAAATGGAAGGGGGACAACTCACATTGGGTTGTTTGTGTGTGTGTGGGTTCCTTTAAATATGGGAGCGGATTTCCTATATTTTTCAGCCGATAAAACAAAACTTCACTTTTTTTTTTTTTTGACAGGTAGTGTTTCTTATTATAATTATCATAATTAATAAACCCAAATAAAGTTAATATTTTTTGTATTAGAAACAACGAGTGGAAAATATATTCAAATCAGAATTCTAATGATGAATCACCACAAGCAAAATATGCAATTTTTATTACTGTATTCAATAAGTAAAAATCATAAATTGTAAGACTAAAAGATTACAGAAAGGCTACCTACATTTTTCAACCGATTTCAACAAAACTTCACTTTTTTTTTTTGGCATGTAGTGTTTCTTATTGTCTTGCACACTTTTTTTTTTTTATTTTACATTCAGAATGCTTTAAAAATTCCATTTACAAGACAATTGTTTATAATAAAATTCTATTCAATCGGTAGAGACTCATAACAATTGAAAACAATGTTTTTGTTTGAGTTTGACCAAAAAAAAAAAAAAACTAATTAAGACATGCGTGTCCATCAACCTTAAACAATAATCATTGTCAATATAATTTTTCAGTCTTTATGATGGTGGTTACTTGATCTATCTCTTACTGTTATATCCCCAGGCAACGCCGGGCTCTACTGCTAGTTATGGATAAAGTCTTTTCAGGTCAGACTCATGAACATTCAAATTAGTCATTCGAAGGCTGCAGCATAAAAAGGTTGAGATATACTCTGGTAACTAGAAGAGATTTCATTTAATCAGACTTTGATGACCAATTTGTTTCTGTTGGAGTTTGAAGCAGAAAGAAAATGAGCTAGATGAATCATCTTTTGGCACTGACTGAATGAGGCACTGTAGGATTCAACCAACTAAAATAGCTGCTAGAAATCTTCTTGGAAACTGTGAAACAAGCAAGGGAAGTAACTCACTTGAACCGAAAAATATCATTTTTTTATACCTCAGCCTACAAACTTTGCTCAAAGTCGAGACCATAAAAAACAGACAGCATTACAAGACAGGAACCCAGCTCCTCACAAAAGTGTTGAGACAAGCTTACAAGTAAATAAAAAACAATAAAGTCAAGATTATTAAGAAAAGTGATAAATCTAACTACAACAAAAAACTTGACTCCATTCTCAGTGAAAAAAATAAATTTATAAAATATAAACCAAAACAACACCAGCCTCATTAAGTCACAGATGAACGAACTGATCATGGCTAACAACTAAGATTGAATCCTTGAAACACCAAACTTGTGGGAGAGTATTGCCTAGTGACTTATACAGGAATGTGAAATCAAACAAATGTAAAACTCTGCTAAATCTCATATTTTATTGCTTAATTACCATTTCTAGCAGACACTCTCATATTTGAGTAGATGCTCTATTTATTTATTAAACAGACATATTATTCTATAAAGAAATTAACAACATTAGATAAACCCTTATCAACAATAAATTTCCCTAACCACATCAAACAAAAATTAGCCTTAACAAAATTTAGAAAAAATAATAACACTAGACCCCTCCCTGATGCAAACAAAAATAAACACACCATTAATTTATTCTATTTTAGCCAAATACAACCTAACTATAAACAAGATGAAAAAGTATTTAAAAACATAATTCAGCAGTAGATATGACCCAACGATCCTAACACCTAAGATTTATCATCTACTATGAAAAGTTTAAAATATCTAATTTAACTATTGCCAATATAGCTTCATAAATCCCCGCTATGTAAAAATAATGTTGTCTATAAATTCTCATGCTCCTTGGGAGAATGCATCTCTAACTCTAATAAATTAAAAACAATATTAAATATTTACATTGGGCAAATATGCACTACACTCTCTTGAAGATTGACCAGTCACCAGTTGAAACTCAGTGCAATCTGTGCACACATCAACCAGCACATCATGAATGACCAAAATGTAACTATCAACATAAGACAAATATTAGTAGATAACACTAAAATACTCTACAGCAACCAATGAAAGGAAAGACACAAAACTCTAGAAGCTATTATATATACAAAATAAACAGCTCACGTTAGATAAAATCACATTCACCACAGGAGACGGCATCTTCAAGTGCATATAATTAATGTTTGTACATATACTATTATAAATAAATAAAATAAATCGATATATAAATTGCATTCTTTTTTCACAGCCTCATTCCCAATAGCTGCTACAGATGACATCATGTGAGACCATTTCAAATGTCCAAGTTGCCAAATAAGGAAAACAAAGGAATTCTAACTACCACATCGGTTCTTGATAATGACTGCAAAAGTCAAAATTACTTGAACAAAATATGAATTCTAAGTCTTGTACTCAAAACCTTATTTGAAAATTGGAAAAATATAATAAAAACTTATGCAGACTTTGTAAGTTCTTTTTAATCAAAACTGTTTGGATGACTACCTGCTGACTAAATAAACGTTATATTTATGCACACACACACATTATATATATATATATATATATATATATATATATATATATATATATATATATATACACACACACAGAGACTATATATGTGGGAGTGAGAGAGCTAGAAATATGTGCGAGAGAGAGCTAGAAAATATGAGAGAGAGAGAGAGAGCTCTATATATATATATATGAGAGAGAGCTATTTTATATATATATATATATATATATATATATATATATATGTGTGTGTGAGAGGGAGCATTATATATATATATATATATATATATATATATGCGTGAGAGAGAGATTATTATATATATATATGTGTGAGAGAGAGAGCATTATATATATGAGAGAGCTATATATATATATATATATATATATATATATATATATATATATATATATATATATATATATATATATATATATGTGTGTGTGTGAGAGAGAGCATTATATATATACAGATGGAGATTGTGTGTGCCTCTCTTTTTTATATATATATATATATATATATATATATATATATATTGTATATTTTGGCACCATGTTTTCATTGAGACATGCTTCATTGAATAATTTAGACAAGTTTTGTCTAATTATTTTCAATTGGATACTTTCAGTTTCACGCACAACCTTTTTGATGTTATTATTGAAGGAAGAGAGAAAATCATAGCGTTCATACATATTTTATTCAGAGTACTTTCAACATACCACAAAGTTATCATCAGGGTGTTTATTTCAAGACAAATATTATAGTGTTCATCATTTTCAAAAAAAAAAAAATTGCTGTGTTCATTTGAAAGTTAAAATTTTTACTTGTAAAGTGAAGACTACTGAGTGAGTACATGATTGCTTGTCACTACTTCAGGACAGGTAACTAGGTATGGTGTGTCAAGAGTTTTTTTTAAAGAAATGACTACTACTGCAAACCTTGATATTTTAAACTATCTATTGTAAACATTTTAAAACATTTGTGCAGTACTCGTAATTAATTTTATCAAGGTTTGGTTTCAATTTTTTAACATAGATAGCTTCGTGAATTTTTAGTTTATGTTTATTATTTTCATGAAAAAGTATAGATGCATTTTAAACAACAATTTTTCTGAATTGCACATGTAGACAGGTATGCTATTGTAAAGTTTTATAAATGTTGGACATATCATTCAAATGAAAACTCATTCACCGAGACAATGTGGCTGTAGTGTGTCCAACATAAATGTTATTTTCCTGTTGGAGATACAATCTCCCAGAGGATATTTAAATTTATAAACAATGTTGGTTTCTGCAAAATGTTAGTAGGTGGGGGAGAGTCAAATCAAATAATTGAATTAAATATACTAGATTTAGTATAGTATATAATTATTTTTTACTAGGATCTGTGGTGGCTATATTGATATTTATTAATTTCTTAAATATATTGTCATCTTGTTTATAATTAGAATGTATTTAGATGTGATATAAAAGATTAATATGTTTGGGGTTAGTTGAAGAAATATATTTGCTTAGTATTAAGATTTCTGATAGAACATCTTTTTTGTTCATCAACAATGTAATTAGGGAAGTTATTATTAATGAGAGTTTGTTTAATTTTTTTTTTTAGTTCACTGTAGAAAATCTGTTTTGTGGATGAATTAATTTTTACACAGTTTATTATGTTTTTTATCATTGCTATCTTTCTTTAATAAATGACACCCAAAATCTTGTCTGTGAATATGACAGGATACAATTGAAAATGAGTTGACAAGACTTTTCTAAATTATTCAATGAAACATGTTTCCAAAAAAAAAAAAAAAAAAAAATATATATATATATATATATATATATATGTATGTATATATGAGAGAGAGAGAGCAAGTAGTGTGTGTGTGTGTGTGAAGAAGTATACATAATACCTCACATTAATTGCACAACTGAGTTTCATGCCAAAGAAACTGACAATTGCTTTGGCATAAAACTTGTAATTGTGCAATTAATATAAAGCATTATGTATATTTATATATATATATATATATATATATATATATATATATATATATACACTAAATAGCTGTGTTATTTAATATGTTTTTTTTCTTGCACTATAGAGTATTTACATGTATTTGTATACAGTCACCAGCTTGTATACCTACTGATATTTACCCATTTGGCTATATATATATATATATATATATATATATATATATATATATATATATATATATATAATTTAATTTGAAGTAATGGTTGACAGCTTGAATTGAGGAATTGGAGAGCCAAGTTCGAATTACAGTCGAATTCATTACACTCACTTACATGCTAATACCCTTTGGGAAAGGTATGAATCCTCTTCTTCACCCAGCTATGGATAAATAGCAGGACAAACCGGGTTCAGAACAACTCTGAATTCAAAATCTGATCCTCTAGTTTTTGTTGTGCAACCTACTCACTTAAAAAAAAAAAACTGGTTTGTTATAGAAACTGCAATGATATCTTAAGAAATTAAAATTTAAAGGCATAATATAATATATATGTGAATATATGGTAAAAGAGCATCATTTCAATGTTTGAGATTTCACCAGAAGAGCATATCAAGCTTACTTTGGTGCGAAGATTGGGGATCAAGATAAGTCATGGGTTCCTCACAAAGTCTGTAAAAATTGTACTGAAATCCCTCACTTGTGGACCCAAGGTGAAGTCAAGTCAATGAAGTTTGAGGTACACAAGAGCCCCAAAATAATCATGATGACTGCTACTTCTGAATGGTGAACATGTCAGAAAGGAACTGTCACAAGAAGAAGTTGTGGCACTATCCTGATATTGAATCTGCAAGACAGACAGTTCCACATTGTAGTAGTGTTCTCGTTTCATATTTTACTTCATTGCATGATCTTGTTCAAGATAATGACTATGAATATTGCAGAAGCAATGGATCAAGCTAGCAGTATTTATCATTCATATTTGGGAGATTTTCAGACTGTAAAAGTGAAGCTTTTCACACAATGAGAACTGAATGACTTGGTTAGCTTTGTCAAAATAGGCAGCTGAGATTCTGGCTTCCTGTCTCAGTAAGCATCATGTTCTTGACTCTGAAGATAAGATAGCATTGTTATTTTAGTGAAGACTAGCAGTATAACCTGTTTTCAACTGGGTCTTTCATTACTAGGAATATTTGCTGTTCAGTTTGAGCAGTTTAAGTTTAAAGTCAGCTCATCTGAAAATCAGTATTAGTAACAACAATTGGGTGTGACTGAGGCACATCCCTAAATGTGGAGGGGGTTAACAATTTGAATGGGGGTGGCCCTGAAAAGGGAAGTGTATAATAATAAATAATATTATTGTAATAATTTAAAGTATTTTTTATTAAAGTTTTTATGAAAGATATATATCCAAGAATAGATAGTAAATAGTAAAATGTTGCTGAGAGTTATAATGGACAAGAAGTAGTGGAGAGCCATTGTTGCCAACAATTTGGACTCAAAACTGGCACTGAAGAATTATCTATCAAACAAAAAAGTTCAAAATCAGATGAAAACTGTGGAAATGCATAAACAACGTCCGATCACACACACACATACAGATTTTTAGAATTATAGATATAGACAATAATTTTGTTTTGAAACAACATCCAAGGCCTTCTTTTAGCAATGGAACTGCCTAAGTACAATCCAGCTGAGTGACATTTATTTATTGACAACTAAATAAAGTTTAAAGTGTGTGTAGTTGTCCAATGATGGAAACTTTGCTTGTATCCCAAATGGTCATTTAGTGATATTGAAGGACTATTACACAAGTGTAAAGATTATTCTACAAAAACTGTGTTATGATGAACATAAGTGGATGATATGAGTGGATTTTATAATGGTTAACTTTTATTAGGGCAGAAAGGTGGTTTTACCAAGAAAGGTGGGATTTTTTATGAGATAGCACTGCCAACAATCTGCACTGGCAAAAGATGGATCAGCCTATTCCTGAAGAGCTTGTTGTGGGGACAGAAATGAACTACTGGTTAACTGCGATTGCATCTTCGGGCCCCCACTACATATCAAGTCAGGCCTAATGAAACAGTTTGTCAAGACATTAGCTCAAGATGGCACATGCTGCATATGTGCTCAGAAATTCCTTGCCCAAGTAATAAGAACCTGTAGGCAGGAATTTTTAATGGGACACAGGTAAGAAAACTGATGAACGATGAAAATTTTGTCTCCCACATGACTGAGAATGAGACTGTTTTGTGAACTTCTTTTGACACAGTTGCAAAAGGCTTCCTGGGCAAAAAAGAAAGTGGGTAACTCCTGAGCTCTTGGAACAAGAATGACTATCAAAATCCACTTCCTGTTTAGCCATTTATACAGATTCCCTGAAACCTGAGTGATATAAGCAAAGAACAGGTAGAACATTGATATCAAGACAAAAGATGAGTGATACCAAAGCCGATGGAATGCCCATATGATGTCTGATTACTGCTGGTGTACTATACATGATTAAAAACTCACAAAAGGAAATCATGTAAGAGAAGCTTCCTTCAGATAAAGTACAATGACATAGACAGTTTGTAATAATGGGCTTGTAAGAAATTGTTGAATAGTTTAAATTATGTATTATGGTAGTTTACTTTTGTTGTGAAATCTGATTAGAAATCATATTTTTATTTTATAATTTTTCATTAATCTCTTGTAATAAGTGAGGATACAAATAGAAAATATTCTGACTCTTTGTTAAAATTGTAGCAAGCTGTAAAGAAATATCACATTTTAATTATTCATATACAATCAGAAAATTTAAATAAAAGTGATACATTTATTCAACATTTATTTGATTACCAATTTATAGCCTAAATAACATAATAAATGTTGTTTAATTAAAATATTCATGCACCAGTAACACAGTAATCCAATTTATATCATTATGTACAGATTCACACATGAAAAACAAATTTCAGCAATATTTTAAAATCTAGAGCCAATTGGATAAAAACAATGTTCTGAAATTCAATGATTCCAATATATCCCAGAAACAGTCCCACTTAATACACCAAAAACATTTTGTTGGCCAATGTTATCATTCCAAGATTTCTTAAGATAACTGATTTCATTATTACCAAAACATTTCAACAGATCCTGTCTCCATCTTTTTTCAATTGCACATGTTGAATACAGAGTAGAAGGAATCTATTTGTTTTAAGCTGAAAAATAAATTCAGGAAAATGGAACCTAACATTAAAATAATATGCTTGGAATCAAAGATAGTAATCACACGAATCTGCTACTTACCAATTTTCATAGCAATATATCTAACTTAGGCTATTTCATATTTTATATACAGCGCTTAGGAAATAGATTCATTCTATCAGTATATTTACTAACATTTTTTTATTAATAACTATTTTCTAGTTTGGTTACCTGGGAAAAAAAAAATATACCACTCACCTTTTTCATTATTGATTTTATTACAGAAGGATACCATAAAACAGATAAGGCAAAACACTATGCCAATAAAAGGCATCAAAAAGGTAAAAGATCAGTTGTCCAAAATAGTTTTTGCAAAGAGAAATAAATGTTCTTTTAAATTTGTCATTTCTTCTCAAAAGAATGCCTAACATTTTCAAGCTCATATCTTGTATTATAGATCTTTTTTGCATCATATTAACTTTTAGCAAGCAACTTGTGCACCTACAATAAATATTATTATGACAACACATGAAAAAGCATTCTCAAAGTTTTGACAATAATAAACAAAAAGAAATACACCAACAAACCAATTTCAGAAATTAAGTAGAGATAATCTCAATATAAAATATAACTTTAAAAAAAAAAACTTTTTAAAAGACTTTAATATAAATCTATTTAAACTCGGGTAAAAAAAAACCTGGATAGCACAATTTTCTAATAAATTGGCATCCGAGGAAAAAATTTGGAAAAAAAAAAAAAAAGAATGAACCAGAAACCTCCAAACAAGGTGAATCCAGTACCTTAAATTTCTGGTACACAGAAAAAAAAAAAACAGTGAGTAATAAGTTAAAATGAAGTGCTCAATATGCTAAGTTGTGCAAAAGTAAAATAAATAAATCCTAATGAGCCAGGTATTACCTACCTAAGTTTCACCAAATGGGATCATGATGATGATCCCATGTGATGAAACCTAGGTAGGTAGTACCTGGTTCATTAGGATGTATTTTTATATATATATATATATATATATATATATATATGTGTGTGTGTGTGTGTGTATTTAGGTAGCAATTCTTTATTGATGCATGTTTCATTAAATAATATAGACAAGTTTTGTCTATTTATTTTAAGTAAGTTCCTTTCATATTGTCTGATAAGCTTAATAACATTATCATTGAAAGACGAAAGGAAATCATCATATTGATACATGTTTAAATCCAATCTAAGCTTTCGGCTTACATAAGCCATTATCAAAGATGACAATTACTTTTCAATGTATCAACCAATACACAGACAAAACACGAGTTAGTCGTTGCTTTGAAATTTTTCATGAACAAAAAGAGACTATCATTATTGTTTCGTCCGTGTATTGTTTGATTTCCTTTCGTCTTTCAATGATAATGTTAAGTTTATCAGACAATATGAAAGGAACTTACTTAAAATAGACAAAACTCATCTATATTATTTAATGAAACCTGCATCTCTCTCTCTCTCTATATATATATATATATATATATATATATATATATATATGAATTTTTTTTTGGAATTTTTTTAAATCAACATTATTTCTGCATCTATATCATTATTTCTCCATATATATATATATATATATATATGGATTTTTTTAAATCAACATTATTTCTGCATCTATATATATAGATATATAGATATATATATATATATATATATATATATATATATATATATATGGATTTTTTAAATCAACATTATTTCTGCATCTATATATATATATATATATATATATATATATATGGATTTTTTTTAAATCAACATTATTTCTATATATATATATATATATATATATATATATATATATGGATTTTTTTAAATCAACATTATTTCTGCATCTATATATATATATATATATATATATATATGGATTTTTTAAATCAACATTATTTCTGCATCTATATATATATATATATGGATTTTTTAAATCAACATTATTTCTGCATCTATATATATATATATATATATATATATATATATGGATTTTTTAAATCAACATTATTTCTGCATCTATATATATATATATATATATATATATATATATATGGATTTTTTAAATCAACATTATTTCTGCATCTATATATATATATATGGATTTTTTTAAATCAACATTATTTTCTGCATATATATATATATATATTATAAATATATGAATTTTTAATGGGTTTTTTAAAATCAACATTATTTCTTTATCAATATACAAAGGTGGATTGAAAGGTTAATACATTAACTATAAAGGAGGGATGCATGCATTAATTTAAACTATTCTTATTAATGACTGTGTAGTAAAAAAAAAAGCTGTAAATTTATTGTAGCAATTAATGCCTGCAATCGGTTTCTTCTACCTCTCTCGTCCATGACACATGTAACCAATTCAACACAAAGTTCAATCAGAAATCTGTTGTAACAGTCTAACAGGCAATGTAGTAATGAAAAACAGAGTCAGAAATCCAACTTTCCCCCTCGCAACAACAGAAGCGCACTCTCGCCCAGCCAAACTCCAAAAATCATTCTGCCCGGTAAGCAAAAAGCAACAGTCTTTATTTACCAATCGATTTTTTTGATTGGCCATGCCATTCAAGGAGGAAAGCACATTAGCAAATTTTTTGCTAACTATTCTCTTTAATTCTACTTCCGCAGACCACACACAAAACAAAAACTCTTTTTTGGGGTACGTGATTTTCTCTTTCGCTACAAACTTCAATGTTTCTTTTAGAATTCTTTGCTCTTGAATACGAGCTTGTAGAAAAGGTAATTTTAACTACCTCATAAACACCACATCAGTTCTTGATAATGACAGTGAAAGTTGAAAGTAATTGAACAAAAATAAGGAAATACAAACTTTGGACATTTTATCCAGAGAAAATGAAATCGGTGAAATCAGTTCAATTTTTGGCCTAGCATGCTGAATTCACTTTTTCAAAAGAAACCCTTTGAGAAAGGTAGAGGTTCATCTCTTCTCCCCCAAGCTATAGGGTAAATAGCAGCATAGACTAAGCTTTTCAGCCTTGGATATCCACTCATCAGTGGAAGTTATCCAGTAACTGTGTAACAGCTGACAAGTGAATGTAATTTCTGCAAAACAAAGTCAAGACAACATAAGTGAACCTTTAATTTTATTTATTAATATTAATGCACTGTCTCTTGATATGAAGTGCATTATAATTAGCAAGCCTTATCTTCTAGAAATATCTTGGTCAACTTTTTCTTTTTTAGGGGAAAAGCATAATCTTTGTCAATGTTTATATCAGATAAAATCGTCATTTAACAAATTCCATTATATACTTGAAAAAAAACAAAACAATGATGCTTTTACCATCTCAGTCATACAGGCTTTAGCATTGGTAGCAATTACTACTGTTGCAAGTTTGATGCTTGCTCAATCCCAAACTAAGCTAAATTTCAATGCCAGTTTAAGGTACACACTTTCATAGGGCAATGGCTGTCCTGATGACCATTACTACTCAAGTGAATTTGATCTCACCTGGTGTCTTACTCTTGTGTCATATTAAACGAAATTTATTAAATAAATATACTTGTGTCAAGTTTTGGAAAAACAAAATTAAAAATCTTCACTGAATTTTAACATGGTGATAGAATTCTTTGGTTGAAATCTGTTTAAAATAGGAAGGTAGCAGCCAAACATTCTTCTAACTTAAAAATCAACTGTTATTTATATTACGATGTTAAGGTTTGTGTAAGTGTTTGTATTTAAGTATGTTCAGTTATCACAGTGAAACAAATTCCAGAGTTCCGGTTTTTGGGGGGTTTTTTTTGCTGGATAACTGCAAGGACTTAAGTAATAACATTGGTTATCTCTGGGTGAACTTGGCTGTCATTCAAGGTGACTAAAGAGCACAGTACACAATTTCTAGCAAAAGGAACAGAGATAATGGGTTTGCAAAACCAGCATGAAGACTCATGATATCTAGTTGTGACATTGGCTATATGAGGTTGACCTCAAAGAGCATTCAAAGTTACTCGTAGTTATCAAAGACTACGGTATCATACCATTTCTAAGAAGATGATGGGAAATAATAAAAATACTATGAAGTTCAAAAGTCTCTTGTACCTAAAAAAAAAATATTTTCAAATTGTCAGACATATAATGTTGTATTCAAAATCTTCATTGGTCATTGGAGGTAGAATTATTTTGTGACTTTTATTGTCCCTATTGCAACCAAAACAAAATTGGTACATTAAAGTAACTGTAGTTAAATGAGGTTCTATTTCTCAGATACTGCTTGTACAACACCAAATTCTCTTTCTCAAGACACTATTCTTGAATTCACTCATGCCTCACCAAAATAAAAATCGCCACACCCTTCTCACTGCTCCAGCCCTTTTTATTAGGCCAAAACCACAGCTGACTGACCAATCAGTGTTCTTGACTTCATCTTTAGTCACATGTGATCCTCCAGTCTGACCAATCAGCACATTGATTGCTATTGGTTGAACCCCAGACTAAGCTGTATAAAAGCCAACATTTCAGGATCATACACTTCCGGAATAAGTGTTGGGGGGGGGGGGAGTGGAGATTCATGCCATTTTCAAAGGAACAGAACGTTGCTGCTATGCGTCACATATTGAAATAAGGAAGATATTATTTCCTTTGTATCAGATGCAAGCCACTTTGACTCATTTACTTCTAAGTAATTGTTCACTACAGTAACATAAGAAATAAATAATGTAAGTCATTCTGAACTTCGAGGTTATCAGAGGTCAATTGTGGATTAAAATAACTTTTTTTTGTCAAATAAAAGAATTTAAATGGCTAAGTTTGTAAAATGCTGTATAATCCAGAAAAAAAAAAAAAAAAAAATTTCAAACAAAATCTCCAACATTTTTCAGGATTAAATTTCATCTTTTCAGTTCTTTCAAACATTAAAAACAATGTCCCAAAACTATTACTAGTTCCATATGCAAGACATTCTTCCTCCAAAGTATATAATTCAAGAAATAAACTCAAAGTTGTTGGGACAAATTCTTCGTGAGGTTCAGCAGCATCATTAGAAACAAAGAAAAGAGTACTGAACTGTTATGTAATATCAGTTCTCCAAAATGGTAGCAAATTCTGGACAATCTCCTAACAGATGAAGAGACTCGAAACAATAGAAATGTGTCTCCACAGAAGGATGCTGAGAATATCATGAAGCAAACATAAGCAAAAGGAAGCTTATATATAGCATCATGAAGAGATACTTGAATTTCTAAAGCATATAATGATGAAAAAGGGATTGGAAAATTTGTGTAAATGGATGGCAGAACAGGGTTTAAGAGACATAACAAAAAGACAAAATTTATTAAGAGTTACAAAGGACAGGAAATTGTGGAGAGCCATGATCACAAAAATATTGAAGGAACATGTCACAGAGTTATTTTTTTTTTTTAAATCAATGATTAAAAAGAAAGCCCATTATCTAAAAATATATGCCAAATGAATATTGTATCCTGTTACACAGTCTGATATTTGAATGCAAACCTTTAACTTAAAAATGGATGTATTGTATGTCAGTGTAACGAAAAGTTTGTCTCAAGTTTTTAATAAAGGAAAATAAAAATACCTGCTCTCATTTTTTTTTAATTTTTTTCCAACTGTACAATGTTGATTATTTTTAAAAGAGTTGTTTGAGATTGCATTATCAAGAAATCTTGGACACAGAAAATGGATTTTCTGTGTACAAATTACAGAAACTGTCTTGTATCATTTAGGATAATAAAAGAAGCTCTATACTCAACTTAATACATGAAGAGATGTGTGCATGTGTGTGTGTGTGTGTCTGAAAAGTCATATTTGTCTCAGTTGATCATCAACAACAAAAGAATGTGTATCTCTCAAGAGATTGCAATTTCCAATCAGTGCTTTTGATTCTCACTGGGTGCATAACACTTGTGAGCTTGTAACAGACTAAGTTACATAACTACCTACCTGCTTTTGCAAGCCATTATATCATAGGTAATATTTATGAAACATAAATCCTACCTATGATATAATGGAATAACAATACATTTAAACTTTCAATCCCTCTCATGATTACATATGAGGTGCTGCTCTCGAGAATTTAAACAACAGTTTTTTTTTATCATTTCACCCAAAGCAGGGCATAAAGCCACTAAGACATAAGAGGAAACTGCGTGCAAAAGAATAAGAAGAAAAAGAAACATTATTAAGGAGAGAGAACAATAAAAGATTGAAGCTGACCGGAAATCAAGAAGTCAGGAGAAAATTTCAAATCCAAGAGAAGAAACTAGCCATTTCAGTTGCAAAATGATGAGACCTAACAGCCAATCTAGTACTGTGCTTAAATTGATGAAGTCGAGGTACCAACAAGGAAAGTTCATCAGAACAATTACTATGAAAGTATTTAGAAAAAAAAAGAAAAAAAAAGCACAATGAAGCTACATTACAGCAATGGGAAAGCAACTGAAACGAAGATGCCATTTCAGGACAAATGATATTGCAGATTCTTCTAAATACTTAGCAAAAACACCATGACTCATATGTGAAATGAACTGCTGCATGGACAATAATTTATTTTATTGCTAAGCTCTCTAATACAACAAATTCTGGCAAGATTTTTATTGATAGATTTGTTTTGTTTTTTTTTGGTTTTTACACTTATCAATATTTTACAGGTTATTTAAAGCCATAAAATATTTTTAGATTTAAAAAAACTTGTTTGGAGATAATTATGATTTACTAGTACAAGTTCTACTAATTAACCCATAGCTGGGAGGAGGAGAGATAGATTCATATCTTTCCTATAGGTATTTGTATGTAAGTGAATATAGCTCTATAGGAACTAGAGCTCTGGTCTTTGATTTCCAATTCCAAGCTGTTATCTGTTACTCCACTTGCACATCCAAACTTACAGCTCCTGCTTTCCAAAGTGGTCACCCATCTAATTACTGACGAGGCTCGACATTGCTTAATTTTGGTGATCATACAAGAATCAGTGTTTCAACATATGGCCATACACCTTCCGACAGGAGCTAAAACAAAATAATGAAACAAATTGCAGCCTCAGATGACATCTAACATTGATAAGCATAAGAAGTGTCTTGAACTTTCATATGCAGTGTTCAACTCGTTCCAAAATGTCAAAACTATCTGCTATGTACAACCATTTTCTCAGATCAAGGAGTAAAAATGTTTTTTGGGCAAATGAACATATTGTGGATCTTGGAAGGTCAATCATTCATCAGATCTTATAGACCAGTCTTACAGAATCCCAAACAAAGAAACTACATTCTTTAAAGACTTCCAACATCAGCAACAACTAAAATGGATAGCATATGTAACTTGAAGAAAAAATAACAAATTTTGCTTAAGGTAGTGTGGAAAATCAAGATGTTGACTTTCGACACTACTTTAAGCAAAAGGTTAAGAAGGAACTGATTTGTTTCTTTAATGGCATATCAACTCCTTATGGGTCATTTACTTTTAATACCCTAATTTCATTTTCTTGGGCACTTTCAAGTAATAAAAATGTACATGTTATTCTGCTTTCACAATTGAATACATGGTAGATGATACTCAGCTTTTGTGCATATGCATGTTTGTGTGGACATGATTATTAGAGGTGGTGTTATGTGTGTTTTATGTTGGAGTTTTGTTGAAGTTTTATTCAGAATACAGTTTGGTTACTTTAACAAATTGTAGGATATTATATTGATTAATGTCATGAAAGAGTTCTTTCGTGTTGGTTGATTGTTTTTTTTAGCAGTATATCAACCTCTAGGAGTTATTTAATGCCTAAATCTAAATATTTTGATCATAATTGTATGCCTTCAACTACAGACAAACTGTATTGTCAGTAATTTTACTATCAATAGGTGTTCTTAGTAATTTTACTATAAAAATTTATTTTTATACTTTTGTAGTGTTTTGTTTTTGTTTTCATTATTTGCCTATAGCTAGAACCCTAACAGGTGCTACCATCGCAGGTCACAGTGGACCTAACAACAGCAGCAATTAAGGAGTGGTCTCATGCTCCTCAAAACCTCCAATCCATTTCCATATCAAGGAATTGCTAATCTCACCATTAACATTAATCGCACAGCTAATCTTACCATTTCCCGGCAGAGCAGGTACATAAGAGACAGATGTGGTAGGGATAATGATATAATCAAGATACCAAGTTCCCACACAACCTTAAAAAAAGATTAGGAAGAAAATTTGATGATATTAGAAAGAGCAATTGAATCAATTGTTTGGTCTGCTGTTTGGTTGCTTGATTTTGACTAGTGGCATATCAACATCTATATGGGTTATTTAATGCCAAAATCTAAATACTCTGCACATAATTTTACACTTTCAATGCAAAAGGTATGTTTTTTTAGGTATATTTTATAGATCATAAAATGTATTGTTGGTATTTTTTTTAAATGTATTATTGGTAATTTTTTTATAAAAGTGTACCTGTTGATTTTTGGGACCTTAACAGGTGCTACCACCCCAGGACAAAGTGGACCTAGGAACAGCAGCAGTTAAAAGCAGGTTCTATGCTGCTCAAAACTCTCCCAATCAGAGGCCTTGCTGCCAGATGTAGTTTATCATCATACCCAGGACGAACTGCTGTTAGGAGTGTTGCTTCATTGTGCCATGTTAGACAATTTTTCTTATCAGAATCTATCTTACATATTTATAAGTCTACAATTCAATCCTTGCTTTAAATATATCTGTCGCAATATTGCTGGTCTGGTGTTTCTGTTATATTTAGAAATTCTTGATGAAACACAAAGAAAAATTTTGGTCCTGACCTGACATCTCAGCTACAGCCACTTTCCCACTACTGTCACATAGGTTCCTTATTTCTTTTCTATAAATGGCAATTGTTCTGTTGAGCTTTACAAATTTAAAAATTCTATGTTTCATCCTTTTGTCGTTGAAAATGTTAGATGCTAACAGTTACTTCTCTTGCATTTCTTACTTGCGGAACTCTCTTCTTGGTTTCCAGTCAACTTTGAATTTCAAAAACTTAAATTGGAGGACTGATACTGAATAACAATTCATCACTCCTTTCTTTGTTTCTAATGAGATTTTTCAGTTTCTTAATACTTTGCTTAGCTTTTGAAAGGCATCTTACACTATCCCAATGCACCTTTGGATATCAGTGTTGCACTTTCCAGCCTCTGTTAAAATACTTTCCAGAAATTTAAATTTTTTTACCTATTTGACTTTGGTATCTCTGATTTGTAATTTGCATTTTGGGATCATGCTTTTACTAACAACCAAGAATTCTGTCTTCCTGCAGTTGATGTTTAATCATTTCTTCTCACTTTCCTTCACTATCTTCTGTAGGAGATTTTTGTAGTTTTCTTTCTGCATCTGCTATCAACACTGTGACATCTGCATATCTTATATTGTTAAGATTGTGACCATCAATAATGAGTCCTGGTATAATATCTAATTCTCTCAGAATTGTATTGCTATGAAGGTTGTATAAGTCCAATGAGACGGTACATCCTTGTCTTACACCCCTTTTTATTTTTGTATATATGATGAAATCATTTTCTGTCTACATATATAGGTGGTTTGCTGCCAGTATAGGTTCTTGATTATTCTAATATCCTTCCCAGATATCTCAAGGTTACTGAGCAGTTCTAACAGAACTTTGTGGCATATTTTATCGAACACCTTTGCATAATCTATAAAACGCATGTACATATTCTTCTGCATTTGTATTCGTCTTTCTAGACAAGAAAAAAAAGAAATGGATAATAGATTAAATTCTTGAAAAGGAAACAGTAAACAATGCCATGGTATGGCACAGAATATAGGACATCATGCAAAGAAATAAAGAATTTGTGCAGAAATAGAAAGAATGAGTGCTACAGATAAAGGCAGAGATGCAAAAAACAATAAAAGAGCTAACAGGAAAAAAGATATTCTCATCAACAGGATGAAGAAAATCCATGGAGAAGACGCTGATAATAAAGAAAGAAAAATACTCCAGAGATACATCAGAGAACCCTTCGATGACAAAAGATAAAAACCCACAATACACAGAAATATGAAAGGACCAGAAATAATCTAAAGAGATGTCAACAACAGGTCCAGATGGAATTTTAACCAAGATGTTGACAGCTTTAAATTCTTTCAACACTGACAAAATTACAAAAATAATAAATGATATACACAGCAGTGGTGATGTACTGAAAAATCCAAGTAGATCCATTTTCATAGCACTGCCTAAGAAGCCAGGTGAGAACAAGTGCCAACTCCATCAAACAATCAGCCTTATAACCCACATAAAAGTTATCTTCCAAATTCTGATAAATAGAGCATCTAGCAGAATTAATCCCAAAGTAGGACAAGGACACTGGAACAAGGAATGCAGTTATTTGCATTGTTCAGACTGTTGTCAACTCTGACTTCTTCAGCTGAATATGGCAATAAAGATGAGGACAACAGTCCGAACAATATAATGTAAATAATTACAATACCTCATCTCAGAAATATGAACAGATATTGAAGGAATGTGATATTTACACTGAGAAGGATATCAGAAAGAGCAATAGAAATGTTAAAGGATCTATACCTATGTTTTATAGACTATGCAAAGGCATTTGATAAAGTATGTCACAAGTGTTCATGAGTTCAAGCGCCATACGAGGCTGGCATCACGCTCTCACCCCTTCACTGTCAAAACTCCTAAATGTAGCCATCTCTTCTACTCCAATAGCTTCATGTCTCGCACCTCTCGCCTGTTTCTCTGTGAGCTATAATCTCCAGCTATTCAAGTGTAATGTCAATCGACATATCCAGTTGCCTTGATCTATCCACTACCCTCATCCTTTCTTCTATCACTCCTATCTGATCTTGCTCTAAATTTTCTGTAACCCCTTGCATCCTAGTGTCTTCCTGCCTTACTAGGGGTGAAATGCTTAAATAAAAAATAAATAAAAAAAATAAATAAAAAAAAGAACTATTTGAACTGCTAGGTAAGCTTGATTTATTTGGGAAGAATATTAGAATCCAGAAATTATACTAGGAGCAAATCACCAGCATATGGGTAGAAAATTAATTCAGTAAATATACAAAAATAAAAACGGATGTAAGACTGGGATACATCTCTTGACTGAACTTATTCAACCTGTACAGGAAACAAAGCAGAGATAATTCGAAGTCCGACCATGATTCATTATTGGTTGCAACAACCTTAAGATTATTAGATATGCAAATGACAGTGTTGATAGCAGACATAGAAAGGAAACTATAGAAACTTCAAAAGAAGGCGATGAAGGAAAGAGAGAAGAAAGGACTAAACATCAACAATAAGGAAAAGAGAATGTATAGTTGTCAGCAAAAGTTATCACCCAACATGTGAATTAAAAATTTGATATACCAAAATTAAACTAGTGCAAAAATTTAAATATCTAGAAAATGTTTTAACAGAGGATAGAAAATGCAACACTACAGTCCAAAGGCACATTGGAATAAAAATGCTTTCCAAAAGATAAGCAAAGTATTAAGGCACAGGAAAATTTCATTAGAAAAAAAAGAAAACAGTACTGAACTGTTATGCAATATCAGTCCTTCTATATAACTGTGAATTTTGAACAATCACTAATAAAGAGACATGAGGCAACAGAAATGATTCTACTGAAGGATGCTGAGAATTCCATGGACTGAACATGAGAGTAACAAGGAAGTTTTAGGGAAAATGCAAACAAAAACAATGCTTAAATTTAGAAGAGATAAATGAAATTTTTCAACATGTAATGAGGAAAGGAGGCTTAAAATATTTTATACTCACAGGATATATTGGAACCAAACTGGATAGAGGAAAGTACTAAGTATGCTACCTAATGAACTTGTGTAAATGGTTGGAGAACAGAGCTTAGGAGAGATAGCAAAATAACAAAACTTACTAAGGACTACAAAATCAGGAAATTATGGAGAGCCATGATTGCCAACATCCTGAAGAGACATGCCATGTAAAAGATCATTTAATAGAAAATAGTAGAACAATCTAAACCAAAAATAAAATAATTATAATATTTCATTGAACATATATATATATATATATATATATTTTTTTAATTATCCACATAAAGGGATACTCTGAAGGTAATGCCTCCACACCACATTATATTCACAAGTTAAAACTAAAGATTGCATATTACACTCATAAAAATCTACACCAATGGATAGCGGCTCAGAATGAGAAATTAGAGACGCAAGTTCAAATTTCAGACAAGTTTCACAACAAACTACATGATGGATATGAAACTTGTTAAGCATCCAATTTTCACTTATAGAGGCTTATGGCCACATGTTGAAACACCAGTTCCCATACAATCACCAAAGTTAAGCAACATCAAGTCTGGTCAGTTACTAGATGGGTGAACACTTGAGAATACCAGGTGCTGTAAAAGTCTGGATGTGCATTGTAATGTAATGGATAATGACTCAGAATTATTAATTGGAGAGTCAAGTCCAAATTCCAGTATAGTTCATTACATTCACTTACACACAAATAACCTTGGAAAAGGTATGAATCTAGTTCTTCTCTTATCTATGGGTTGAAGAGCAGGACAGACTGGGTTCTATGGCCTTGTTTGCCAACCAGTCTACTGCAGAAGAAATGGCAACCTACTGTGGAAAAATATTCTGCCAATTCACAGGTGTGTATCACGTATGACACTTGACTGACTATAATATCAACTCATTCGTTAAAGTCAAGTTTGTTATATTTTTCATTACCAAATTATGGTACATTAGAATTACAATTGAATGTTTTTGCTTCCAGTGATGCAATTTGGTTTCCAACATGCTCAAAATTTCTTTTTCTTTCCACACAAAGAAGAGCAAAATTATAGAGTCTATCTAATCATCTAAGGAATTAGACAATCTGGCCAATTCTGAAGCTTCTCAACTATTATAAACAAAGTAGCATTTATAAGTCGAAAGGAAATTCTCCCCACCCCCAATCTAAGGATGGTTTATCAGTTATGTCCCTTGAAGTGGCACACTAGGGATTGTTCAATACCTTAGATAGGCCACAACCAATTCCATACTGCAAATAAAAAATGCAATTTCCTCACTACACTACATTCTACAGATTTTACAAGGATCCTTAAATCAATTCACCCCAAGCAAGGCAATAACACCACTCACATGCAAGGAGCAACTGAGAACAAAAGAAAATAAGACTTTAGAAGGAACTGGAAACCCAATCCTGAAAAAGGAAACAAGAAACTCTTACTCCTGTTTAAAAGACTGAAGAGGAGCAAAAACCAGACAATTCCTCTAATAACTTTTGCAAACAAACCTGTCAAATATTTCGATTGGTAGAAATTAAAACTAAATTTAAACCAGGGGAATACTCCAAAGTCAAAAAATAGGAAAATGCAATCACAATCATAATAAATATGGAAAATAAGCTCTGGCACATCAGTTGATTCGCAATTGATATAAGCAATTTATGGAAACAAGGAATGGTGCTACGTAAACAGAACTGGAAGGCCAAGAACATTTGAAGATGATATTAAGCGTATCCCCATTTAAGTCCATTTGTATTGCGCTACTAAATTACAACTATAAAGACCAATGATTCATAAAGTGTTCTAAAAGAATCTGTGGCTTTATACATATAAAAGTCAATTATTGTAAGAAATTAAGGTAAATGACAAACTGCAATGAAAACAATTTGCTGTCTACATTTATGAAATAAGGTATTGTAATTATTTACATTATTTACATTGTTCAAACAGTTACCTTCATCTTTGTTGCCATATTGACAACATTTCAGCCTTTGAACTGAACTCTTTATTTCATCCACCAGGGTAGATTGTTCTAGTTCCATGTGCAAAGGGAGATAATTGATATTGAGACATTTGGAAGAGGCATGGTATGTGGAACTTGAATAACCAAACCCAACAGATGAAATAAAGGGTCCAGTTTGAAATTCCAATTACCTGAAGGAGGCTGGAGCATACAATAGCTGAAATGTAAATATGGCAATAAAGATGAGGGCAACTGTCCAACAATGTAAATAATTTGCTGTTACAATTTTGAAAAAAATAAAAAAAAAACCCTGAAGATGATAATTTCCTTAATCGCCTTTGCTTTACAGATGAGACAATGTGTCTGTAAAACTTAACAAGCATAATTCAAGAACTTGGGGATCAGAAAATCCCCACATTACGAGGAAAATACAATGTGATTGCCCAAATGTCAATGAGTGATGCAGGATATGGTGCAACAAATTTATTACTCCAGTTTTCTTTTTGGAAAAGACAATAATACCTGGTACTTACCTTAATATTGTAAAAGACTATGTTGTGCCACAACTGGAAGAGCTCCATCCAAATGTCATTTTTCTACAAGATGGAGCACCACCTCATTGGGAAATAAATATCAATGGATTTTTAAATGAAAGTTTGCCAGATTTCTGGATAGGAAGAGGTGGCCTGATTCCTTGGTCTCCATGTTCCCTAGATATAACACCCATAGATATATATGAAAGATATTGTGAACCACACTAAAGTAAAGGACTTGGATGACCTTAAGCAAAGAATAACTGCCACCATTGTGTCTATTGATGAAGTTATGTTAAGAAGTACATGGCCAGAAAATGTATGCCATTTAGATGTCTTCATGCAATGAATGGGATTCAGAGAAAAATTTAATAACTATTTGTATATAAACTTCATTATTTACTTCATATTACATAAACATTTCAGCAGAATCCAGTTTCTATTGCAATTTTAAGAAATTATTTTTACTTCAAAAAATTAATAACTAATAAATAGGAAGAGGTGGTCCAATTCCATTCCTCCTTGATCCCCAGATATAACCATTTTTTCTTGTGGTTCTATATGAAAGATATTATCTAATGCACTAAAGTAAAAGACTTGGATGACCTTAAGCAAAGAATAACCACCGCCATTGTGACTATTGATGAATGTATGTTAAGAAGGACATGACCAGAAAATTCATGGCGTTTAAATGTCTTTCATGCAACGAATGTGACCCATAGAGAAAATTTATTAACTATTTGTATATAAACTTCACTATTTACTTCATATTATGTAAATATTTCAACAGTATCCAGTTTACTTTACAACTTTAATATTTATTTTTTATATTTGTCTAATGACTTTCTGGATAACCTGCATTTCAAATTCTATGCATCCATTATAATAATGCTTGAAGTGACTCAAATTTCGGAAAATAAATCCATCTCTCTCTCTCTCTCTCTATATATATATATATATATATAAATAAACTTATATATCAAAAACAATATTAGGGGAAAAATGTATGACAAAGTTTTTGTGTGGCTTGTTTCGTTCGTCATTTAGGACTTCAGACTAATTTGTTAAGTTGATGTGACTACACATATGCATGAACTGGGGATGCTTGGAATTTTAAATTTAATTTTCTTTATACAATTTAGTCTATTTCATTTAGATTCTTTTCATTTCCATCACTTTTGTATTTAAATATCCACACTGTGATAATAGCAGAATCTAAATGAAATTGGATAAATTATACACAAAAACAATTAATATATATCTATATCTCTGAGCTGAGGTATTATGATTATCATCTTCATTACCATATTCATAATACTGTTTAATGACTAATAGGAAAAGAGGGTCCGATTCCCTTCCCCCTTGTTCCCCAGATATAACCTTTTTTCTTGTGGTTCTATATGACAGACTAGCAGCATGGCCTGGCGTTGCCCGTGCTTGATTCAAAAATCATACGACTCATACAGCAATCGCTATCACTTGACTTAAAATATTTTTGCCCTTCCTTGCCTTTAAAGGAGTGCCCTTTGCCATGCTGATGTTGCTACATGCCTTACTTCTTGACTATCTCAAACTGCAAATTTTTTCTAAGCTCTATACTAAACATTAAATCTATTATGAAAAAAGAACTAAACAAAATGAAAACAAAACGATCAGCTTTAAAAAAGGACTTGTAACTGGAAAAACCGAATGAAAAAAGAATGTTAACAACAAATGCTTTTTCACACCTAACCCAGTTCTGCAGAATCAGAGTCAACATTGAATTTAAGCAAGCGAATGAGCCAATTGGAGTAAAGTGCCATGCAGATTTAATTTTTTCCCCCACTTGTGATGACTGCAGCTATCGATTTTTTTTTTGCATGCTAGCATGCTAGTTAACATTCGTGTCAGTCAGCTGTTGGCTCTCACGCTGGCCAATAGAATCTTTCTGCTTATTCATGGCAGCCAGCTATAGGCTCTCACTCTGGCCAGTACAAAATGGCTGCAAACTACATGAAAACTGCTGTAAAAGCATGAAAAAATCGATTATTTCCACTATTGATGGAAGTTGGGAAATGCAAAGTTGGTCTTGGCTTTCCCACTAACTTGGAGCATGTGCATGTAAATTTTGGTTCAAATCCGTCGAAAGTTGTGGCCGTGTATTCATTACAAAGACACACACACATACATACATTCTGCCTTTTATAGATAGAGATATCATCTACTGCACTCAAGTAAAAGACTTGGATGCCCTTAAGCAAAGAATAACTGCCATCATTTTGACTATTGCTGAAGATATGTTAAGAAGGACATGGCCAGAAAATGTATACCGCATAGATGTCTTTCATGCAATGAATGGGATGCAGAGAGAAGTTTATTAACTATTTGTATATAAACTTCACTATTTACTTTATGTTACGTAAACATTTCAACAGTATCCAGTTTCTATTGCAATTTTTATACATTATTTTTACTTCCAAAATTTCAATGCATTGTCATTATTATATTCTCTTTTAATTTCTCTTCTTTTATGGTTTCTCCTTAATAATGTTTTTTTTTTTTATATTCTCTCACACTCAGTAAACACTGCATCTTAGTATCTTTATTGCCTTGCTTAGTGGAAAATGATTTTTAAAAAAATACCAAAATCCAGATACTGAAAGTATTTAAATTCAGAAATATTATTCATCCAACAGTCTCCTAAGACACAAATTTACCATGTTTAACCCCAGGAAATCCAATGTGTGACATTTATTTTTCAAAAAGATTTTCTTTTTTTAATAATGACAGCAGAAAATGGATTTCCAGATAAAAATATTTTCAACTCTGAATGTAAAAAGTAATTTGCCTCTAAAATAAGCAATGAACTAACCCTAAAATCTGGGAATAAAATTACATGAGAAAAAAAATAAACAAGTACACAGTAGATTTATGCACAAATAAGTAAAAATGCAATATTGGTTCACTTGAAAATGGCCTCTTAGAATCACAAAGAACTGTAACAGAATCCACATCCCTTAAGGACTTTCAACAGCAGCAACAGCTAAAATGGTTAACACATATAATATAAAATAATGACATAATCAAAATGTTGATATTCCACACTGCTTCAAATAAAAAGTTAGAAAGAAAACTCCCATCAATACTGGAAAGACTTATAACAGTTACTGGACTTGAGAAACATAATTTTACTGAAAAATTGTTTCAAGAGAAAGATTTTATGAATTTCAGCTGAAAGCAGTACTGGCTGCTTGGTCAATGAATGCTAAATGTTTCCTTATAAAGAAAGGGCTAATGTTAGTATTAACATTTGCCTCACCACTTCAAGAAAAAGATGTGGATTTTAGTGTGCAAATTCTTACGTAGTACACCTGGCTTAAAGGCTGCCCATACCACTCCAAACATTGGAGACAGGCTTGTGCATAATAACTCCTATTAATATATGCTTTATTTTTTTTTTTATATAATGCCATGTTAATGATCTTGAATATATGAGAATTGAAAATGAATTCTGTGTAGTGATTATTAATTTACTTTCATGTAATCTAAGATGTTGAAAAATATGCAACAATATATTGTCAAAATGAATATTGTATTATTGTTAACGGGGTCCATTTTCATATACAACATTCAACCTTGAGACAAGAGTAGTAGCAATATTGTTATAAGCAAGGTACCACACAATAAAAGGTGGGGTGCTGAATCAGATATTCAATTTTAAACAATTTTGATTCTATATTTCTATATTTTAATTGATCTTATCATAAAAAGAAATTCTTTTAGATCTAACATCATATTTTATTTTGATTTTAAATACATTTAATTTTTTTTTTATTTTCACTTGCATTTACATCCTTAAATTCATTTTTTGCTTTTTCTCCTTGTACTTAAATTTATTTTTGCTTTTCACTTGTACTTTTTTTTAATCATTTCACTCCAAACAAGGTGATAAAGCCACTAATACACAATGAATTACTGAGTGTAAAAGAATGTGAGAAAAAAAAACTTTATTAAGGAGAGAGAATAATAAAAGTATAGGATTCAAGGAGACAAAAGATGATGATTGACATTGTATTTAAATTTTTCAAGATCAAAGCTAACTAAAAAGCAAGAACCTAGAGAGAAGTTTTAGCAAAGAAACTATTAGCCTAGAACTTCTGATAACATTTAGCAATTTCTAAAATGATAAAATCTAACTACCAATTTAATACTGCACTTAAATTCATACAGTCAAGGTACGAAAGAGTAAAGTTCAGCAGAACAATTACCATGAAAATATTTATAGAAAAGACACAGGAAAGTTATGTCACAGCTGTGGGAAACTGACTGAAGCTGAGATAACAGGTCAGAACTGATAAGATAACAGATTCTTCTTTGTATTTTAGAATTTCTAAATGCATAAGCACCATGAGTCAAATGTATGGGGTTTTGGTGGCATTAGAATTAACTAACTTGCCCCAGTTAACAGCTTCACCATTTTACCATATAATCTCTTAGAATTACCATTAAGACCAGAGTAAATAGATAACAGCATAGATACAGAGTCGAGGACTGATGGCATCTGGAAAATCATTGATGAAAATTAAACATATGTCCAAGAATAGAACACTGGGTGACACCCACATTAGTGTAAAAAGATCTGGAATAGTGGCCATTCAAAACAACTATCATTTTGGAATTTGATGCAGAAAATTAAATCAAATCAAAAATTTGTCCAAAAACATCATAATCATTCAACTAGGAAAAAAAAAAAAAAAAAAAAGAAAAAGAAAAACAGCATACTAAACTCTTTGAGTTATCTACAACGACAGCTTCACCATTCTTATCTTAAGCTTGATAGACTTTTTTCGGCAATAACTGTTAACATATCCGCAGTTGACTGAGACTAGTAAAAGCCATATTATTTGTCTGATGGAAGACCCTGCAAGGTGAAAATATGTAATCAATTTAGAGCTCATTAGAGACTCTTGGACTTTGCCAAAAAATTGGCAGTAGCTAGAAGGCTCAAACGGTTTACCCGGGTTCTTAAAAATGCAATCTACCAAAAAGGTTTTCCAAAAAGCAGGAAAACAAGGAAAGGAAGACACAGCAAGGCATTTATCGGAGAGCTTAGCAAGAACAGGAATCATTTAGGAACACATTTCTTTTAGACTATTACTGGGATACCATCAAGTAAACATATTTCATAAATTTGTTTTTTTTTTGTTTTTTTTTCTTGTACTTAATTCCTTCAATTTATTTTTTCTTAACATTTTTTAAATTTAAAAACTTTTACTATTTGCTTTTTACCTATTCTATCAAATTTAATTTTTTTTAAATTTTTATCTATTTTCTTAATTTTAAATTTTTTTTTTTGCTTTTTATGTTTTTCACATTCCACACTGGTCTTTTGAACAGGAGTAGAGGTTTACTCCTTGTTAAGATTTGGTTTCTGGTTCCTTCCAAAGTCTATTCCTCCTCTTTCACTTCCAGTCACACATTTGTATCTTAGTGGCCTTGTCACCTTGCTTAGAGAGAAATATATTTTAAACTACTTAAATGTAATACTTATTTTTGCTTTTTAGCTATTTTCTTAAATTTAAATTTTTTTTTTTTTTTTGCTTTTTAGCTATTATTATATTTAACATTTTTTTTGTTTTTTAGCTATTTTTGTTAAATTTAACATTTTTTTGCTTTTCGTTTGTACTTAATTACTTAAATTTAAAAATGTTTTTTTTCTTGATTGTTCTTATTTCCTGGAATGACATCTGTATCCTTATAAAGGTAGGGTTTTAGGGTTAAGGAGTAATGAAATTAAAAAGACGGAAAATTAAATTTTATGATTTATTTTCAAATGATTTGATAAACGATACAGCTCTGCTGGAATCCAGAACATTCATCTAAGGAATATTGGCCTAAGAAACACTCATCTAAAGAATATACATATAAAAATATTGGTTTAGAGAATTATTGTCTAATTTGGGGTTGTATTCTGTTATACTACCTATTCTTTGGTAATGAACTCTCCATAGATAATAAGTAGGAGTAGCAGTGGCAAGTCTGGCAGAATGGCATCTCGCGGTCTTTGACTTTCTGACGCCTTCTGTCGAACTCTCTCGTTAGCAGAGAGGAACCCGGACGAGAGCTTTGCGAAGGGCAAGGTTTAAATCGGGGAGGTGGACAGGGCCTGAACCCGTCTAATCGGGTTCAAAGGCTATTTTTTTGGCCGAGCCTACGGGCTCGGGGAAACCCACATAAAAACCGGCCTTGTGCCATATTCTTTCAGTGGGTGAAAGATAAATACTGAATGGCAGCGGTCATCTCGCGGTCTTTGACAGAGAGGCGCCGCCTCTGTCGAACTCTCTGCGTAAGCACGGGCTCGGGGAGGAACCGGAACGAGCTTTGCCGAAGGGCAAACGTTTCGATCGTAAGGGAGGAAGTGGGCAAAGTTTCGTCCGGGAGGTAGGCAGGGCCTGAACCCGTCTAATCGGCTTCAAAAAGGCTATTTTTTTGGCCGAGCCTACGGGCTCGGGAAACCCACATAAAAACCGGCCTTGTGCCATATTTTTTTCCGTGGGTGAAAAGATAAATACCGAATGGCATCTCGCGGTCTTTGACTGCGGACGCCTCCTGTCGAACTCTCTGCGTTAGCGAAGAGGAACCAGACGAGCTTTGCCGAAGGGCAAAGTTTCGTCCGGGGGGGTAGGCAGGGCCTGAACCCGTTTAATCGGCTTCAAAAGGCTATTTTTTGGCCGAGCCTACGGGCTCGGGAAACCCTAATAAAACCGGCCTTGTGCCATATTCGTTTCCGTGGGTGAAATGATAAATACCGAATGGCATCTCGGTCTTTGACTGCGGACGCCCTCCTGTCGAACTCTCTGTAAGCAGAGAGGAACCGGACGAGGCTTTGCGAAGGGCAAGGTTTCGTCCGGGGAGGTAGACAGGGCCTGAACCCGTATAATCGGCTTCAAAGGCTATTTTTTGGCCGAGCCTACGGGCTCGGGGAAACCCACATAAAACCGGCCTTGTGCCATATTCTTTCCGTGGGTGAAAAGATAAATACCGAATGGCGTCTCGCGGTCTTTGACTGCGGACGCCTCGTCGAACTCTCTGCATTAGAAGAGAGGAACCCGGACGAGGCTTTGCCGAAGGGCAAGAGTTTCGTCCGGGGAGGTAGACGGGGCCTGAACCCGTATAATCGGCTTCAAAAGGCTATTTTTTGGCCGGGCCTACGGGCTCAGGGATACCCACATTAAAACCGGCCTTGTGCCATATTCGGTCCTCGTGGGTGGAACGATAAATACTGAATTGTGTTGAGCGCGTCAGTCGAGATTCGGACATTTGAAGTACCAACCATCACAACTAGATTTGCTGCGTCATTGACTCTTATTTTCCAAGTTCCTAACGTTTTGTACGTCGGACCTAATTTAGGACGACTTAATTAGAAATACAAGCCTCCATTGTGAAAATACTACACAACATATTCATATACAAACAAGGCATGCCATTAATTGCTTAAACCACATGTATCATCAATTATTAATGTTGTTATGAGTGTCTTCTTAAATATTATTCTCTAATATAGTGAATATCAATAAATCTGAATATTTTGTACATGAATAATGTACTAATTTATTAAATATTATTATAGACTAATATTCTTTAGATGGGTATTCGGTGGACCAATGTCCTCAGGCGAGTATTCCTTAAGATTTCCCTCAGACCAATATTCTTTAGAGACGAACGTTCCTAAATCCAGCTCTGCTCAATAAAACTGTGTCATAAAATTGAACCCCAAAAACACATTTAGGCTCCTGTTTAGTTCTCAGTTCAAGAAAATAACACTGTGAATAGTTACAAGCTGTGAAATAGTTATTTTCACGAGAGTAGAAGTAAAACTGTAAAAGCAGCCGAAACTACAGCAGATAAACCACTTAAACTGGAACTTAAAAAGAAAGCAGACGACACTCGAAAAAGCAGTCATTAAATTTTACAACCATAATAGAGACTGCAGATTTAACCATTTTATTTATACAATTGCAAAATATTTGTAAATTTACTAGAAGACTGAAAGCCCACTCTCTCCTCATCTATAACTGAGAAAATAATATCAAACAAATTAAAAAATATTCCCCACCCACTTTTTAGCCGGTTTTTCTAATCATGGTGATTTAGGCAAGTTACGTCTTGCTGTATTTTCTTTAACAAGTTTAAGCAAATACAGTAGATGACGGAATATCAGAAAGTCCAAATTAAAAAGGTGTATTGCTGAAAAAAGCAAAAGCTGTGGAGAGCCATGTTTGCCTACATCCAGGAGGGATACCGTACAGAGTGGAAAGTAGTGGTGGTTCGTTTGAAACAATTTCCAACACATCCACTGTATTTTTACGTTATTTTTATTATTATCTTTAAATTAGCTTAGCTTTTTTTTTTTTACCAGACACTGTAAAAAATCTCAAATAAATAAAAATAAAATAAATTCACTTGATAATAAATAATAAAGTCTTTTAATTTTTGTGTGATCTGTCCTAAACCCCTGCCAAGTTACTACGTGAGAAAGTGTTTTTTTTCTTTTTTGTTTGTTTTTGTTTTTTCAGGTTGGGGTGTGGGCATAGAAAACACAGTCGGCCCAGGTAGTAAATTGCATTTTTTTCTTCTTTTTAAATAAAATATAAAATTTCACCTCCTCTCGCGTGATATGGCACAGAAATAAATTTAAATATTGTGCTAGAAAACTAAAATTATAATGAAAGAACAGGAGATAATAAATTATTATTAGCACAAAAAAGCGTTAAAGAAAAAAAAAATAAACAGGTGTCTGGACTTGTTGCCCGTAACATTTGTTTTTAAATGGAAGAAAAAAAAATCTATCCATATTAGTCAAGATTTATTGGGGTTTCTTACCTGCAGTGCAGACATGATATTCGCAGTTAGATTATCAGGAGTAAAAACGAAAACATCCTACATGCATATTATTCGCTCAAACATGATATTTCTTACAGCCACGCAAATCTCGTTCCGTGCGGGTAGCCATTGTTGTTTATTAATTACTTAGCAACTGGATCTGCGCATGCGCAATCATTCAATCACCTGCTGTCAAAAGCGGAAGCAATTCTTTCAATATCCGAAAAAGTAAAATAGTTCCAAATGTTAGCTGCAGTGTTAAACTGTCAAGCCGAGATTTTTTTTTTCGGGTTTGTGTTTGTTTCGATCGTCCCACCCGCCTACCAAAAACTAACGTCTATAATTTTAAAGTACGGAAGCCTAAAAAAGAAAATTAAATACAATTTATTTTAAACTGAATTTTTTTTCTCCATCGAATAAGGCATCAAACGCTGAGCCGTCTTTGTCCTAACGAAAATTCGATAACATCTAACACAGGAAGTGGGGGGAATGAATGCCATTTGAATTACAACAGGTTATAAAAATTTGGTCTCTAATGGTGGGAACAAGCAATAAAGAAACCCCAAAAAAGTCTTTCTGATATTTTTGTCTTATATCAAACTTTTTAGAGAGCTACAACTCAACACAACAAACTTTCAAAGAGTTTCTTCCTTGGAGTCTATAGACCTTCAGCGAAGATCTAAAAAAACAAAAAACAAAACATAACTCCAATTTGAATAACTTCCAGCTTGAAACAGATGATTAGCTTCTGACATAAAAATAATATCAGAATTAAGTCAATCAAAGCTATATCGCTTAACGTGACAATATTTCTAAGCCAACCAAACTAAAACATTTATTATAAACCTTCATTAACCCTTTTAAAACATAGCAATAAAAATTCAACTACAAACTTCTTCCACAATTCAATCTAAGTAAATGCAAAATATCTAGGATCAAAGTGTAGTATCTGTTCTTCACCTCTTAGCTGTTTCTGTGTTTGGGCAGTTCACAGAAAAGTTGTTTATTTGTTTGACAAAACATTAACGCAACACAAGGCCCAACAGCCACCCAAGACAGCGTTACTGAGTGATATTGTTGTACGGACGTAAGAGGAGGAACTAAGTGAAAATTGATAGGATAGGATATGTAGATAACAGTTGAATGTAGATTTGTAGCGATGAAAATGTTAGTGAGCAGGGAAGCATCCTCTCAGGAGCCTCTTCCACAAAGTATTGGTACTCAAAAGAATCTGATGAATGGAACTCCCTTTGTATTAATGGAATACGAAGGAAATGAGGATGATTCGACCCAGTGTACGTCGTATCGCGGGTGCTCGCTGTAAAGGTCTGAGCTGGTGGAACACAGGAACGCAGCTCGTCTGAACATTTGCCATGGAAATAGCGATATAGTAATGATATGCGTATGATGTTTTGTCTGTGGAAAAGAGGCTGTAGGTTTGAAAATAATTCATCACCTACTAGGCCACGTAAAAACTTTTGAATTCTGAAAGTGAGGATTGGGCAATCCAGTCCAGATGTGGTAGCAATGCTCCAATTTGGGTTTCATCTGACTTTTATAAAAACAGAGTATGGCATTGTTAAATAATAGTTTAGCAGACTATTATTTTTCAGAGAATTCAATTCTGCTTTGACTTCCTCATTTGACCTTTGAGGTCAGATTTGGGAAAACATAGGAAGTCGATTGTGATTGGCTGAAGCTAGGGTGGGAATGTTAGATGTAGAAAGGGATTTCAGTGAGTTAAGACTTACACGTCGAACAATGTAAACGTATTAAAATCGTGTCTAGGAATTTGCTTCCTAGTGGGGGTGTTAGACCGACCCCACTGGCTAGTTAGAAAATGTACACGTCGACGTGTTGAATAAAATAGTTAAAATTCTTTTGTTGAAGTTCTCATTTATATTGTACAAATTACCTAGTCCCTGCGACCACTGTCATCCTGGCGTTGGTATCCATCAACCTTCCCACTTCAGTGCGATGAAGGAGGTGCTGCCACCAGGTTGGAACCCCCGAGGCCAACACTACCGCTATGGTAGAATTTATACAATTATCAAGCCTTTCCTATCGGGTAGTTCCATGATGGCCGTTGTTAATGGCTAGTTTTCTAAAGCCCATGTGATCAAGACAGGCGTTCCCCTCTGCCCTACATTCTTTCTGTTTTATATAGAAGCATACTCAGATCCTTAGGTATATATATATATACGCAGATGATATGTTTGTACGAGGTAATTTTTGTCCTGGGCCTATATCTATGTATATAGGTATCCCACATTAATTCGAGAATTGGTTTCTGCAACTAGAGGCAATCTTCTTTGTGCGGAAAGTTACTTCTCAGAAGTCCAAATTTGCCCATTTAATATCAGCATTACCTCTTTTCATCGTCGACAAAGTAGCGAACATTTTGGGGGCCGTCCCAGAGCACGAATCATATTCTAGCTTTAAAGAGTTTAAACGTACCGGCCGCTTGGACGAGGACCTGAAACGAGAACTCTTTAATAATGTCACTAAATATGATTGGGCTTTATCTCAGCTTTTACGCTACATGAAAAATCGTCTCGGGAGGTATACCATGGCGGAACCAATCCTCCTAGACCTTTGGTTGGACTGTTCACCTTCGACAGTAACACAGAACCTCGTTCTGATGTCTGAAATCAAACCGCTGGATCAGTTGATAGATTCTGTTGACCGTATTTTTAAACCCACTCTACACACCCGATGAAACGCTGAATATCATCTGACGTTTGAAGGCAAGAAGAAGCAGGTAAGCGATTTACAGTTTTCTCTATACCGTTGGTCTAGGAATCAATCCCCATTTAAACGGCACAATGAGGGGGTGACAACACTACTCCAGTCGGGTTCGGAAGATCAACTCAGACGTATACTGGTTCCATCATACCTTCGGCTCTCGAGCCCGGAATTTCAAATCTCTCTTCAAATATTACTCGGATCAAGAAAACGAAACAACTAGCAAGTATGGGCGACAAACCTTGCTGGTAACGATAAACGTTGTAGCCTTTTCTATATTATGGACCGAAATAATAAGCTGAAATTTCTTGTTGATACTGGTGTGATACCTTTCACTAAA
>CAHIKZ030001187.1:400000-430000 GCA_903632075.3 Acanthosepion pharaonis
GCTCGGGTTGAAGAATCGAAGAGCCGAGTTCGAGTTCCAGTCGAATCCATTACATTCACTTACGTGCTAATACCTTTGGGAATGGTATGAATCATCTCTCCCCTGCAAGACAGACCGGGTTCTATAGCCTTGGATGGCAACAGGTCTACTCTCTACTGAGGAAAAAAAAATCTAGCTCGCCAGTCATGTATCGAAAGATACATAATCACCTAAGCGTGTATCACTCATGGCACATAACTGACTGATTATTAGAGGCGTGCAAGAATTTCCAGCAAATATTTCAAGTCAAGGAATTTATATCGCTGTCAAAAAGAAGGGGTGGGGTGGGGAAGGTTCAACTCCCGAAATAAGCTTAGAATTAACAACGGTTAAATAAAACGTTGGAGTAATAGATATCAGCGGAGAGCCGAGTTCGAATTCCTATCGAATCCATTACATTCACTTACGTGCTAATATCCTTGGGAATGGTACGAATCATCTTCTTCTCTCCCCAGCTATGGGTAACTAGCAAGACAGACCGGGTTCTATAGACTTGGATGGCAACTGGTCTACCGCAGAAAGAAATAGTAACCTACTGCGGGAAAAATCTGCCTCTTCAGTCATGTATAGAAAGATACATGATCGCCTAAGCGCGTATCGAAAGATACATGATCGCCTAAGCATGTATCATGCATGGCACATAACTGACTGATAATTTAATCCATTTAAAATCCATCGGGTCTATTAATAAACACATTAAAATCAATATTAACTCATATAAAATATTAATACCGTAGATTACACATCATACCAGATAGGTTTTTTTACATACTGCTACGTGTTGTATATTATTGTAAAACACAGTATCACTCATCTACCATTAGTATCAGTGATGTAAACAAATAATTGACGCTATCACTTAGTGTATCAGTAGTTGGCCGCGATGTGTGATGTAGCATTAACAGAAAACTGAATTTGTGTTATTATTTTATAGTAGTGGGAGACTGCTGGTAATTGGTATACAGTAATTGTTAGGAGTGCTGACCCACTTGGTGGGGGGGGTAAAGATTTGCATTCTATACCCTCCATATAAGTCGACCCTAGTTTTGGAAAGATTTTCTAGACTTGAAAACTCAATTTGTACGCTGCAAATTATGGTAATAAAACATTTTATTCAGAAAAGACATTTGCAATGACTTATCTTTGCAAGAGTCAGATCAAACCAAAAATGGAGATGATCACGAATCCCATAACCCATTCGGGTCGCATGGGCGCAACACGTACTGCAACGGTAGCAGCAGATGAAGATCAACCCTCATCGGGCTTGTTAGAATCCAGAGTTTTCCTTCTAGACTAGTTGTCACCTAGGGCTATAGGGAGCAGTTTTTCTGTTCGGAGAGAGAAGAAATGAGCTCATATATTTCTCAAGGATATCTGCACATAAAGGAATGTAACGAACTTGAAATGATATTCAAACTCGACTCTCCAATTTCTCATTCTGAGCCGCTATTCATTACACCACCCCCACATCCACAAAAATGGCGTATTGCTGCTATAACTGGGATGAACTGTTACGTAATATCAATCTTCCTATATGGCAGTGAATACTATACAATTTCCAGGGAATAACTGCTAAAAATATAATCTAAAAGAAGATTAAGTCTCTTAAGTAAAAATATTGCAACAGGCTGTAGTCAGTCATCTTTAAGATAGCGGTTCGTCTACTCAAATCTAAGCGAAGCGTGGACCGATTCTTAAAGTGATAAGCCATCTACCCATTTCAACCGCAAAATGATGAGACCTTGCCGCCAATCTAGTACTGCGCTTAAATTCATAAAGTCTAGCTATGAGAGAGGAGAGTTCATCAGAACAATTACCATGAAAGTATTTATAGAAAAGGCCCAGGGAAGCGAATTTACATCGGTGTGAAAGTGATTAAAGGCGAGATGACATGTCAGGACCAATATCATTGCAGACTCTATTTGGATTTTATCAAGAATCTTTAAATAAATAGAAGGAACACTAGACCAAATGTGGTAGCAGTATTCAAAGCAAGGACAAAAGGTAGATGTATACATATGCAAGATAGATTCTGACGAGAAAAACTGGCTAGCGGGACGCACGCAACCAACTTTCCTAACAACAGAACTAGCAATTGATTCAATATAATCTTTCCATTTCATGTCAGTGGAAAATTTTAGTCATAGAAACGCAATGAGTCACTCTACTGGGGGTTAGCATCAGCCATGCCCATGGAAAGTAAAAACAGTTCTCTCAGACGATTAAAATAGAGAAGTTTCGCTTTGAATAGATTATAATTAACATGCTATTCTTTGCACCAGTTAATCACAAAAGCAGATCATTTCTGAACTCAGCTGCCAATTTACCTCCATATTTTTTTATAATGGCTTGAAATTGTTTTCTGTATTCTTATCGCTTGATAAAAATGATATTATCCTTTCTTAATCAACTCTAGACAAGTAAAGAAGGCTACTACATATTTGATATGCTGCAAATATGCAATGATATATGCACGCTACAGATGAAAGGAAGAAATCAATTTTGTTTAAACCACAGCAAACTAGAAGCATTGGCGCCAATCATTAAACTATTTTCTAACCAATCAGCTTTCATTTGTTCCAACGCTTTGTTATGAGCCACTTGAATATTATAAATATCAACACACGACCGACCCAAGCTGAGTTATTACACAGAAAGAAATAAAAACAGAACATCTGAACATTATCAACCATGCGGTTACGTCACATTTAATCTGATATCTGTACTCAGTAACTACTCTGCATTTTAAAATATTTATCCCCATTAACAGACTTCTTGATTGTCAATTTGATTGTTAAAGGTCATGAGTTTGCAACAATTTAAATATTTGGGATGTGCATTAACAGAGGATAGAAAGTGTGACACTGGAATCCGAAGGCAAATTGAGATAGCGAAAGATATCTTCCAAAGGCGGAAGAAAGTATTAAGAGAAAAAAATTGTTAGAAACAAAGAAAGGAGTACTGAACTGTTATGTAATATCAGTCCTCGTACATGACAGTGAATGTTGTACAATCTCGTCACAGATGAAGAGACTTGAATCAACAGAAATAAAGAAAGGAGTACTGAACTGTTATGTGATATCAGTCCTCCTATATGGCGGTGAATGCCGAACAATCGCGTCACAGATGAAGTAGAGGCTTTAAGCAACAGAAATAAAGAAAGGAATACTGAACTTATGATTGCGGGATAATCTACTCGCAGATGAATAAGAGATTTGAGGCAACAGGTATGTTGATCCACAACATGTTGAGATTATCATGGACTGAACATATGAGCAACAACGTTTTAGAGAAAATGGAAAAAAAGAACACTTATGCTTAATATCAGGAAGAGAAATTTGAAATTTCTAGAGCATATGAGGAAAGAGTACTTGGAAAATTTGATACTCACAAGAGAGAGTAAAGGCAAGTGGGACAGAGAACAACAACACATAACCTTCCTAGCGTAAATGGATGGCAGAACATGGTTCTGGAAAAAACTTTTGTTTAACAAAAAGAAAAAAAAGTATTCAGGAGAGGAAATTGCGGAGAGCCAAAATTGTCAAACAACCTGAAGGGACACTGCATATAAAAGAACAGACTTCTTAGATTCATATCCTCTTCGGCCTCACGTAGACAACGCCTTATAAGATTTGACCTCACTAGTAAATAAATCTATTTGTTAGCATTGGACGTATGTGGGTCAAGCAGCTCAGTTCGTAGGAAACGACAGCCCAGACACCAGCACATATGATTTGATTATAATGGTGAAGGCTTTGTGCAGAATCAACCAGACGTTTTGAAGGGCCGAATACAGAGACCTACATGCCACAAGGTCCACAAACGACCTTCCACAGGTTTTGAATTCAGAGTTGTCCTTCTTCCTAGACTAGTTGCAATCCAAGGATATAGAACCCACTCTTTCCTGCTATAACTGGAGAGAGAAGAGGTTTTATATCTTTCCCAAGGGTATCAGCACGTAAGTGAATGTAATGGATTCGACTGGAATTCGAACTCGACTCTCCGATACCTCAATCCCAGCCGCTACCCACTACTCCACTCTAATATAAAGATCATTATTGTAGGTTCTTGGAAAGAGATAGAAAATTATTTAGTCTTCTCTGCTCTTTTGAATGGGAGATGTGTGTTTAATAATTTTTGCCTGTTGGTAAGATACACACTATACAAAACTCTTTTAAAGATTTATCAAGACTTGGCGGATAGGATCTGCATTTAACTAACTTTATAGATGTTATGATATGAACGTGCCTTTTTGCGTTATTAAGCGTATAAAAAAAGAGTGCTGAACTGTTACGTGATATTTGTCCTCATGTATGGCAGCAATCTCCTCAAAGATGAAGAGATTTGAAGCAACAGAAATGTGTTTCTATAAAAAGATGTTGAGGATACCATGGACCGAACATGTGAGCAACGACGAGGTTTTGGAGAAAATGGAAACGAAAAGGAAACTTGGGAGAAATAACAAAAAGACAAAACTTATTAAAAGCAACAAGGGACAGGAAGATGTAGAGGGCGATGATCGTCTACGACCTGAAGGGACGCAACACATAAAAGAAGAAGAAGCAGATGGTGGTAGAACGAAGAAGAAACAATGAACATTTAAATCAATAAACAATTAACATAAAATACAATCAATAAAAAATCAGAGTAGATGTCTCTCGTATGAAAAAAAGAGATAAGTGTAGTTGTAAAAGACATTCAGTGAGGCGTACGGAAGGAGAGGGTAGATGTGGCGTACTGGGGCTACGGCGTTGGCGAGCTAGTTCAGTCAGATGTCTTTGGTAATGGGAAGTCGCTTTTTGACGAGTGTGAGAACTTGGGTGAAGATGCCGTCCAACTCCCGAAAATCCCTTTGATGTCCTTTTTGAAGCTCAAATTGGCTCCAATTTTCATTTTGTTTCTTTAGGCAAGTGTGGGTGTTTTTGGGTGGAAATTCTGGATTGTATTGTATTGTTTTTTTTGTTTTTTGTTTTTCTTTGAGCGTGTGAGCAAACGCAAGCTATGCGCAGAGCCTCGTGCAGCTGACGGATTTTTAGTTCCGTTTTGGGCGTTCGGGGCGTTCATATCCGGCTAGTGGTGAAAATTAGTATACCGTAAAGATCTGATTTTGGGAAGAATGTAACAGACGATCCAATACCTGACAATGAAAAGTTATCAAAAATAGATTTAGCAAAGCTTTCAGTATAAAAGGTCTAAGATAAGATTGGATACTGTTGTAGCATACCTACAGATGATAATGGGTATGTCCCCATTCACATAAATACAATAGTAAATACTGTATGTTGGTCTGCAGTTGGAGATTCGTCTCCAGCTGTGCTGGTCAAACTCTCAGCCTCCGGGCAGAGAGGATCCACAGACGAGGCTATGTCGAAGAGCAGAGACTCGTCTCGGGAAACAGTTACACGACCCCGTTTTATACAGGGTCTACGGGGAATTTTTGGGTGAGCGTACGGGCTCAGATACCCACATTAAATTCCGCCTTGTACTACGACCGCGTGACCGGTTGGTAGATATCCGGCAGTTGGAGATTCGTCTCCAGCTGTGCTAGCCAAACTCACTGCCTCCGAGTAGAGAGGATCCCCAGACGAGGCTCTGTCGAAGGGCAGAATCTCCTCTCGGGAGATAGCTACCCGACCCCGTTTTATACGGGGTCTACGGAGAATTTTTGGTCGAGCCTACGGGCTCGAATACCCCACATTATATTCGGCCTTGTGCCACATCTGACCGCGTGGGGTGGTTGGTAGATATCCTGCTGTTGGAGATTCATTGACTCGCTTCTAGCAGTTGACTATTTCTTCTAAGGGCCGCTGGTGAATCTTATATGTGTTGTTCGTGTCCTAAGTATTATCGTTCATTATGTGATTATTCGTGTGATTATTCTATTCAATAACCTTCCCTAGGTTACAACAGATACATTATATAATATCTTAGGAATCTTGTCAGCATCCGCTCGCATCGGGATCATCTCCCTATTCCCTTTCTCTCCGGTGGCGGTGGCGGGGATGGCTGTGAATCAAAGAGAGTTTGACGAGTCCATTCTCTTGGAGTCGATTTTGGAGCACAACTGATCCAGTTGAATTTGTCGAAGTGTCGGCCGTCAATGTGAGTGTTGTTGTTATCATTATTGACATAGGAGAGTTTAGTGAATGTTGCTTGTGTTTTTGTTAGTGTCATGGAATGCAGTTAATGCTTCTCCTTCTATAGTAATTTTTGCATTCTTTTTTTTTCTGCAGAATGTTTTTGAGCGGGATCAAGACTCTGAAACAGCCTGGAATAAATCTACAGTAATAGTTTATCAAACCGAGGTATCTTCGTAGTTGTCGCAGTGATGTTAGTCGGGGAAATTGTTATATTGCCGCTAATTCTTCTGAGGGAGGTGTGATCCCGTGTTCGTCGATCAAATGACCCAAGAAGTTCAACTTAGAAACAGCAAACTCACATTTCTGTAAGTTGATCTTTAAACTAAAATGTGATAGTTTCTCGAAAACTTGTTGTATATGGTCCTGGTGTTCTTTGTTATCACGACTAACAATAAGAACGTCATCGATATATACAAAAACGAAAGGTAATCATCTCAAAACGTCGTCAATAAGTCTCTGAAAACTTTGGGCGACGTTACATAACCCAAATGGCATCCTCGTGAATTCATAAACTCCGAAAGCAGTAGTAACTACAGTTTTCTTTATGTCTTCTTCTGATACTTGAATTTTGTTGTATGCGTTAACTAGATCCAGTTTTGTGAAAACTGTGGTTCCCTGTATACCCGTGACGAAATCATGTTAGTATGGGACTGGATATCGATCTGGAACAGTTTTTTTTTTTTTTTTTGCGTTGAGATTTCGGAAATCCTCACAAGATCGCCATGAACCTGCGTCTGGTTTTGGAACTATGAAGGGCGTATAGTGCCTAATTGCAAAATATGTTGAAATTTATCCTTTGCTATTTTTTATTTTTTCTTGACGCAATCTGCGTGATGATGCGTGTGTACGGGGGTCCAGTAGTTGTGATGTAATGTTTAGCAGTGCGACCAATTTCATCTTTGTGTTTTAAAGGAGCGATAATAGTAGGACTTTTTCTCATCAACGCCTGTATTCCATTAGCAGTTGGTATAGAAGAACTAGTTCCTGCTGAAGTGTAGATTAAAGTGATTCCTTTTGCAGTTAGTGTCACTGTCGATGAGAAAGTGTGTAGCCATATTCACTGATAAGAGGAAATGAGGAAAAAAACCTGCTCCAAGAATCGACGTTTTCACTTGTGCTTGTGTGAAAAATCACTGGAAAAGGCCGTCGTAAAGATGAACGTTAATGATATATCTCAGTATGTCTCCGCATTTTCGATCCATTTGCGGCATATATATATATATATATATATATATAATCAGTTCAACCCAAGCAAGACGATACTGCAACTAAGACACGGGGTGTTATCAAGAGTGAGAGAGAAGAAGAACCCTTTAAAAAGATCCAGAAATCCAATCCTAAGTAGGAAACAAGTGATAGACCTCTACTCCTGTTCAAAAGATCGAACAGGTGTGCGAACCCGGTGATAGGTGATCCTATCTTCCATTAATAAAAAAAAAATGTTAAAAATGTGCAATATTTAATTTTTTTTTAATGTAAGGTCAAGGCAAATTCTACTAATGTTCTTTTGGGGTTCCGATTTTTCATTGTTTTTGGTATTTATTTTCCAAAGACTTATCTTTAAAAATGTAAACCTCAATATAATCTTCAATACACAACTGAAAATCATAAATTTATGCTTTATAAATGATTCATAAATCATGAATTTATAAATGATATAATTTTTTCAAAGATTTATCATTAAAAAGTGTAAACTTCAATGTAGTCTGCTTTAATACACAATTCAAATTGAAAATCATAAAATTAAAGAAATGTAGCTGCATTCGTGTGAAAAAGTAATATCTTGAAGAGAGACTGCCTTACAAATATACAGTAGAATCTCTCATATCCGGAGTGCCTCATATCCGGAATACCGTAAATCCGGACATGATTTTGACGTGTATATTTGAACTATTTGGGTGAAATGTAACTGATTTGAAATTTCTGTTTTTCGGGGAATTTACTTTGGATAATTGCTTATGCTTATTTTACCCTAATGGCTTGTATTGGTGAAAAAGATGATGGGAATAAGAGAAAAGGATGACAACGAGACATATCTGCAACAAGATAGCGACGAGATGCATGATTGTGATGAAACCTGGACTTAAATAGAAAAGCTATAGAAAAGGTTGTCAGTTTTATGGAAAGAAAGCCAGCATTCATCTATAACGATTGCACGCAGAGTTAAAAAAAAAAAAAGTGTCTTTCATTTAAAAAAAAATTCAAGAACAAAAGCAAAACGAAATGTAGAAAAAGTTGAGAATGACATTAGAAGAGAAAGAATCATCATGCAACAGCGATTAAAAAAATCTCGTTACATTATTTGTTTTGCATACGTGACATACTTAATGTAATGAATTTTCATTAACATCACATAATTTATTTCTTTTTCCATAAAATCAATTCCGTTATATTTCACACACCATTAGCTTATTTTGTTTACTATAAAACATTGAAAATAAATGTTAAACCTGATTTCAGTTCTTTTATTTTAATCTAAATATAACCTCTCATATCCGGACTTTGTAACCAATTCCTCATATCCTCATATATTCTCTTTCGCATAAATGCCAAAAGTTTTATGTAAATCCAATAATTAGTTAAATTTTGGAAGATTTTTTAAAATCGACTTGTTTTTACGATTCACAAAATGGCAATGATATTTTTCTAGTGACCGAGTTTAAACAAAGGAAACAACATTTCTAAACGTAAATATTTCCGATTCTATTTAAAAATAATATTTATCTCAGAATTTTCCAAGACGTCGTTAGGTGGAGCTATTAAACAGCTATAAAAACAGGACGCTCCTGTTTTCTTTCTCTTTTCTCTCTTTCTTCAGGATTCTTTTCCCTGGAGAACTTCACGTAAATAATTTTGCCACAACCATCAAACACTTACAAGTACTCATACACACGCCTACACATACATGCAGATACTGTTTCCAAATGTTATCTCTGTTATTTTTCCTAATCCTTGTTTCGCGATTATTCCAACTAACGAATCTGTTTGCCTATGTCACTCTTGCCTTCTTTTTGTCTTGTGAGTATCCCATTTTCCAAGCCCTCTTTCCTCATTATATGCTATATAAGCCTAAACTGTCTCTTCCTGGTGTTAAGTATGCTTCATTTTTGTGTCTGTCTATATTTCTGAGATGAGGTATTATGTACATTATTTACATTATTTATCAGTTATCAGTTATCCACTGTGGATAAAGGCCTTAGTTAGATCCAGTGACAGGACCCAAAGAGTGTGAGTTCAATACCCGGTTAAGACAGTGGAGAACTTTCAGAGGGGAATTAACAGAAGATAACTGATAACTGACATCCATTAAACGTGGCACGTGGAACTAGAACAGTCTACCCCAGTGAGCGAAATAAAGGGTTCAGTTCGACATTCCAACCACCTGAAGAAGGCTGGAAACGCTTGTAAGAAATATAATAAATATGGCGACACAGATGAGGACAATAGTCTGAATAATGTAAATGCTTCTTTTTTGTTTCCATTTTCTCTAAAACTTCTTCATTGCTCACATGTTCATACCATGGTATACAGAGCATCATTGTGTAGAACCACTTTTCCTTTTTTTTGTTTTTGCTTCAAGTCTCTTCGTCTTTGAAGAGAATGTCCAGCACTCACTGCCGTGCAGAAGGACAGATATCACGTAGCAGCTTAGTAATCTTTTCCTTGTTTCTAGCGAAATTTTCCTATTTCTTAATACTTGGCTTAGTTTTTGGAAGGCATCTTTCATTATCCCATTACGCTTACGGATTTCAGTGTCACACTTTCCATCCATTGTTAAAACACTACCCAGATATTTAAATTTCAGCGCTTGTTTGATTTTGGTATCTCCGATATACAGTTCGCGCCCTGGGCTCATCATTTTACTAACAACCATGCATTCTGTCTTCTTGCAATTGATGTTTAGTCCTTTCTTCTCGCTTTCCTTCATTACATTCTGTAGGTGTTTTCTGGTTTTCTTTCTGTGTCTGCTATAAACACTATACCATATGCATATCTTATGTTGCTAAGATTGTGACCGCCAATAATGAATTCTGTTAGGACTTTTAGTTGCCTAAGAATCAACTTGTTGTCTAGGCTGGATAAGTCTAGTGAGACAACACACACTTGTCTTACACTCCTTTCAATTTTTGGTTTAGCTTGTTTTGTTTTACGGTATATCAATCTCAATGGGTTATTTAACGCCGACAAGATTTTTATTACTGGTAATATTTTTTCCTTCCAATATGTATTGCTGGTAACATTTTTTTCCTTCAAATATGTATTGTGGGTAATATTTCTTCCTTCAAATATGTATTGCTGGTAATATTTTTTCTTCCAAAACGTATTGCTGTTAAAATATATTTTCTTCAAAAACGTATTGCTGGTAATTTTTTCCTCAATTTATTGCTATTAAAACCTATGTTACAGTGTTCGGGGGTTAACTATTTGCTACCATCACGGTGGACCTGGGAACACCAGCAATTAAGAGGTGGTTCCACGTTCCTCAAAACCTCCTGAACAGAGGCCTGGCTGTTGGATGTAGTTTATCATCTTACCCAGGATGTAGATGTAGTTTATCGTCACACCTACAACCGTCTATTTTTGTATATCTGCTGAACTCATTTTCTATCTGTATGCAGGCAGTTATCTGCCAGTATAGGTTCTTGATTATAACTAAAATTAAAACTATAATTTAGAATTAATGACTGTTAGAATTAAACGCGCAGGTGGTATAAAAATACAAGTTGGCAGAATGAATAATGATGAAACTCGAAGATTAAGAACAATTAACACAAAAATAGACAAGAAAAAAAAAAAACAAAATCAGTTATGATTAAAAAAAAAACACCCAAAAATGATCGAAGGTGAGAAAATAAAAACAAAGATCATTATCTATCTATATATAAAATTCAGAAGCTTCTGTTCGTCCGTCCATCACACCCTCTAAAATAGCCATACAATACATTGACCGATCGAAACTAAATTTTGGAGAGAAGTGCAAACAGATAAAGTGCGGAGGTGTACAAAGTTCAGTTTTTCTCTTTACTCGGTTGCGTAGCTTAGGACAATAGATTTTCTGTTAATTCACCCCAAATAATGTAAAGTTACTTATCGCAAATATTAATTCACCCCAACAAATTATAAATTTTAAATCAAAGTTCGTTTTTTTTTTATTAAATTTTTGGCACACTTTTAAAATTTTATAAATTTTAAAACAAAATTTGATTAGCTTGCCTCGCAACAACTCCAACACACAAAATGAAAAATTACTAAAAATCAGGAAGTTATTCAAATTTCGTAAGTACGTATGATACTCGAGGTAATTACAAGGAATCTTTTAAAATTTAAAAAAAAAAATTTTTTAATTGTTTTTGGTTTGTTTATCTGGTTGAGCACTTAGAAAATAGCGCACCAGATTCGTCCACATTTGAGGGGTTCGCAAAGGTCAACGTGAGCGCAATGGAAGGGCCACGCTCAGGGAGAATTTGGTGTGAATTTTAGTAAATACTAGCAGCATGGCCCGGCGTTGCCTGTGCTTGATTCAAAAATCGTACGACTCATACGGCAATCGCTATCACATTTTTGTCTTTCCTTGCCTTTAAAGGAGTGCCCTTTGCCGTGCTGATGTTGCTACATGCCTTACTTCTTGCCTATTTCACACTGCGAATTTTTTCTAAGCTCTATACTAAACATTAAATCTGTTACGAAAAAAGAACTAAACAAAATGAACACAAAACGATCAGCTTTAAAAATGGACTCATAAATGGAAAAACCGAATGAAAAAAGAATGTTAACAACAAATACTTTTTCACACCTAAGTTTAAGCAAGCGAATGAGCCAATTGGAGTAAAGTGCCACGCAGATTTAAATTTTTCCCACTTGTGACGAATGCAGCTATCGATTTTTTTGCATGCTAGTTAACATTCGTGTCAGTCAGCTGCTGGTTCTCACGCTGGCCAATAGAATCTTCCTGCCTATTCGTGGTAGCCAGCTATAGTCTCTCACTCTGGCCAGTACAAAATGGCCGCAAACTATATGAAAACTGCCGTAGGAGCATGAAAAAATCGATTATTTCCACTATCGATTGGAGTTGGGAAATGCAATGTCGGTCTTGGCCTTCCCGCTAACTTGGAGCATGTACATGTACATTTTGGTGCAAATCCGTCGAAAATTGTGGCCGTGCATTCGTTACACACACACACAAACAATCCTGCCTTTTATAGATAGAGATAAATTCTTTTTATTATGGGGTTATTTAACAGAAAAGAAAGATCTTAAACTTTCATTAATTTTGGGTGAAAAATAATTTAACATACAAAAATACTGCCGATATTTAAAAAACAATCAACCAAAACACAGGATAAGAAGAACGAGGAAAATTAAAGAGACGTGACGGAAAAAAAAACGACAAGCATTCAAGAATAGCAGATTAAACAATTAAATAAATATTTTAAAAATACTGATTTAATTTAACTCGCCTAATACTCTGCTGCGATTGCCAAAACCAAAGGACACAAAGAACAAACGCAATAAATAAATATAAACTCCCACTGTGGCAAAGAGAGATAAAAAAAAAGAAAAATGAAGTTCTATTGGCAGGACTCTCAGCATCAGATGAAATATCAATCGGAGTAGGAGATTGTTAAAAGAATGGAACGGAAATAAAGAAAACGACACTCAACTATAATAAAAGAGATCCTAAAACAACGTATCGAACCGAAAAAAAGGAGATATGAGAACGGAATGCGTTTTTAAAAGCAGCATTTTCAAAACGGTGGGAAATTCTATAAGAAAATGGGAAAAATAAATAAATATCAACGTAGTCAATAGAAAAAAAGAAAGAAAAAAAAGTTAAATGAAAAAGGGGAAGAGTTTAGAATAAGATAAGAGGGAAATGAAAAGAATTATCAGAGTAGCGTACAATGGATTAAGAAAATCGACCAGAAGTATGAGTGGAGAGATGAACAGAAATGGGAAAACATCGACGTTAAAGAAATACAAACACTTAAAATATTTTTTTTAAAAAAATTAAAATTGGAAATCCTCAGGAATAGATAAAGCGCCTAGCTTCTGGTTAAATGCTTTTTCCATCTAAGCGTAAACCGTTAGCAGGCCTGTTTCCTCATGCTATCAATAACCCAATGCAAAAACAAAACAAAATGGCTACCCTTGGGCATTACTTATTTAATCTCCAAAAACTGATGACACTGCAAATCCCTAAAATTACCGAACAATCACAACGTACAAAACACATCAATTTTAAATGAAAAAAAGTATCAATTTCTTGAAACTAATAATATTAGAAAGAAAAAAGATGAAAAAATAAGTTTTCTTTTTTTTTACGACTGCAAAGATAAGTTGCTGATCAACATGGACATTTTTATTTACCAATCTCCCCAAGAAGGCTGGATGTGCGGATAGTGTAACACTAGAAAGAAAAAAAAACGACGAGCTGTGTTCGAATTCCGTCCCAGTTCCTTACCTTCACTTTTACACAAATATCCTTGGACATCTGTCTATATTTCTGAGATGAGGTATTGCAACTATTTACACTATTTACATTGTTCCGATTGTTCTCATCTTTGTTGCCATATTCACGACGTTTCGGCCGTTGTACGCCCCGGCCTCCTTCAGGACACAATGACTCAGTAGATAAAAGTGTTAGTTGATTGGTCCAAAAATGACTTGACCCAGAGAGTTGTGGGCTCAGGACCTGGACACAGCAGAGGGACCAAAAACTTGGAGAGTTGAGTTACCAAGGGTAATTAACTGAAAATGAGGCATGTCACGTGGAATTAGAACCATCTACCCCGCGGACTAAATAAAGAGTTCAGTTCGAAATACCAAGAAATATCACCTGAAGAAGACTGGTGCGTACAACGGCCGAAACATCGGGAATATGGCAATAAAGATGAGGACAACAATCCGAACAATGTAAACGATGTAAATAATTACAATACCTCAGCTCAGAAATATAGACAGATCCTGAAGAAGACTGCAACGTACAACGACTGAAACATCGTGAATATGGCAATAAAGATAAGGACAAATATCCGAACACTGTCAATAGTGTAAATATCATATATATATATATATATATATATATATATATATATGAAAGGTTAAAAAAAGCAGAAGGGTTGATTAGGAAATCTTGACTTGAGCTAATAACTAGTCTAGGAGAAGAAAACACTGAAATCAAAAGCAATCTAACTTGCCCTAGACCCAGCACTGCTGCTATGCTTGCAGTACATATAGTGGCAAGAGGGAACACGAACTCGGTTGTTAATAAAGAGTGCAATATATATATAGGAGAAAGACAAATTTACCAGTCCCCGCGACCACTATTATGCTGGCATCGGTATCAACTAACCCTCCCTCTTCAGTGCAATGATGGAACTGCTATCACAGGGTTGAAATCCCCGGGACTTGAACCACAGAGAACCTTTTCTACCTGCCATCAGCATGACTGAAGCTAAACTCCAGGAGAGCAACACTCTGAGGCTCCCGGTTTTCCACAAACATGAAATGCAGCGACTATGCTGAATCAATTGCTACATCTACTGCGAGGAAAGTTGGATCAGTGTGTCGTGCCAGAAAACTTTTCTCGTCAGAATCCATATTGCACATTTATAAATCTACCATTCGTCTGTGCATTTAATATTGCTGCCATATCTGGTCCGGTGCTCTCATTGTTCATTTTGAGATTCTTGACAAAATCTAAAGAAGGATGTGTAATGTAAACGATCTTGATCAAACATCTCAACTTCAGTCACTTTCCCACCGACATGATCTGGCTTCCCTATGTCTTTTTAATTTTATAATTTTTAATTTTATGTTAATTCGGGGATGCCCCCAGGCATAAGACCTAAGCTGTTTCTGATCTGCATCAACGTCCTGCACAATGGCATTAGTTCCCAAACAGGTATTTATGCAAATGACACAGCTATTTACTCGTGTCTTAGAAGCCAGTCCAGCAGATCCCATAAAGTAAACATGGCAACTGCTCTTAAAAAGGACTTCCAATCAGTGGTTAACTGGCGTAAGAAATGTCGTAGAAATTTTAACGCTACCAAGACAAAACTGCTTTCATTTACTCACCACAGAGAACCATTCTGCTTGCCATCAATTTGGCTAGTGTTAAACCTCAGGAGAGAAAAATTCTACGCCATCTGAGGCTCACGTTTTCAACTAAGATGAAGTGGAGCGACTATACTGAATCAATTGCTGCGTCTACTGCGAGGAAAGTTGGGTCATTTTGTCGTGCCAGAAATGTTTCCTCGTCAGAATCCATCTTGTACATTTATAAATCTACCAATCGTTTGTGCATTGACTTTATTGTCTTTTCCTCACTCCTCACTAAAGTCTTCTCATTCTATTTCAATCTCTGTAACCCCCTAACCTGCGTTCTGTAACCCATTGCTTGGGGTGAAATGATTAAAAAAATAATACTACATCTCCATCCCAACCCTCTCCCTGGATATCTTGTCATGGCTGATTTCCTCCAAGCGTTTGTCGCTTATTGATAGTGTCTCCGTCACCTGTTGGATATCCTGTGCATAAGACAAAGTGTCTGTTTTTCCTGCAGTGTACATAACATCATAGGAGAATCTCTTCTTTGCAATGGTGACCTTCGCTTCTGACCGTATTAAGTGCTTTCAACAGATTGATGGCTTTGCTGGTTCTCCCAATTGTGGTTCTTTCAGGCTCTCTACAATATACAGGTCTTGTTGTGAGTTGTTTTTTTTCCTTTCCAAATTGGATCTCACACATTTTAGTTCATGCTGAACACGTCCGTACAGTCTTTTGTTTGTTGGTTGGATGAGTTTGGGAATTTTTTCCTGAAATAACAATCCGGAACTGCGGTCACATCTGCACCCGCATCTAGCCTAAAATTGATGGTTTTGGTACAAACTTTAGTGGTCACCTTGTTGCGGCGCTAAGCAGGTTGACTGTTAACCCCGCAAACGGAAAAATAATATAAGATAATACGATCGAAGCAAGGACAACAAAAACGAGGATGTAAAAGTTTAAGCCAAATTTTATTAAATAAATCTGGCACGAATATATACAGCTAATCGTTTGTAGTAGTTCGGTCGTGTAGTCTTGGAGGAGCGTTGTCAGGTTTCAAGGCGACAGCTTGGAGGTAGGCCGAATGGAAACAGGGATGTCCAAGGTCCAGTCGATCCCTGGATGTCTGTACTTGAGTAAAGGGTGCGTCGGCGCTTGCAGAGAGAGAGGATCGACGCGGACAGTGCTGTGGTGTAGTCAGTTCGTCCTTGGGTGGAGTGTCGCGCAGGATCGCAGCTTGGTAGTCCTAATAAAAGGACGCGGCTAGGTTAGTCCTGAAAAGGACTATTGCATATTATGTAATCGAGGGCAGACTATTGCATATCATGTAACCGAGGATAGGCTAGTGCATATCATGTAACCGAGTGTAGGCTAGTGCATATCATGTAGCCGAGGATAGACTAGTGCATATCATGTAACCGAGGATAGGCTAGTGCATATCATGTAGCCGAGGATAGGCTAGTGCATATCATGTAACCGAGGATAGGCTAGTGCATATCATGTAGCCGAGGATAGGCTGCTGCTGATATCTGCTTGCCTTGGCTGCTGCTGATGAGGAGGCCGGACTGCTCTGCTGGCTCTAGCTGCTGCTGCTGCTGATGATGATGAGGCCGGACTGCTCTGCTGGCTCTAGCTGCTGCTGCTGCTGCTGATGAGGAGGCCGGACTGCTCTGCTGGCTCTAGCTGCTGCTGCTGCTGCTGATGAGGAGGCCGGACTGCTCTGCTGGCTCTAGCTGCTGCTGCTGATGATGATGAGGAGGCCGGACTGCTCTGCTGGCTCTAGCTGCTGCTGATGATGATGAGGAGGCCGGACTGCTCTGCTGGCTCTAGCTGCTGCTGATGTCTGCTGGCCTTGGCTGCTGCTGTTTCGTGTGGTCAGCGTAGGTGAGAGGGGGAGCTCGTCGCTCAACCCTCGAGGCCAAAAAATCAGCCGAGAAGAATAATTTGGTGGAAAAATCCGCTGTGTATATATAGGCTGAGGTCGGCAACGTAGCCTGTCAGCGATATATTTGGGGTGATGACTGAAAATTACCTTCTACTTTTGGCTGTACACATGGATTCCATTCGGACACCATGTGTATATAAAGTAGTTTCTGGTAATTGTTTTTGGTTAGGAAAGTTAGTATATGTAAATGTTTCGTTTTTCTTAGTTTGTGTGAGACGTTGACTGAAAAACGCTTAGTCACCGGAAGTTAACGGCATTCGTTATGTTTTCCGCGGTGACGCTTTTAGATGTTTGAGTAGCCGGCAGTAACTTCCGGCCGGGTGCGATAACCTTAGCATGCCAATTCTGGGTCTGGTCTTTGCTGTCCGCATATATATTTACCATAGTGACTGAAACTAGAAATTTTAAAGTTACATCTTTCTCATTTATTTCTCTCAATCTCACCGTGTCGTTCCTGTAAACAAATGCATAGCGTCTCTTCTGCGAACAAATTCTGCAATGTGCTTGTTTTGCTGGGCAGTCATTCCTTTTATGGAACTGAAATTTCCCACAACGTGTCCATTTGTTGAGCATCGTTTTCGACTTTGGTCGCTGTTTGAAGAAAATATTTTTTGACAGTTTCTCATTTTTTTTATTGCTTGGTAATATACGGATACCGCTTTTTTTTCTTTTACGAAATATTTGGATTAATTAATCCTTTTTTTTTTCTTTTAAACTGGTCTCCACAAGTTGTTCTATCCCACGTCTGGCACCATGTAAGGTTATCGACTGGATTTTAGTAAAAAAGATGAATATAGCAATATATCAGAGTAGTGGTCTATTGCTGATCATACATAAAACTTCTGCCAGGGGCCGTAACTCTCCCCTAACCGGTGAAACATAAGGGACCTAACACTACAATAAATAGAAAGTATGGTTTGGAAAACTTAACCCTCACGGTATATATAGTGGACATGAGAGATAAAGGAAGGTAGGGAGTCACTAACTGACGAGCTTATGTGAATAGATGGCGGAACGGGGTGCGGGAACCTTAGCAAAGAGACAAAAACTGTTAAGGCCCATAAATATAGGAAGTTTTGAAGAGCCATGATCGTCCATGTCCTGAAAGGACGCGGTACATAGAATAAAGAAGAAAATAGCTTTTCTACTGCTGACTTTTAAAATCCTGTCTACTCTAAAGAATGGTGGTGATGATCAGTTTTGTGTTACACAGCAACCAAGATTTAACACACGGGCACATGTGCGAAATATATTTCAGCGTCGCAAATTATTTTCTTTTCCACTTCTGCTAGTTCGACGCCATTTTCTGAAAACATGCGAAGGCGATAAAACCGCGTGATCTCATTAATTCTGTTGTTAACCGGCTTCCCGCCAACTGCGATTGGAGCAGACATCACACTTGAGGAAAATCGTTACTGTTCAATTAAAATTCTGATGGACAAAACCACGCAGCGAGACGCGCCTTTGTTTATTTGTTTAGCATACCGCGGTCATTGCTATCCGTTCTTTACTCTCATTTGATTACGAACGTTTTCATTTAAACAGATATTCAGGGTGAAACGTGAATACAGGGTGACCCTCAGCAATCAGTCCAACCAGTAATCCGAAACTAATTTTCACGAGAGCAATTTCAGATTATTCTTTTCTTCTTGTTTACTTTCGTAACATCCGCTTCTTCAAATATTTTCTTACTGGTCAATCCAATTTTCTTGCTTAATTTTCTCACATCTCTATCTGTCTTTTTTTTTTCTTTCTTTCTTTTTTTAAACATGACAGGATCAAGCTTTTCACCAACCAGCCAATGATTAGCCCACGTTTCATTTCAATTCTCAATCATGTCGGTGTTTACCGAAAGCTGAGAAAGGGGCCGATGCATGCTCACAAGGTAACTCGATGAAAGACAAACGACACGTCGAGAAAAACTCACGAATCCTGTTTCTCATATTATATGTAGATAGTTTATGCATGACTTCGCCTGCTCGTCCTATCGGATTGATAGGTGATACTTGGAACAACTTCTGCTATGACAGGTCTTCACCCTTACCAATTGCTAGACATTATTCATCCCAACGTATTAGATAGCTATACGAAATGGAGACTTCAGAACTGCTCGATGAACACGCCTGTCTACCGGCAAGGGTGGACCAGAATTCTCCCCGATCCCAAGCATATGACTGTTAAGATAGACAAATACGGATATACTTTATTTCCGGTTTTGTTGCCACTTGATTCCTGAAATCCTTTTATTTTCCTTTCCGTTAAAATGGATGCTGCTTAGAAGACCGAACTTCAAAAGGAACCGTCCGCTGGCCTATCAAACAAAAACACTTGAGATCAAGATAAAACTACCTTTTCCCTTTCTATTTGAGTGTCTTTCGTATCACACTTGAAGCGAGAATTTTTTGTTGTTTCTATCATACCAATAATTTTCACTTTTTTTCTAAGTATTTATTGTTCTTTGATCTCTGTTTAATCGTTTTGTAGCTTTAAACGTTGCTTCCAAATGATTCAAAAATTTTACAATATCGTAATTTATTGAGGCCAGATCTTTCTTTACAACAACCAATGCCAATGGTTAGGGAATCAGAAATTTTAAAAAAAAAATTAAGTAACACTATTCTATTAATATTTATTTACAATAAGATGAACAAATCTTAAAGTGCATAATAAAATCATACAATACCAAATAAGCTATCTTAAATATTTAATTCTAATAAAAACAGATATAAGCTGAACTTCCCTTGGATTATTTATAATATAATTTGTGGTGAACAGCCCCGTAGAAGCAAGCGAGCCAGAGTGGCTTGCATCTGGTGTATAGGAAAATAACATGCGGCACGTGACATCAGCAAGTTTGCTTCGTGAAAATGGCATTACTTCCTCGTCCAGCCATTCTAGCGGTATGTGCAATGATGAGGGATTTTGTACAGTTTTGCATGATTCCACCAATAGCAAGTCGTGTGCTGATTGGTCGAACTGGAGGAGGCAATTTGCCTGTGTAACCGAGAATAAAAATGAAGAACGCTGATTGGTTGGAGAACCGTGGTGTTGCCCTGTTAAAAAAGGGCTGGAGCAGTGAAAAGAGGAAGAAACAACGGCTATACGTAGTCACGTGTTCAGAAAGCGAGAACGGTGAAGTGAACCAGCGATATTTGGATTTGTACAAGTGACGTTGCAGCAATACAGACTTATTTAAACTAGATAAGTACAGGCCAACACTAATCTGGCAATCAGTAATAACTTTCAAGAGAGCAATTTCAGAAAAATGGAAACAAAAAGGACACTTATACTTAACACCAGGAAAAGATAGTTGAAATTTCTAGGGCACATAATGAGAAAAGAGGGATTGGAAAATTTGATACCCACAGAAAAAACTGAAAGCAAAATAGACAGAGGAAAACAACATACAGCCTACTTGCTGTGCTTCAGGAAATGGATGGTGGAACAAGTTTTAGGAGAGATTAAGTGCTACAAAAAAGAAAAACTTGTGGAGAGCCATGATCACAATGTCCTGAATGCACACAGCGTATAAAAGAAGAGAATTCAACGCACTACTTGATTGCAGACGATAGCAGCGGCATCAATTTTTTTTTTTTTTTTTCAAATACTGGTAAGATATTTCAACTTGTTTTTTGTGCATTTTTAATATAACAGGTGTTCTTCAAGGCTCCATCCTAGGCCCCACTCTATCCCTTATCTACATAAATGACCTTCCTGGCGCTATAAATTCCCAAGTTGGCATCTACCCGGATGACACCACAATTTACTCCTGCCTCAAAAACAAATCTAGTGTCGCTGACAAAACTAACCTGGCCGTGCATCTCGAAAAGGACCTCCAATCGATTGTGAACTGGGGCAGGAATTGGCTGGTCAACTTTAATGCCTCAAAAACTAAACTGCTCTCTATTAATCACCACAGAGAACCTTCCCTGACCTCCATTAGAATGTCTGACGCTCAACTTCTCGAGAGCAACTCTCTGCGGCTGCTTGGTCTCACGTTGACTGCTGACCTGAGATGGAATAAATACATTGAGTCAATTGCTTCGTCCACCACAAGGAAAGTAGGTTCCCTGTGCCGCGCCAGGAAAATTTTCTCCCCGGAATCGATCCTCCAGATCTACAAATCGACAATTCGCCCTTGCATGGAGTACTTCTGCCATATATGGTCTGGAGCCCCTTCTGTTTGCCTCGGGGTTCTTGATAGGCTCCAGAGGCGGATATGCAATATAATTGGCCCTGTTCTGGCATCTCGTCTACAGTCACTCTCTCACAGACGCACCGTCGCCTCTCTCTGTCTTTTTTACAAATACTTTCATGGCAATTGCTCCGAGGGGCTGCATTCACTGGTTCCCAGACGTCATGAGTTCAAGCGCCCTATGAGTCTGGCATCCCACTCTCACCCTTTCACTGTCGAAACTCCTAAATGTAGCCATCTCTTCTACTCCAATAGCTTCATGTCTCGCACCTCTCGCCTGTGGAACTCCCTTCCCTATTCCAGTTTCCCTGAGAGCTATAATCTCCAACTATTCAAATGTAATGTCAATCGACATCTCCAGTTGCCTTGATCTATCCACTATCCTTCTCCTCATCCTTTCCTCTATCACTCCTATCTAATCTTGCTCCAAATCTTCTGTAACCCCTTGCATCTTAGTGGCTTCTCGCCTTGCTTGGGATGAAACGCTTTAAAAAAAAAAAAAAAAAAACAAACAAACAAACAACAACAACAAATCTGGCATTTATCCAGAGTCATGGCTTCAAAACAGAAAGTGCTTCCCATGGGGCAAAGCACAAACACCATACACGGTTTCATTAAAATTTAACTTGGTTTTCATTTAATTCCAGTTTTTCTTTTATTAACCAATGTGTACTAATTTACAGGTTATTTTAAAAGTAGGATGAAGTAGCTAAGCACTGGGGGTAAGTGGATTTTAACTTAATTTTAAAAAAAAAAATTGAACCTTTTTTTCACCTTCCATCATGGCTGAAGCTAATCTCCAGAAGATTTACTCATTACACCTTCTTGGGTTAACATTTTTCGTTGACATAAAATGGATGGATTATATGAAACTGCGAGGTCTGCTGCTAAGAGAGTTGGTTCACTGTGTCATGCTAGACAATTTTTATTGCCAGAATCTTATCTTATGTATTTATAAGTTTACCATTTGTCCATGTATCAAATATTACTGTCACATCTGGTCTGGTGCTTCTGCTATGTATCTAGAGATTCATGATAAAATGCAAAGAATATGCAATATTATTAGTTTTCATCTGGCATCTCAGCTTCAGTCAATTTTCCACCACCACAATGTTGGTTCTCTGTACCCTTTCTATAAATGAAATTCCTCTTTGGTGCCTAGACTTTATGAATTTAAGTGCAGTACTTGATTGGCAGCTAGGTCTCATCATTTTACAGTTGAAATGGCTAGACGTAATTGTAAGTTCGATGCTAATAGTTTCCTCTCTCGCTTGTGGAACTCTCTTCTGGTTTCATGCCTTCCAGTCAACTTCGATCTTCAAGAATTTAAATGCAATGTCAATTATTATTTTTTTTTTAATTCGTGTTCTTTTATTGTTCTTTCTTCTTAATGTTTTACTTTTTCTCATATTGTCTCTCACTCAGTAACACCTTGCACCTTAGTGGCTTTATTGCTTTGCTTGGGGTGAAATAGTTAATATAAAAATACCAGTAATCTGGAAAAAAATAACTCGTCTGTCACCCTACAAGCCCTGAAGATGCTGAATTAGTGATGTACAAACTGTAGGGCAAATATTTCGCTTGCTGCTTACTTCACAAAAATTTAAATATATCTTGATACTAAGATAGGTCATGATTAAACCGTGGTAAACTAAGGATGTCCAATCAAAAAATAAAGTTGATTTAAATCCTACTTGAGAGAGGGGCAGGTTAAATAAAGCAACTTTCACCATTGGGTGCTGAAAATGAACTGAAAAATGAACAGCACTTTGGTCACTGTATGGAGTGATGTCATTAAGCGGCTTTCGGTGACCCACATGGCTTATCTCCAAAGTTGTCAGATAAAATCATTGGAGTTGAAATGTATGATTTATGTGACACAGTTTGTAATAAAAACAAATAGTTTCTTTTCAGTTCATTTAAAGGAAAACCTTTCAGAAATGTTAATAAAAAGAATTTGCAGAAAGCAATAAATATTCTGACTTACAGTTGTGGTCACTTGTGGGGGGTCGTCTGATGTTTCACCACTGGTAGTTATTTCTGGGTCAACTCGTTAGCTGGAATTCCTGAGTCAGCTTGAAGTATTTTTTGTAGAATAAAATCTTTGCATTTGAAATATATAGTTTTAAAGGCTCTTCAGAGTGGTGAGGGCTTTTCTGCCTTGAAAATCAGCAAAAACCTAGCTATAACCTGAGCTTGAACACTGACTTCTTTTATCGATGGTAATTGCATAACTACCTCATCCACAAAGAAAGTCTCTTAGCATCATTCAAAGCAGTGGTACAACTAGCATGAACTAAACTTTCTCTCTTGGTGAACTGAACTGCAAGACAATCTTGCTTGCCATCATGCTACAACAGGTGGTAATCATTACAGAGGAGTGAGCAGTATCTGTCTGTATTTCTGAGATGAGGTATTATGTATATTATTTACATTATTCGGACTATTGTCCTCATCTTTGTCACCATATTTATTACAATGTTTCGACCGTTGTAAGCTCCAGCCTTTTTCAGGTGGTAGGAATGTCAAAGTTAACCCTTTATTTTGCTCACTGGAATAAACTGTTCTAGTTCCACATGCCACGTTTTAATGGATGTCAGTTATCAGTTATCTCCTGTTAATTCCCCTCTGAAAGTTCTTCACTGCTTTAACTGGGTACTGAACTCACACTCTTTGGGTCCTGTCACTGGATCTAACGCCTTTATCCACTGTGCCATGTGTCCTTGATGTGTGGATAAAAGCGATGGCCGAAACGTTATATTAAATATGGCGACAAAGATGAGGACAATAGTCTGAATAATGTAAATAGTCAGCAGTTACTTGAATTCTGAATAAAAGATTTTGTGCCTTGATCTCATTGTTTGTCACAAAGCTTTGACCACTGTACACTTCACTTATTCTCTGCAGCCTGTAATATTTGCTAACATTCCAGACACAACAAATGAAAAAAAAAAAAACACTTTATTTAATCAATGGTGTATGCTGTTTCTATTCTTCAGCTGACATGACTGAAGTCCTTCCAAATGTATTTTGGGGCAAATAATCGTTAATTCCTTCTTATGATACTAGTTTATCTCATCACCGAGTTGGTATATATTTCTACACTACACAACCTGACCTGGAGTTTAAATTCTGAATTTCCAAGGAACATGATCAGATTTAACCAACTCTCTTAGCCTCAAAGACATATCACATAATGCTTTTGATTTGTATTTACTTTTAAATTTGTTTCTTAATTAATGCCTATCATTTAGTGTTCATATTTATGTTGAAGCTACTGATCAGGTCCATTAGAGAAACACCATAACTGATTTCTTCATCTTATCCAGTGCTTTTAATAGGATGGAAAATGTAACACTGAATTCTGAAAAATGTCTTCCAAAAGCTAAGCAAAGTATTAAGAAACTGGAAAACTTCAAAAGAAACAAAGAAAAGAGTGCTGAACTGTTATGTAATGTTTCTCCTACATGTTAGTGAATGTTGGACAATTCCATCACAGATGAAGACTTGAGGCAAAACAAATGTGTTCCTACATAATGGAGAATGCCATGAACTGAAGATGTGAGAAATGAAGTTTTAACAAAAATGGAAACAGAAAGAAAAAAAGAACACTTTATACTTAAGAAAGAGAAAGTTGGAATTTTTAGGACACATAATGAGGAAAGAAGATTTCAAGAATTTTACACTCACTGGACAAATTGATAGCCAGAGAAATGGGGGAGGGGGGAAACAGTAACCTAACAAGATTGTGTAAATGGTTGGCAGAATAGAGATTGGGATTTTAAAAAGATAAATTAGGATTTAAACACACATCTGAAGACAACTTGTTTCTTTCGAGTATAAAGATTCATTAATTTTCTACAGCTTATGTTCTTTGCAGGTTATTTAAAGCCAAAAAAAAAATTTTTTAATTTTATAAATTTTTTTTTAAAATAATGATTTAGCAATACAAGTCTTACTAATTAATCCATAGCTGGGGGGGGGAAGTCATGGATTCATACGATTCCCAGGGCTATTTACAAGTGACTATAATAAACCTAACTGGAATTGGAACTCGGCTCTCTGGTCACAGATTTAGGTAACTTGAAGCAGTAACTTGAAGAGCTTTAAATGCATGCCAAAAGAAATCAGGTACTATCCTTTTTTGTGATGTCAACTAATAGTCATTGTCACTTTTGTGATGTCAACGAATAGTCGTCGTCACTTTTGTAATGCTCGTTGTAATAGAGACTTTGTAATCACAGATATAACTATAGTATACTGTTGAACAATACTGGTGTCAGATGCCTTCAAATAACACTTGCACTAATACTACTTACTCAAAAAGTAACCTCCGAAATAGTGTAGTGAATAGTATAGAGAATAGCGATCTGTATAGTAATAGAGGATAGAATAGAAATAGTGATTCATAAGACGCTATGCTAATTCCCATATATACATTTCTTTTGCCATCATGTGATCTCCTTATTCAAAATGGGATCACCTGCATTTGCTCTCTGGTGATCTGTGTTCAAACTCCAGTGTTTGCAGTGACACTTTATTCTTATATAACACCATTACAAACCGCCTTTCAAATCACTGAATGCATTGATCTAAACAAAGAGCTTTATTGGTCTACAAAACTTTATATGTTTGGCAGAGACCTCAATATGGAAAAATTTCAAACCTCATCAGGGGAAATGAGATCTCCAGTCTATGTGCTGTGTATTAACAAACACAGATGTGAAAAGATGTCCACTGATCAGTAAAATATTCCAAATGAATCTACTAATTGAAGACAGCAATCCTGTTTTTTTCTTTTCAAGGTCAATGTACTGATGACATAGGTATTCATAGATGGGATAAGAATGATTGTAAAAAAAAAAAAAAAAAAAAAAAAAAAAAATCAATATTCTCGACAAATTTTTCCAAGAAATGACATTCAATATAAATCTGTCCAAAACAGAAACTATAGCCTGGAATTGGAATAGAAGCAATAATGGCACCAACCCTTCCTGAATGCATTATAAAAATTCTGGATTTGGAATTAGTAAATATTAAAAACTTTATATACATCAGTGTATAGATTAGTTATAACAAGTTTTGTATCGGAAATAAGGAACAGAGGTAGTTTTACCAACACTGAAAATTACTGCAAAAACAAAACATTAACCTGAAAACTCAAATCATATTAATGAGCCTAGTTTAGTTTGTTTTGTTTTATGGTATATCAACCATAATAAGTTATTTAATGCAGACAAATATTTTATTGCAGATAACATTTTTTTCTTCAAAAATGTATTGCTGGTAACATTTTTTTCTTTTGAAAATGTGTTGCTGGTAATAATTTTTCCTCAAAATTTATTGCGGGTATTAAAACCTATTTTTACACTTTCATAGTGTTTTGACCCCAGTTCAGGGGTTATTTGCTCATAGCTGGGACCCTAATTCTGGGTTAGGGTGGACCTGGGAATACCAGGAATTAAGAGGTGATTCAACACTTCTCAAAATCTCCTGAACAGAGGTCTTGCTGTCAGATGTAGTTTATCATCTTACCCAGGATGCCTTAATGAGCCTAGTCAGATCAAGACTTTCATATGGATGCTGTGCATGGTATCAAACCTGTTCAGAAATATTTAAACATTCTGCTGTATACAGCCACTTTCTCAGATCAATGGTTAAAAATGGCATTGAGCAGGTGAAGCCTGAGGGTCTTGGCAAAGATCATTATTCTTTGAACATTGTAGACTGAGGCTGGAGAATCACAAGACTTACATCAAGAACTGTACTAAATGACAGAAACCACATGTTGAGGATAATCAACAGCAGCAACCATAAAAACATTTTTTTTTAAAGTTAACATTAAAATTGAATAAAAAATAATTTTTAAAACATAAAAAATAATATAATAAATGTTTTTCAAGTAATAAGAATAAATCTTTTTATAACAAGTAATCATAAAAATGTTTTTAAATAATCATTAAAAATTGTTTTAAGTCATAAAATGAAATTTAAAAGAAGTAATCATATATTCTTTTTCTCTTCCTACTCATTAGTAATGTTTCTAATTCTTCCAAATCCAATAACACCCTTGTGTCTTAGTGGCTTTATTCTCTTGCTTGGGGTGAAATTGATTAAAAAAAAATGTTTTGAAAAATATTTTTAATATCATAAAAATATTTTTTAAAGTAATGATTTAAAATTACATTTTTTAATTAGAAAAAAATGACAATTAAATCAGGTAACTATAAAAAATGTTTTTCTTTTTTTTTTCTTTTTGAAGTAATCATTAAAAATAATGTTTTTAATTACTAAGAATAATCATAAAAATTTTAATCATGAAAAAGTCTGTATTAAACATGTAATCATAAAATGATATTTTTTTTAATCATGCAAAGGATATTTTTAAAGTAATAAAAAGACCTTTTCATGAAAAGAATTATTTTTTTAGCAATCATAAAAATGCTATCTTTCTGCTTGTTTGATTTCCCAGCTACACCATTGGTTCAGGTTTCAGGACATGATAAATGACAGAATTTAAATTTTAATATTCAAAGTAGACATGTCTTTCTTATTTGTAGAGATTAGTACAATCGACTCTACTACGGAGACATTTGCTGATAAGACTCAATAGGGGTAAATATTGTACCAACTGAAATCTTAGATTATGACTATATATTATTATAAATTTTTTTCATTTAAGTGAAATTTTATTGAACATCCTTTTTATATTAGTCCAATATAAAGACTGTGTATTAGTTAAATTAAAAATGTAACTGAAAAATGTAATATAACAAAAAAAAAATAACAGTATTGTCCTATATTTTTTTTTTTTTTTTTTTGGAGAGAAGACTGATTCTGAATTTGTATATCATCTGATGTTTACCAAAAGGATTTACCAATTACCAAGATATATATCCTCTTTAATTGTTAGCTCATAAGTGTGATATCTTCAGATACTAGATTATATAGTCAGTCATTAAATTTTTAACTCTTGTTGGATTAATATCCCTAATCCCAAGCGGCACAATATTTGAAAGAGTCTTTGTCTTTTCCCATTTGACTTTAGGAGTGGTAATACATTTCCTTTCATTCTGTGAGACACAAGGCATGTAATTATTTAAGAAACACAGACTGAAGATTAAACTGAATTGTTAATGAATGTCAACTTCTCGTTTCTTTCTTTATTCTTCTTTAGCATGTCTTAATGCATTTATTGGTGTTTGTTTGACTTCCATGTTTTCTCTCTTTTTGTTTTAACCTGGACTCACATGAGTCTGCTAAATATTGTTTGTCTTTTTTTTTTTTTACAGTGATGTTCACCTCTGTACAAGGCCCAAGGGCTACTTGAGGTAGAGGATTACGGAGTTAGAGGCACAGTTTGTGCAGGTATGTGGGGAAGATAACAGTTATTCCTATACTTACCTGGCACAGGGATCCATCCCTGTGCTGGTGGTATTACAGCTACGAAAAGCTTGGACCGGCTCTGACAAGCCTAGACCAGCTATGACTAGTTTGGACCAGTTATGACTAGCCTAGACCAGCTTGGACCAGCGCTGACTAGCTTAGACCATCTCTGATCAGCGGCCTGAGTGAAAACACTTGGGTCCCCACGTTAAAAACTGTCACAATCTGACTCAGTTGGGGGAGGGGGGTCAAGTAAATTTCTACTTGAAGAGGTCAAGATTGTAGTGATCAAGGGAAGCAACCTCTTAGGAGTTGGTTCCACAAGTGTTTCATGAGAAGAAGCTGCTTGTGTGGAACTTACATCTCACCAAATGGAATACGAAGGGAATGAGGGTGTTTTGCTACAATGTGCGTCGGTATGGCAAGTCTTAGTCTTAAAGGTTAGAACTGATGAAAGTGTAGTTCATCTGAACAATTTCCATGGAAATAGCAATAGAGCAGTGAGAGGCCAACAATATGTTGTCTGTGTGAAAAGGGGTTGTAAGGTGGAAAATAATGTGAGACAAACATACCAGGAGGCATGAAATGATAATACTCTCCATTCTCACAATACTATGGATGGACGAACAGGGAGCAGAAAGGATAAAAATATATATATATATATATATATATATATATATATATATATATTCATTTCTGTAGTTCACTGCTAACAGCAAGCAGAAATATTTAATTTCTCCTCCCGATGATGGCCATTTCGGTCGAAACTAGTCGAGGAATCTAAATGGAATAATAATAAAAAAAAAAAACGAAAGAATATTAATCTACAACCCAGTGTGTCTAATGATTTTAATTTTTTAATTTCTTATTGTTCAAAATATATATATATATATATATATATATATATATATACGAGAGCTACAGACTAGGGGAAGTCGTGGAAAGCCATGATCTCCCAAATCTTTAAAGGACACAGCTCAAAAAAAAAAAAAAAAATTTCTTTCATCTTACTTTTTATCTTAACTCTTTAGATCACCATTTATTTTCAGTTTACTTGGTGACCCATGCTTGTTTTCCTTGTGCCAGACTAAGATAAGCTTAGTAAATACTCATCTGATAATGCTGACTGCTAAGTTATGGTTAAAAAGCAATTCTCAATCTACTAGATTATTGCTAGAAACATTTTTCAGCAGTTTGACAAATTCTATTATTCATATAAATGCATAGTGATATTATTCAGTTAC
>CAHIKZ030001187.1:432500-586030 GCA_903632075.3 Acanthosepion pharaonis
CCGGATCATCAGGTAACAATTCCAACAACGAAATGAAAGGAAAAATGGGATTAGAAATTGAAAAGAAAGAAAGAAAGAAAGAAACACTCACAAAACTCAAATTCAGTATCCATGACAAGTCATCTAAAAAATTAAAGTCACTAAGAATTGTTCACTGAAGTATGAACATGGCAGTTTAGAATTTTTTGTTAAATTTTTACCATTTAGGTATTTTTTTTTTATTTTTTAATCCTTTCACCCGAAGCAAGGCAGGAATACCAATTAGTACACAGGGGGTTACAGGGATTGAAAGTGAAAGAAAAGACTTAGTACAGGGAGGATTGAGGAAAGGATGAAAAAAAGAACAGGATTCAAGACGACAAGAGATGGCAATTGATGTTGCATTTAAACATTTGAAGATTGTTGTTATCAAAGAAGCAAAAGAAGGTAGTTCCACAGGTGAGAAGTGCAAGAAAAGAAACTGATGAAGTAGAAGTGGTGGTTACATTTAACTATTCCAACCGTCACATTATAATTCATTTCAAACTAATTTATCGTTCATCTTAGACAAGATGTGAATACAAATCACATTGGAGGTTTCTTCTTTTATATGCCATGTCCCTTAAGGACATGGGTGATCATGTCTCCCCACAACTTCCAATCCTTTGCTGTTCTAAGTAATGTTTGTTTCCCAGTTTCTGTTATGTCAATCATGTACACAAGCTCATCATGCAGCTTACTTGATGTTTCCCCTACGTCCATCTTATCTCTGATGTCCTGTAAGTGCATATTCTCCAAGCCTCCTTTCCTTCTTACATGTCACTGAAATTTAAATACTTTCTGATTCTAACTACAAGTGCCCTTTTCATTACTGACCAGGAAGATTTCCCACAGTAGTCTTGTTGCCAACCAAGACTATAGGGCCCAGCCTGTCCTGCTACTGACACTTTGGGCTTTGATGGATTTATATCTTAACCAAGGTTATTTGTAAATACAAATGTAACAAATTTGACTGGAATTTGAACTTGAGTCTCTGATTTCTTAACCCAAGCTGTTGTCGATTACACCATCCTGCACCCTGACATTAAGAAACAACTAAAATCTTGCCTATTGTTATCAGTCTCCTAGTATGGTTTCGATTTTTACAGCATATCAACTCATTGGGTCATTTAATGCTGAAATTTAATGCTTTTAAATACAAGGCTTTCTTACTATTTAAATACAAGGCTTTATTTAAAAATAAAGCCTTGTATTTAAGTAGTAAGAAATATATTTTATTTTAAATAGTAAGAATGATGTTAGTTATAGTTATATTTTTATTTTAATTATATTTTTGAAATCAGTTTAATTTCTCTTAGAAACTCATGATTGAGTGTGGTCATATGGTCTCTATACAGCTGACCTGTTGCTTCCATGTATCTTTACATGAGAATGTCTTTAAGGAACTTCCAGTCGACTTGGTGACATTGTCTGCCAATCTTTTCTTGTCTGCTGTTGATTCTTCTTTTGTCTAAGGTGATGCCTTGTACAATGACAGTGGAAAGATTGTTTGATCTTAAGATTTCCTTTTTTTTTTTCCTTTTTTTTTTAATCATTTCACCCCAAGCAGGGTAACAAAGCCACTAAGATGCAAGGGGATACTGAGAGTGAAAGCATCTGAGAAAAACATTATTGATGACAAAGGGCAATAAGATTTCTGCACCAGAAGTTGTTTTGCCCAACACCGCAAATTGCTACAAAACCAAAACTTTAAACTGAAAACACGAATGATGCTCTTAAATAGCCTCATCAGATCGAAACTTTCACATGGATGTCATGAATGGCATCAAACTCGTTCTGAAGTATCTAAACTGTCAGTTGGATACAACCACTTTCTAAGATCAATCGTTAAGAAACTTGATGGTCTTAGCAAAAACCATCCTTTGAAACTTGTGGACGAGGGATACAAAATCACAAAGAATTGTATCAAATCACAGAAACTGCCTCACTTGAGGACTACCAACAGTAGTAACAACTAAAATGGATAGCACTAGAAGAGAAAAAAAATAACATCATCAAAATGCTAACATTCCACACTACTTCAAATCAATGGTTAGGAAGTAAAACTCCATTAATACTTGAAAGAGCAATGTTGTACTGTTGTACCTATTTTCATGAAAAATTGTTTTAATGGAAACATTTTATAAATTTCAACCTGTTTCTTTGTCAATGAATGCCAAATGTTTCCTTGTAAAAAAATTCTAATTTCTGTTTGGGATTGCTGTTAGTTGTTTTGGCATGTTCTTAAGCCTTAAAATTGTCCACAGTCTCTTTCAACAAAATCTCTTTCAGCAGTGATTTTAGCTTCAGGAAAAGCCAAAAGTTGTAAGGAGTCAAAAGATAGAACAGTGGGGCCTGAAACAAATATTTGAAGCAACGTTCAGAAAGTGAAAAAAAAAAAAAAAGAAAGAAAGAAAAAAAATGACCAATAAAAGACATTCATTGTGAATACAGTGGGTTGCTTAATGGCGTCTTGCTGCTGACTTTGTAAATATAAGTGTTGATTGTGTCTCCAGTCTGAAATCACTTCCATTTCAATGGTGATTTTAACTTTGAGAAGAAGCCAGAAGTCATAAGTAGTTAAATCTAGACTGTAGTGGCCTAAAAGAGATGGATGATACAATGTTTTTGTAGAATCAATGTGATACTCACCTTCGCAGGAAGTTTCCAAACTAGCATCCAGTTGGCAGGCAGGGGTAAGCAAGCTGTAATTCAATTCAGCTCTGCACTCAAGCAAACATAATGGTGAATGATGGCTATTTATCTATCACAATATCCACACTAGAACCAGCAACCAACCAGGACTCAGAGAATGGAATTGCCGAAGTAGCAGAATAGAACATTCCAGCACGCTCCAGCTGTTTTAACCTCTGGGACCAGAGAGCTTACAATACAGCAAAGGATCCCCCCAACCCAATTCTTCTGGAAGGATTGGCAGAAGAGTAGAAATGGGCTTTTCCTGTCAGGATGGATACTGTGGATGTAGTATCTGTTCTGTATTGGAGGCCTTCTCTCCTCCCTTGGTTTCCCCCCACTATTGCGTGACATCTGTTATGTAGCGGTGATATGACCAGCTTAGAAAAGCTTTGACTAGTGGCCCCAGTTAAAACGCTCGGGTTCCCACTTTAAAAACTGACCTGGTGCCACAACCTGACTCAGTGGCAGGGGTAATCAAGTAAACCTCAAGCTTACAATATAGCAAAGCACTAATCTGGCTATTCCATAGTTTTGAAAGAAAATTGATTCATTCATTCATTCATTTTCTACAGCTTATCAACCCTTTACAGGTTATTTAAAGCCAGAAAATATTTTTTGATTGTAAGAGTTTTTATTTTTTTGAGATAATGGTTTAGTGATACAAATCTTACTAATTAACCCATAGTTGGGGAGAAGAGGTAGATTCATTTCTTTCCCAAGGGTATTTACACGTTAAGTGAATATAATGGAAACTGCAATTCTGCTCTCCAATTCCGAGCTATTATACATTACACCACCAACACATCCAAGATTACAGCATCTGGGATTCCCAAGTGGTCACCCATCTAGGTGTAACCTGGTATTTCCACTGCTTAACTTTAGTGATCATACAGGAACTGGTGTTTCAAAATGATGAGGCAGTAAGCCCTGAAAGAAATGCCTGACAATTGTTAATGGTCTCTCACTGTTGGCATTGTAATCACAACAGGATGATGTCCATTCATGTGTGCAATGAAGTTTTTCTCTAATTAGTTATTATGTTATACTGTCCATCTGGACAACAAAATATTTAAAATGACTGGACACTTGCTAGGCTCAACTTGTATGTGGTGGAAACAGTGGGCATGACTGTAACAGAATCCATTCAGCTTTAACAGAGACGCAGAATTGGCAACCTTTTATAATATGGAAGCACTCCTTTTATCTGGTGTACATTTGAACAGTCAGAGCATCCTTCAGTATAAAAAAAGAACACTAACCTGAAAGAGACTAATCTTTCAGTCAACCAGCAGTGACAAAGTAAAAGGCCCAACAGTAAGAGATTAACCAGTCTTGTAACAATAAATAGGAGGCTGTCAATATTTTGTTTTCTTTCAACTCATTTCATCCCAAACAACACAATAAAGCCACTAAGATGCAAGAGGGTTACTGAGTGTTAGAGAAAATTTTTTAAAAATACATTAAAGAGAGAGAACAATAAAAGAACAGGAATAAAGAAGGTAAAAGATAACGAGTGACATTGAATTTTGAAAAATTAAAGTTGACTTGGAAAATTGAAGCCAGAAGAGACTTCTACAAGTGTGATAGAAGAAACTGTTAGCATAGAAGATAAGATTACATCTAGCCATTTCACAAACATAAAACGACAAGACCTTGCCACCAATCTAATACTGTACTTAAATTTATAAAGTCTAGAGGAAAGTTCATCAGAACAATTATCATTAAATTATTTATAGAAAAGGCACAGGGAAGCTACGTTACAACTGGGAAAGTGACTGAAGCTGAGGTGCCAGGTCAGGACAAATAACATTGCAGATTCTTTAGATTTTATCAAGAATCTCTAAATATATAACAGGATAACCAGACCAGATGTGGCAGCAATATTCAATACAAGGACAAATAGAAGACTTATAAATATGTAAGATAGATTCTGGCGATAAAAATTGTCTAGTACGACATAATGATCGATTCAATATAACCCTTTCTACTTCATGCCAGCAGAAAACGTTTCTCCTTCAACTGCATTGTATTTGATTTGGGGTTTTTTTTTTTACGGCTTATCAACCCTTTGTGTGTTATTTAAAGCTGAAATGTATTCTGGATCATTAGAATAATTTTTCTCTCTTTTTTTTTTTTTTGCAAATAAATATTGCATTAAGAAGTTTTTGATAATAATCATTTTTCCAGGTACAAGTCCTACTATTTAACCTATATCTGAGGGGAGATGGATTCATACTTTTCCCAAAGGTATTTTAGCATAAGTGAATATAATGAACCCAACTAGAATACTAGCTCATATTGTATTTGAAAAATTCCTCATAATATACAAACTTATTGTAAATCACTTGTAAAAATAGATCAACAAACTCCTGCCTGTCAGAGTACAATTAAGCCCTGTTTTAAAAATCAATCTATAAACTATGATACCTTGTCATAGCAAAGATAATAGTTTTAAATTGTCTGAATTTCTGAGATAAAACATTGTCATTATGCTTTGACTAGTTTCTTGTACATTTTTGTTGCTTTTTGGGAAAAAAAAAAAAAAAAAAAAAAGGCATGTTTTTGCATGTTTTCTTTTTACATTTATTGTCCAGCCATTAAGCAAACAGTCAAGATCAGAAATAAATATTGAACTGCTAACAAAATCTGAACTCCCAAGGATACGAGTTCAAATCTTATCAGTGGCATTTGTCTTATTTCTAATCTCTGCGATCATTTTCACAGCAACATAGAGTTAATGAAAAATTTGTCAAAATTTAAGAATTATGTAAAATGCATCAAAGAAATTTAGAAAAAAAGACATTTTTAAAATTGCTGTTTTCATCATTCATCCTTTTCTAAATACTGTTTTCCAATTTATCAAAGGATCATTTACGTAAAGGGCACAACTTCAATTGATAGATTTGCTTTCAAAAAAAAAAAATGGTCACAATTTTTAAAGGGAATAATTCTTATAGTGAGTGTAACAGTAAAATTGTCCACCCCACAAAATGTTTGCTAAATGAAAAACCTAAACTAATTGCAGTTTCTTTTTTCCAGGTTTTCAGATAAGACATTTGGCAATCTTGACATGATTTGTTCTAAGAATCACTGAAAAAACCTTGGTACCAACATTCCTACTCTGGCTTCCATTCAAGAAACATCAAGAGAACAGTGAATAAGTTTAAAAAAGAGGAAACAGTAGAGAGGAAAACTGGATCAGGAGGTCACAACAGCAAGAGGGATCATCGTTTCAACTTAGAGCTAAATAGATTAATTAGAAAAGATCCAACTCAATCCATAAGACGTTTGGCACATGAGAAGGGAGTTTCATCTATGACAATCCAATGAGCAGTGAAAAAAGACTTGAAAATGCAATCATACGTGAAATGTGTGAGGCAGCTTGTTATTCTAGAACAGCAAGTTAGAAGGTTAGAGAGAGCAACAATCATCTTGAATATCTTGGAAAATGATCCTGGAATGAATATATATATATATTTGAACTTTATTTCAATCTGGCATGAGTTTTCGATTCTTCGCTATGATTAATTAATGATGAACATGTCATTTTTGCTTATGATTGATTTCATCACAATTCTTCTGTTAAGCTTGGAAAGTAATTATACATTCTTATTGTTCAAAGTAGTGTTATAAAAACCTCAGAGAATTCCAGTAGCACATCTTTAATCATTTCTAAGATACAATGGTTCAAAGCTTAATCTAACAATTGGACAGTTTTGCTTTTACATGATTTGGACAATTTTGCTGTATATAATATGTATATCAGCATTCATTAGACTGTGTTCAAACCAAGACATTTGTCAGATTTTTTTTTTTTTTTTTTACAATTTATGAACACTTGATATATACATCTAAAACATATTTTGGATTGTAAGAATAATTCTTTTAGATATTTTTTTTTTTTTACAGAATAACAACCATTTTCCCAGAAACAAATCATACTATTTAACCAATAGCTGGGGAGAGAAGTGCCGGATTTGCAAGGATATTTTTGCACATACGTAAATGCAACACACCTGATTGTAATTAAAACACAGCTCAGCAATTTCTAATTTTAAGTTATCCATTACAGCACTTGCACACACTACATTTATCATAATAAAAAAAAAAAAAAAAAAAAAAAAGTGATTTTTTTAAAATCTTTTTTTTATCATTTTTGAAGAGAGACCCTGTTCATAACATAGCGTGAAATCAATCTCTAACTTCTTAAAGGGTTATCTGTACTTTGTTTTTCATTTACAAATGTAAAGTTTGAAACTGTGTTTAAGTCATTGATAACTACATACTGTTATGAATCAAGAGGAAAAAAGGACATCAGTGGTAAGCAGTTATCAATGACAAACACAGTTACAAACTTGACATTTGTAAAAAAAAAAGAAAAAAAATACAGATTGCTGAAGAAGTCAAGGATCAATTTGACACTGTATTTAGATTGTGAACATAACACTCAAAAATGACAAAAAAAAAAAAAAAAATCAATATTTATTTTATCTTGAAAAAAGAATATGCAATGAATGCTAATCCACCAAAACTTAAAAAATCTCTTCCCAATTTTCTTTTTTTACAACTGGACCAGTCAATTTAATTAGTGCTACAAAAAGCTGTAATTTGAGGTTTCTGCTATGAAGCAATTTCTTCGGAGAAAAATTGACATTTGCATTGTTTGTTTTTAATACATTTTCAATAAAGAGGAACTCTTGTTGTGTTGGATTTTGCTTTTATATAAAATGTATTCTATTACAAAACATAATAATACTACTAATTGCAATAATAATAATGATAATAATAATATTTATTAATTTTTAGCATTTGGTTTTGTAGAAGCCATCTTTTTCTGTCATATCTTCTGTTTTGTGTTTTTTTTTTGTTTTTTTGTTTTTGGAAGACTTTAAACATCACCCTGAGATGTCTGAAAAGAAAGCAGAGACAGGTGTGAGAGAGAGAGATTGACAAAATTAAACATTAAAAAAATATCAAGAAGATCTTTGGCCAACTGGTGAGAAACAACCACACTATAAATTCAAATTAAGTGTTATACAATGGTGGTGGTGGTGGTATCATCTGTGTTGCTTTCATCACTGGGAATAAACCAAGCAAGTTAGTATAATATGTTGCATTTTCTGTTAAACATCAAGTTTTGCAGAAAAAGAAAACAAAAACAAATTAAAATGAACCCTTCTCTTCCCTTAAAGGTTTCCCTCCTGAAGAAGGTTATAGAATGACAATTAAGCCAAAGAAATAAAGATTTAAATTTTCTGAACATGTTTAACCTCTTGGTACTACTGCTTATAAGATATGGTTTTGGAAAGCTACAACTTTGTAAAAAGTTGCAGATTTTTAAATATTTGTAGATTTCTGACACCTCTAGTTAAATCATTGCATATGGAAATAAAATATAGTGTAACCCAATGCAGGTGAATTCAAACACTCCTGAAACATAAGCATGTGAAAATTGTGGATGCATTTGGTCAGAAAAAAAGAAAAGACAATATATTTAAAAGAATTTCAAATTATACATTTTAGACAACAAAGTAAGTTTTGGAACTAAAATATTCTTTATTTCACTTTTACAAAAGTTCAGACAAAATTGACTTGACAAAATTTTAACTTCATGCCCACAAAACAATGGTGCATCAAAAGGATAGTTATTCCCTTGACAATGCTGTTGTTGTATATTCCTTTGACTCCATCAGCAATGTTTATGATTTTAAAAAGCAATGATTAAGATTTTAATAAAACCAAAACACATGAAAGTGGATTTATACATTTTCTTTATTTTGAGAATTGACAACAAAGATGTTAAACACTATTTATTTATTAGATTGCTTATCTATAAGAATAATTATATATAAATTTTTTAAAATATCATTTCACCCCAAGCAAGGCAATAAAGCCATTAAGATGCAAGGGGCTACTGAAAGTTAAAGAATATGAGTAAAGAAAACTATTAAGGAAAGAGAACAATAAAAGAACAGAAATTAAGAAGACAGATTATAACCACTGACATTGCATTTACAGTTTTGATGATTAAACTTGAGTGGGAAGTAAGAAAATGGAAGAAAGTTCCAAAAGTGAGAAGTGCGATAAAAGAAACTGTTAGCATAGAACTTATGGTTACATCTAGTCATTTGAATTGGAAAATGAGGAGACCTTGCTGCCAATCTAGTACTGCATTTAGGTGACATAGAGGAAAATTTATGAGAACAATTACCATGAAATTATCTATAAAAATGGCATAGTGAATCAAATGAAATGTTTATTATTTATCATTTTATAAAGAAATATGAAAATTTTTTTTTATGTGAACAAGAAAATTTAAATAAACACATAATGACAAGTAACTGTAATTATATATTTTGAAAAAAAATCTATTTTTCCAGGCATTATAAAATGGTAAATAATAAATATTAGTTTGTATTATTTCAGTTTTTTTAATCATTTCAGTCTAAATAAAGCAATAAAATTACTAAGACACAAGGGACTAATGGGAGTGAAAGAGAACAAGAAGACTTTAGAAGGAACCAGAAATCCAATCCTAAACAGGAAACAAGGGATAAACCTCTACTCCTGTTCCATAGATGGGGATGGTGTGTGAACCTGGCAATAAACAACCTTAGTTACTTCTACTTATCTTTTTATAATACTGTAAATAAACATTGCTGAGGGAGTCAAAGGAGTATACAGTAATAGCGATGTCAAGGGAATAACTGTCCTTTTGACACAATGGTTTTTTTGTGGGTACAAATGTTAAGCTTTGCCAATGATTATATATACAAATCTTGAAATGATAACAGAAGATTACAAAAGTACATGAATATAACAATTATAGGTTGACAAGTGAGTGTACTGAAAATACTTACAGGCAATTAATATTTAATAAGAAAATGCACATGTTATATGTTAATCAATCAAATTAATGATATCTGCATGTTTTAAATTAAATATTGATTTCTTATAATTCTTGTGCTGAGGGGGTTATCATTATTTACGCTATTTACAGTCAAACTAATGTCCTCATCTTTTCTGTCGGAATTTATCACTATTTACAGTCAAACTAATGTCCTCATCTTTTCTGTCGGAATTTATCACTATTTACAGTCAAACTAATGTCCTCATCTTTTCTGACGGAATTTATCACTAATTACAGTCAAACTAATGTCCTCATCTTTTCTGATGGAATTTATCACTATTTCCATGCAAGCTATTGTCCTCATCTTTGTTGTTGTTATCACAACATCTTGACCATAGCCAAGTGGATTAAAGCATTGCTTTGTGAATTTGATGATATTAATTGTAAGTTCAATCCCTAAGCCCCGGGTAGTATGTACTTGGATTCAACGGAAACAGGGTGAGCAATAACTGAGCATTACCAGAAATAAAAACTAGACGTGATATCATGGACAGTGGAACGAGGACTGTCTAACCCCGTAGATTAAATAAAGCATTCAGTTCCCTCTAGGTAACCCAGATTGAGATACAGCTGAAAAGGCCAGAGTTCACTACGTTTCAAACATTGTGATAAGAACAACAAAGATGAGGACAATAATCCACATCTAAATAGTGCACTCATGTTTGTTGTTGTTGTTGTCGTCGTTATCACAACATTTTGTCCATTTCATCCTCCAAACCTTGTTTGAGTGTCTTAATCCAGGTAACCTTCAGGAAATTTCAAACTGAATCATTAACTCAATCTATAGGACAGTGGCACCAAGGATTAAAGTGCTGGTTAGTGAATTTTGTAATTGGGAGTACAATCCCTGGTCCAGGTAGTACAGATAGACAGCGGAAACATGACTAGCAAAGGATTCAGTTTGATAATAAAATTACATAAAAATTTTCATTTATAACTTATACAATCATAAGGAGATGAATTATTTTTTACAAAGATTCCATTTTATTGGTAAAATATGTCAAGATAAAATCTTTTTAAGAAACTGTCTCTCTCTCTCTCTCTCTATATATATATATATATATATATATATATATATATATATATATATTTTTAGTTAATACAAATAAAAGAATTGTCACTTAGCTGATTGATGTTACCTTCAGCATCCCAACTCCAAGAATCACCCCGTCCACACATCAGTCAGGGGATATCAGCAACTGAAAGGTTTGGTGCAATTTTTTTTTTCCTCAGTACATGCGAATGAATATATATATTTCCTCTCTCACACACACAGTGCTTATTTAGTTCCTGGGGTGTGGCGTTATTATATACACTATTTCCCACCAGTGCGAGTGGTAGGTGTGTTTGTGTCAAGTTTTCAAGACAGGGTGTTTCTCCTTCATCTGGAAGGTTGACACACCACACACTTTCGCCCTGGAAATTCCTGGTCAGACATAGCTTAGTAAACACACAGTCATATCAGGTGTATGCAAATGGTTCTAGTTTTTTTTCATTTTTTATGTGATTCTTTGCTTTTCTAATGTGCATTTCATGCCTAGTTTTCAAAAAAAATAAATTCAAAAGTTCAAATGGCAATTGAGAACTTTTGCCCACAACTAATATTTATTCATTGAATATCAATTCAGACTTCAGATCAGAAGCTAACAAATTGTTCAGTCCAATAAAAAATGCCAAAAGTATACAATACCTTCCCTTGATCCCATTCTGTATCGTAAAATAGAATTTGTCTCTTTGGAAAGCAGTTTAAGATCGGGTAAAAACATATGAAGAGAATTTCCTGCAGCTAGATTGTCGTTCTAGATGTTCGTATAGTATTTTGAAATTCTGTAAAAGAAACACATCAGTGTTGCTAAAATCATTATTACAATAACTACAGATGACTGTTCAGAATGATGTGAAAAAGAGGAAGAGTTTTAAGGAGAGCCGGAACTACCAAACTCACATTGTTGACAATTAGAAAGAGATGGCTGACATGTTTGGAACACATAAAGAGGAAAGAAAGTTTGGTGAATTTAACACTCACAGGACACATCAAAGGCATGAGAAACATAAGAATTATCAGCTGATGTTGATTTATTCAAAACTATTGTTTTTATCTATTTTTATTTGTTATTAAAGACAGTATTTCCATCATGTACTCTCTGGCCATTTTCAGATGTCTATTCTTGATTCAGCAGGAATATCTATGAATTGATCCTGGTTTGTTCTTGGTAAATCAGTGTATGTGGATTTCACTACTTGATCAAAGGATTGAACCCGTAAACACTAGGTAGCTCTAACACTTAACCAACTAGGACAACAGATGATGTATTTTTGAAGCAGTTTAAATTCAATGTAAGATGGTTTTAATATTTGTTTATCCAGACAGATTTATATCACTTTGATGAAAAAAAAAAAAAAAAAAATCTTAAAGTAGATTTAAAGGCTCCAAATCTACACCACCTGATGTCTTTTGGGATGGTGTATATAAGCACTGCTTAAAGTGCTACAATTCTGTTTTTGTTTTTAATTTTTTTTTTTTTTTTTTTTTGTACTATTGTTTCCCTATTGCAAGGCCTAAGTAGAGAGCTACTGAATGAGTATGCTTGTAAGAAAATTAAAGGAGAGAGAAAGGGTTGCATATTATGAGGATATGTAGGATAGATAATGGTTGAAACTTGATCGAAGAGGTTAAGAATGTAGTGATCAAGAAAGCATCCACTCAGGAATCACATTCCGCATTGCAAATTACCGAGTGGTTATCATTTCAATCACTGGATAAGGCAGTGAAATCTATATAATCTGATTTAAAAACAGCTTAAAGAATTGGCGCAACAGAAACAAAATAAACTTACGTGGTGATATCTCAGCTGAAAACAGATAAAACATCGTCTCTATAATAACACATATAAAATTCCATTTATTTGCATAGTTCTCAGTGGATCTCCATTTCCATCCAGCTGTTTCTATTTTTGCACATAAAGTTGCTATATCTGATTTTATGATTCATGGTTTCATCCTTATTTCCAAATAAGTTACATCGACTACCCTGCTGTGTTGTCTTTTACCTACAAGTCTTTTTATATTGCCTTGCGTATGCAGATATTATCATGTGTATAAATTTACTATAGTCATACACATGTTGATATTCATTATAATATTTGGCCATCTTGCCTTTTGAATATAATCATTGGATAATTTGATGTGTTCATTCTTCAATACATTTTTTCTTTCTTAATAAACTGATGGAATATAAACAGGTTTTCAATATAACAGGGTGAAAGGATTATTAGTCTATCTGAGGGCAGTACAATAAGTGCTATTCCATTTTTTAAATTATTTAGGTACACTTTAATTGAACTATATTGAAGGACCAAAAAGATTTAATATGATAAAAGAATAAAGAAATAGTAATTATAGTAAGAATAACTTACATCAAACCAATCTTCACTTATGGTGTAAGGAAAATGAACTGAAAAAAAAAAAAAAAAAAGCATTTAAAATACAAATTCAATTTCAAAACTTCCATATTTATCCAACACCACAAATTGCTACAAAAACAAAAGCATCAATGTAAGGAAGTCAAGTCATGCTCATAAATAAACTCATCAGATCAAAACTTTCATATGGACATCATATATGGTGCCAAACTTGTCCAGAAATTTCTAAGTGTATACAACTGCTTTCTCAGATTAATAATTAAAAAAATGTTTTAGGTGATTGAACCATGTAGGTCTTACAGAGGACCATCCTTATTCAAACCTCATGGAGTTGCACTACAGAATCACAAAGAACTGTACTAAATAGTAGAAATTACATCACTTCAAGACTTTCAACAAGTAAAATGGATAGCATATGTAACTTGAAGAGAAAATAATGACCTACTCAAGATGCTGACATTCCACATTGCTTGAAAACAAAAAGGTTAGGAAAGAAGTCCCCCATCAATAATGGAAAGACCAATAACAGTAGATGTGAAAACCTATTAACCTGAAAAATTGTTTTAAGATAAAGATTTTATAAATTTCAACCAAAAGCAGCATTGGTCGCTTGGTTAATGTTTACTTATAAAAAAATAAAAAACAGTGAATATTACCATTATTTAAATTTCATATAATAAAATTGGCCATTATTTGATCTAATAGGTAACTTTAATTTCAAAAATAAGAAAATCTCACTTTCCTGTAAGATTATATTCTATTTGTCATCACTGACAGTCATTCTGCTTTGTTGCTTGAATAGACAATTATTAGGAGTAAATTTATTTTAACTCATTCATATTTTTTTTTGTTCTGTATACCATCACTTTAATAAGCATGATGACAGGCAGGGAGAATTAGAGTCATGCCTTTTTTTCCAATAGCATGATCATGAAAGTGGTGTGCATCTCAGTAAAGAATGTGAATTCAGTAAATTAAATTCAGTTCCAATATTAAATCATGGTCTGTCTATATTTATGAGATGAGGTGTCATGTACACTATTTACATTATTCGGACTATTGTCCTCATCTTTGTCCTTGAGGACACGTGGCACAGTGGATAAAGGCATTAGTTAGATCCAGTGACAGGACCCAAAGAGTGTGAGTTCAATACCCAGTTAAGGCAGTGGAGAACTTTCAGAGGGGAATTAACAGGAAATAACTGACATCCATTAAACATGACCCATGGAACTAGAACAGTCTACCCCAGTGAGCGAAATAAAAGGTTCAGTTCGACATTCCAACCACCTGAAGAAGGCCATGGCGTACAACAGCCGAAACGTTGTAATAAATATGGCGACAAGGATGAGGACAATAGTCCGAATAATGTAAATAGTGTAAATCATGGTCCTTGTATAAAGAAGTTAAAAAAGAAAAGAAAAAAAGCATCTGTTGGATAATTAATTCAACTGCAACACACACCATAACACACCCACTTTCATTCTGCACATGTTGAAAATTGAAAAAAAGTCAGATTTTTTTTTTTCTTTTAACTAAATAATAAATTGTAGTCCACTGATATGATCTGAAATATCTGAGTTTGTTACCTTAAAAGCAAAACTGGAACATTGTAGCACAATTTTTATTTGCACAATACTGTTAAAAATGATTTAACTTGAAGAAAAAGCAATTTCCAGTCTGAGCCACCAGTTTCCAAGTAATTTTCAACTAAGTATAAACTAAAAAAGGATAAGTTTTTCCAAGGGAGACAACTCCAAACACCAACTGCAAATTTTAAAACTTGTTTCCCTTTTTATTAAGAAAATTAACAAGAAATAAACAATAAGAATCCTTGAAGATTATTAATAATTAGTATTTGCAAATGATTATAATATATATAATTCTATAAATTAGAAGAGACCTAAAATTTAGCAATAGCTGTGTGCTAAAGGCAACATTTAAGCAAATTGGTTTGTTGTTTTTGTTTAGCAGCATTTCAACCCATATTTAATGCAAAAATCTAAATATTTGGTACACAAATTTTTTCTTTCATTTTTTGGAGATAACGGTTTAGTGATACATGTCCTACTAATTAACCCATAGCTGGGGGAGATGTGGATTCATACCTTTTTCAAGAGTATTTTCGCATAAGTGAATATAACGATCTCAACAGGAATTGGAACTCGGCTCTTTGATGAACAATTCCGAGCCATTATCAATTACAACACCCACACATACAAGCTTACAGCACCTGGTTTTCCCAAGTGGTCATCTACATACTGACGAGGCTAAGCATTGCTTAACTTCGGTGATCATATGGGATTCTTGTTTCAATATGATGTAGCAGTAAGCCTTTTAAGAAAATTAGTTACAAGGGCCTATTAGTAGCTTGTTCAAAAAACTAAAGATACCAGTTAATGCTTAGCACAGTGTCGAGTCTTCATGTTTGCCATTTTCTTTTTACATATTGCATGATCTTATTTTTGTAATCTGTACATGGGAGACTAATGTTGGTTATTGTAATTCGGCTGCCTCCTTCGCCAAGGCATCAGTTTTATGACTTCTCTTAATGCCAGTGAGCCAGTTGTTAACCGCTGCCCCTCCAAAAAAGAAAAAAAAAAAAAACAAGAGATCCAAGACAATATCCTAGCACAAAAAATGCCAACCACATCAGAGATTTTTTAGAGGCCAACAATATTTCCTTTTACACAAAAAATATTTACTAAATCTCAGAAGTGTATTATCAGATTTAAAAGTTTATATCTCCATCTCCTGGCCAACAATAGGATGTAAAAATATCAAAAGAGATGTACTGATTTCTCTAGAGTTTTCAAGGAGACAAAAGTTAAACTGAAGTTAACAAACTTACCAGTCTTATGAATCATAAACAATCTTCTCCAGAGAGAGGCGTCTCGGCTCTTATCATAAAGATCTTTGCACACAAGACTCATTGCCAAGAGAGAACGAAAGTCAAGGTATTTTAGAATTTTCAACTGAAAAGAGAGAAAAAAAAAGAAAAGAAAAAATGATCAGTAAATTATTTCAATATAAATCTTTATTAGACATTATTTTAATATATTCCCAGCCTGTCTTGTCAACAGAAACCTTCAAAATCTTAGCTCTTACTTTCAAGATAGAGTTTTGTATCAAACCTCCAGAGTATTCATTGCACTGATTTGAAAAGTCAAGAAAACCCCTTGAGGGTGTGTGTAATACCAAGGTGAAGTATGAAGATAAAATCAAAAATGTTTGTATGGAATTTTCTATCACATTATCCTATTCTAGTTAACTGTGTTAATACAATGTATGTATAGTAGGATATTGTATAAAAGAATATTAACACCAATAATCATGCAATAATTCTGAAGTTCTACTTTTAGGCACTTAATAGAAGTGGGAGTGTTTTTTTTTTGTTTTGTTTTTATTAAATTTGTGGAGTTTTACAATAGGCAGTGACGAGAAACAATCACTTTTTCCATATTACTATTGATTAAGCACTGTAGATCATGAATATAAGAATAATTTTTTTTTCTCTAATAAGCTTCATAATGCTGAAGGGGGGCAGTTTGCTATATGAATTCCTGATATAAATTGTTCCCTCTAAAATAACAAAAATAAAACAAAAAAAAATATTATTTTTAAGCACTCCAAATTATGAATTAAAAAAGAAGAAAAAAGAAAAAGGGTTGTTTTTGTTTGTTTTTTTTTTATACAAATTTTGCGAAAAATTTCTGGTTGCAAATGCCTCTTGTATAACTGCACAAGGAAATTTTCTGACCCTACTCCAAGCTTATTAAAACCACCCTGTTTATTAATTTCCCTCTTTTTGACACTTGAAATGATTTTCTGACCCCTTTTATTGAAATAATTTTTTGACAACCTCTGTTTATCACATATTGAAAAAAAATTTCTGAACCTTCCACCCTATCAACTAAAATTAAGGAGAAATTTTTGAACTGACATATCAAATTAGGGAGCAAGTAATATATTTTCTTTGAGAAGTATTATAAGTGTTCCAAACTTTCTTTATTCAAACTTTCTTTGGCCTTATCCAGTCTACAACCTTCTTCTTTGGAAGGAAAAACATCTCTTTTCCTGATGTATTAGATAACTGAATAGAGTACAAACAACATTCACAAGACAATGTTCAATTATCTGCACAAAACTGGGAAAGAAGCAAATAAAAATTGATTTCAGAAGGACTTGGACTTAAAGAAGAAGAAAAAGAAAAAAAACTTTAGATACAAATAAATTCTTATATCCATATTTCCCAATCCGCTAACTTCTAACAACAAACATTTTTAGGAATAAAAAAAAAAAAGACGTTAGAATATTTCACCACATATATTAAGCCCTTGAATTCAACCTCCCATTTATAACACAGATACAGTATTGTTTGTTTTTGTTTTAGAGTTCATCTTGCAAACTATAATATTTGATATTTATTAAATCAGGTATGCCCAAAAGTTTCCAGTTGCTTTTATTAAAAATATTTTTTTTTTTAAATTCAACCTTGTATTCAGTCTCCAGTTTAGAAATAAAGACAAATTTTCTCACTATTGTTATTTTTATTCCAATATTTCAGTGGCTATAATGTATGGTCTTTTTTTTAGCTTTCAGTCATATTTTGAATACAAGAACAGTTTTATATCAGATTTTTTTTTTTTTTAAATGGGGAATTAACATTATTATACGATTTTACTTTTGAACTAATATACTCAATTTGGTTGTTTTAATCCCATTCCAGACATTGTACTCTCTGGCCTTCCACAGGCATCTATTGTACTCGGTAACATTTTTGGAATTTTGAAACAGACCCTTAATCAATACACAAGTTAGACCGTTTACATTCCACGTTCCATGTTTAGTGGGAGATAACTCACATCAATTGATTCTCTCCAATCTATTCACTTTCGTTTTGCTGGTCAGGATTTTTTAAGCTGAAAAAACTATAAAAAGGCCAGAGAGTACAACACCTAAAAATGTATAACAAACGAGACAAGGATACTTATCTGAAAGTAAAGCTAGATAAAAGATACTCTGATTGGAGAAACACACAGCCCAACCCCTATATATCCTGTAGGATTGCCACACCTTGTTAGGTCATAGGACCTGTTTTTACCACACTGCTGATATATCCTCCTACAAAGTCAGTGAACAATGATCCACTTATTGAACTAACCTTCCAGGGAACTGAGAGTAAGCACTTTCTATTGATTGGATTATTTACAGTATTTGATAGAGGAATATAGGCTTTTTTGCTTCTTCTGTACGCGATCATGGCTCTCCACAATTTCCAGTCCTTTGTAGCCTTTAATAAATTTTCTTTGTTATCTCCCCTAAACCTTGCTCTGCCATCCATTTATTCATGATTGCTAATTAAGTTACACATTGTTTTCCACTGTCCCCCTCTTGCCTTCAATCTGTCCTGTAAGTATCAAGCCCTATTTCCTTATTATCTGCCCTAAAAATTTCAACTGTCACTTCCTGATGTTAAATATAAGTGTCCTTTTTGGTTCCTTTTTCTTTAAAACTATTTCATTGGTCACATGTTTGGTCCATGGTATTCTCAGCATCCTTCTGTAGAAACACATTTCTGTTGCTTCAAGTATCAGATTCAGGAAAAAAAAAAGTTTCAAGCATTCTTTGACAAATACTTTATTCATGCAAACATTTAGAACCATTAATCAAAGTATTTTCTATGACTTGTTGCTACTTTTCAGCTACCTTATATAAGCCCCACCTCTCACAATTTTTTTTTAAAATGGTTCAAAATGTACCAGAAAGGTTTTATGAACAAACTTGAGGTATCTGGTAGGCTATTTTTGACCCAGATGCTGCAGACCAGTACTTGTACCTAGCCTAACTCCATAATACTATAATATTAAATATAAATTGTAGTATTTTCTCTTATCAAATACAGTAAGCACAACATGTGTGCTGCTTTTTTTTTTAAATATTTAAATTTCCAATACTGTTCTATTATAATTATTATTGATTTTGTCCCATTAAGATTAGTATTGATTGATTGTTTTTTTTTCTATGTATTATGAAATCTTTGCAGGTTATTTAAAGCTAGAAAATATTTTTTATATTGCAAGAATTTTTTTTTTTGAGATAATAATTCTTTAGTGATACAAATCTTATTAATTAATCCATAGCTGGGAGAAACAGAAGGATATTTGCACACAAGTGAATATAATGAACCCAACTGGAATTGGAACTTGATTCACTGATTAACAATTCCAAGCTATTACTAATTACACCACCTGCACATCCAAGCTTGCAGTTATTTATTTATGTACTGACCAGGCTTGACACTGCTTAACTTCAGTAATTGTAATAAAGATTAATATGCTTCCCCACAAAGAGGTTCAATATTCCAAATGCAATAAGTCATATCAAAATCAAAATGGAGTTGCCCAATTGTCCCTTTCAAGCCTTGACAGTGTCTAAAAGCATTTCTGCAGCCTTGGGGATGATTGTTTTCCACCTTACAACCCCTTTCCCATAGACAAAATGTTGCAAGCTCCTCATTATGCCATGCCATGTACACAGATTCAACTGATACTCATTCCCTTTGTATTCTATTGGTAAGGAGGAAGTTCAACTATTTCTTCCTAAGAAATATTACTTTGTGGAACAGGCACCCAAAACGATGCTTCCCCAACCTCTTCAATCCTCAAGTCAATTGCTATCTATCCTACATATCTTCATAATATGGACTCCTTACTTCCTCTTTTTACACCCTTACAGCAACCTCATTCTGTAACCCTCTTCCTTGAGTGACACTCGGCCATTGTATTGGGTGTATAATAGTATTAAAAAAAAAAAAACAGAAATCTGACAAAAGCCATAAAATACAGGGACTGAAACATCATGATAAAGTAAACAAAAAGAAAATTTTTTCCAACAAACCAATATATAATATAAACCAATAAATAATATAATAGTTTATATAATAATAAAATATATACTCGAGTATAGTGTGAGATATTTTACACATAAAATTGCGGGGGGAGGGCGGAATATACACAGTAAAAGGTTACAGATCATGCATTTTTGGTAACCATTTCCCTATACACAGGTAAGTGTTTTCTGGAGGGGTTAAAATTAATTCAAAAAAAAAATTCAGGGTCACACTATACCTGAAGTCAGCTTATACACCAGTATATATGGTAGACTTTGCCTTGTAAAATTTGGACCAAAATAATTTAGTATTTACATTTAATCATTTTTATCAGAAAGCTAATAGTTATATCAAACCAAAAACAAAATGAAATTCGACTTAATTGAAATAAACACCAATTATTTTCTGTGTAAAGGATCACATGAATAGAAAGATTTATTGTACAGGATGCAATGGGTAAATTGCCGCCATTTTATATTTTTTTAACTTCACACACTTGCATTGTTTGTTTTAAATTTTGTCAACTGCACGGTATAGTAGGGTCAGTTGGGCACTGTCTGTGAGAAAAAGAACACCATGATGTTATGCCTCCATAACACAGAGGCCTACATCAAGTGCCTTGATGAGAGAGTGCTGCCCTGGGTCAAGAGGGTGGCTGCTGGAAGACTTTATGTCTTTGCACCATGCCACACAAACAGGAGAATCCAGTCATGGCTGTCAGACAATTTCTGCAACTACATTACCTCTTACATCTGGCCACCTAACTCCCCAGACTGCAACCCCCTTGAGTGGGGAGCAGTTGAGCAAGAGACCAACAAAACTCCTTGTAATACCAAAGATGAACTGGAGGCAAGAATTATGGCAGCATTCACCAACTTAAACAGATTTAGTTGTTTAGAGACTGTGGTTGAAGCCAACGGTGATTTTATTGAATAAATTTACTCTTTAGTATTTCAAGATATTTTTATGTAATTTTGTTAAATGTATCTTTAAAAATGAGATATCAGTATTATTTTCATTTTTGCATAATTTAGACGAGAATTTATTCATCGCACCCTGTATATACTTGTGTATAAAATTACTTCATGTATAATGTGAACCCCTGAATTCTTGTGACAAACCAGATTTTTTCCATGTAGCTTGTGTATAATGTTACACCATCTTCTGAGCAATACTAGTGGGCCTGCTGTATTCAAATATTGCAGTACTGGACATATTTTATAACAAATTATAGCGAAGAAAATGGCGACTTGCCTCGTCAAACCAAGCGACAGCGCGTCCCGTGTATTCTACGACGGAAAATGTGAGGAAAAAGAAAAAGTCGGCGATTTTGGCTGCCGAGGGAGTTATTTTTCTGACTGGTTGCGTGCATTGTGAAATAGTACTTGCGAATCGAGTTTGCGGCATTTTCTTTCTGTCCGCGATGTTCGAGTCTGAACTTGGTGATTTATTCTCGGCGAAGTGGAAATAATCTGCGACAAACATTTCCTTTGCAATCCCAGATCGCTTACAGGCTATTTCGGCACTATGACGAACAAGACATTCGATGTCAAGTTGATACCTGAGTTTGATGGTTCAGTGACCAGACAAGCAGTTACTGAATGGATTGAGAAGGCAGAACTTGTGAGCTATGTGGAATTAAAAAGGTTGAACGTGTTCTTCCTTTGAGGTTGACGGTCGGAGCATTTGCTGTTTACCAGCAGTTAAACGCAGAACAAAAATCAGATGTCAAGCAGATAAAACGAGCCCTGAAGATTGCCTTCGCACCGGATTGTTTCTTGGCTTACGAACAGATTCGCGGAACGCTGACTGCGCCTGGACGAGTCCGTCAACGTGTTTTTAGCCGACTTGAAGAAGCTAGCTGGTCTATTTGGCGGGATATCAGAGCAAGGATTAGCATGTGGGTTCATAGCAGGGTTACCAGCACACATCAAGCAACTACTGTGCGCATCTTCCAGGATGGAAGACATGAATACAAACCAACTGTTGGACCGAGCTCGGGCCATAATGAAAGACCAAATTGCAACTGAAGAAATGGTTGTGGCTACCATTTCACCAGGCGGAGCTGATAAACATCTAAATGTTAAACATTGGGAGAGTATGCGATGTTATTGATGCTCTGGATGGAATCACCTTGCCAGGGACTGCCCGGTTCGAAGAAAAGATGGCCGTCAACCACGCGGGTCATGCACAACAATACGTTGCTTCCGGTGTCAAGAAGTAGGCCACATTGCTTCATTGTGTCCAGAGAAAAGAAGGGGACAAGATGTCAGCGCCGGTCTCTTCCATAAGCGAGTTATAAATGAAGCGTTACCCATCTTAGGTATTTACGTGAACGGAATTAAGAGAGTGGCACTGGTGGACACTGGCTACTCACAGACACTCGTGAGTAAGTCAGCCTGTCAATCCTGGCGGGTGACTGAGGTGAACGTACTCACCGTAAATGGAAATACACTCAAATGTTGCGAAGTTGGAAGTATTAAGCTTGGCGTGGACAACACAAACCCCCTCAAAATCGATGTCTTGGTAGTGGATGGAGAGCTACTGGGTTTTGACTTGTTGCTTGGATTCAACGCCATTAAAAAGTTGGGCGGACTCCAAATAACACAGTGTGGTGATGTACGGTTTCCCAAGCGCGGGATAGTTTGTTACACTGCTATTAAAATAGAAGAACCTGATTTCTGCGCCGAATTCGACCCAATCCGGAAGATATGGATCGCATCATGGAAGTGGTCTGATAGTCAATCACCGAAGAGTTTGAGAAATCGGATGCCCAAATACCCAATACCAACGGGAGTCAATGAGGAATACGACCATGAGCTGCAGACCTGGCTTGAAAACGGTTGGTTGCAGCCTTATCCTGAAAAGGAACTCGGTCCTCCAAAAGGTTTAATTCCGTTGATGGCGGTGGTGCAGAAAAACAAAAATAAGGTGCGGCCAGTATTAGACTATCGAGAACTGAATGAGTGTCTCAACGCACACGCAGCCAATGCTGACGTGTGCGCACAGAAACTGAGGGAGTGGTGTAAAAAAAAAAGGACCGGAAGTCGCTATCCTTGACCTACGGCAGGCCTATTTACAAGTACATATCCAAAAGTCACTTTGGCCCTTTCAAACTGTAATTTTCAAGGGGTGAAGATATTGCTTGACCCGAATGGGTTTCAGGTTGAATGTTGCACCAGCCATAATGAAGGCCATTGTGGACGCTGCATTGGAGAAAGATGAGTCCGTTCGACGAGCAACCTCATCATATATTGATGACATTTATGTTGACGAGAGCATGATTTCAGCAGCTCGCGCGTGAAAGAGCACTTGGCTGCATTTGGTTTGACCTCCAAGAATCTGGAGCGGTTACGGGATGGCACACAAGTGCTGGGTTTACATGTTGCAGAAGATAACAACATGCTTAAGTGGACACGTGAAAATGGCATTCCATCAGTTCCTAAGGTCCTGACACGACATAATGTCTTCTCGTGGTGTGGAAAACTGGTGGGTCACGTTCCTGTGTGTGGGTGGCTTCGTGTTGCTGCATCATTTGTAAAACGCCAGACAGTATCGATCACATCTGGTTGGGACGATGAAGTGACAGATGCTCGCCTTAAGAACATGATTGAGGACATAGCGGAAAGAATACGCCAGAATGACCCTGCGCACGGTAAGTGGTGCACAAGCGGACACGCTTATGAGGTATGGGTCGATTCAAGTTCTCTCGGCACAGGGGTTTCGTTGGAGGTTGACGGAAGCGTTGTAGAAGACGCATGTTGGCTGCGACCTGTGAAAGACGCCCAACATATCAATTTATCAGAATTGGATGCTATTCTGAAGGTCGTCAATTTAGCATTACAGTGGGGCGCAACAGCTCTTCACGGACTCCGCGTGTGTGCACCAGTGGGTATCAAACATGCTCACTGGCAAAGCCAGAATACGAACTAAGGCGGCAAGTGAGATGCTGATCCGGAGGCGATTGAGTACTCTTGAAAAGCTGATTCAAGAGTATAACTTATTGATCATGATAAGATTAGTAACGTCGAGTGAGAATCGAGCGGATAAGCTCACCAGAGTACCGCAATGATGGTATGATGTGATAAAGAGGAAACCGAACCAACACACCTGATATGCACTTCCATGGTGAACAAAACCTCTCCTGATCAGATACGTGTCATACATTGCCAGAGTGGACATCCTGGCATCAGGCGGACGCTATATTTTGTGAGACGAGTCTACCCTACGACATCCAAGGCGGCCGTCAAGGCAGTGGTCAGAAAATGTAAAGAATGCCAGTCAATTGACCCAGCCTCAAGTCGTTGGCCTCATGGTAACCTAAGTGTGATTGAAATTTGGACCCGCTTAGGAATGGACATTACACATTACGGTGGGCAACACTACCTTACGTTAATTGACTGCGGCCCTAGTAGATTTGCGATATGGCAATGCCTGCTTCAACAACACTCAAGAAGTGTCATTCGACAGTTAGAAGGTATTTTTTTTTGAACGAAGCCCACCATCAGAAATCCTGACCGACAATGACACTGCATTTCGCAGTAAGTCCTTTAAAGATTTCTTGGATGACTGGGGAGTCCAACTTCGTTTTCGCTGCGCCTATGTTCCTGCAGCAAACGGGATAGTGGAAAGATCTCATCGGAGCATAAAGCGAATTGCAGCAAGAAAGCAGTGTTCAATAATGGAGGCAGTATACTGGCATAATATCACGCCGAAGGATGATATATCATCGACTAATGCGCCTGCCAATATGATTCACCATTACCAACTGAAAGTAAAGGGAATTACTACGACATTACCACCTGATCGTTTTAAGTATCACGATATATACAAAGTTGGGAACAGAGTATGGGTGTACCTCCAGGTATAAGTGGGTCGCGTGATGGACATTGTAAGTCCACAAACAGTACTAGTTGACGGGATGCCACGGCATGTAAAAGATCTTCGCCTTTTCGTTGATTCTGATACATCGCCGAGCGAATCCTATGATGATTCATCGTCGGACAGTGAGCGGATAATTGAGATCTGCGAATCCGATGCTTCCACAGACACAGAACTTCCGGAAACTCAAGATACATTTGAGTGCCATTACGACGAAACACGAGGATAAAGATAGCGAAGAAAACGGCGACTTGCCTCGTCAAACCAAACGACAGCGCGTTGCGTGTATTCTACAACAGAAAATGTGGGGAAAAAGAAAAAGTCGGCGATTTTGGCTGCCGAGGGAGTTATTTTTCTGACTGGTTGTGTGCATTGTGATTTGTGAAATAGTACTTGCGAATCGAGTTTTCGGCATTTTCTTTCTGTCCGCGATGTTCAAGTCTGAACTTGGTGATTTATTCTCGGCGAAGTGGAAATAATCTGCGACAAACATTTCCTTTGCAATCCCAGATCGCTTACACAAATAAAATGGTCTTCATTCTTTTTTGTATAAAGTTACTCTAAAATGATAAGAAAAACCACTTACCGTAAAATAACTGATATGAAGAAACTCCTCCAGAAAAACATTTACCTGTTATAGGTAACCAGTAAATTATTTGTTGAGGTTTTTTTTAAATGCTTGTTAGGAAGTCAAATAAGTTTAAAAGATAAGTAGGTACAAATAGGTCTATGGAAATTTTAAATTTTGAGTGATTCTGTCTTTGGGATTTTTTTTTTTCCAGTTGTTTCTTCAAGGCAGCAGCTTTATGGAAACATTAAAAGTATTGTTCCTAGGCATAATGTCCTCAGTTAAATTGTTTTTTTTATCGTTGCATCCCAAGCAAGGCAATAATGCCACTAAGATGCAAGAGGTTATTGAGTGTGAAAGAGAATGAGAAAACTTTAATGAAGAGAAAGGACAATAAAAAAAAGAGGACTCAGGCAAACAGAAAATAGCAATTAGGATTGAAAATTTTTTGAAGCATATAGGTGTCAGGGAAACAAGAAACTGGAAAAAGAGTTCCACAGGCAAAAAGTATGAGAAAATAAACATATGGTTGCATCAAGCTAGTTCAACAGTAAAACAGTGAGACAGAGTTACTAATCTGGTAGCACACTTATATACATACAGTTGAGGCACCAAGGAGAAAAGCTCATCAGAACAATGGCTACCAAAAGGAAACAAATACTAACCTTAATTTCAGAAAAAAGTCCAAGAAATCCAGAATTATCTTCAATTCCTAAGGCTGAAAAACAAAAAAAAAATTAATTTTAAATTTCTTCAGATTCATGAAAACACAACTAAAAAAATAAGAAGCTGTGGAGAACCATGATCACCTGCGTCTCGAAGGGACACAGCTCACAGAAAAAGAAGACTGTTTATCCAGATATCAAAGACTACCAGTACTTATATCTAATCTTATTACTTGGGAAGGGGAGTTCATCATAAGCATATAACTGAAATTATTTTATAACTGATTTTTTAAAATTTCTTACAATTCAAATGTATTGAACACTAATCAAGATCTGAAGTAAAGATGCAGCAGTTCAACCTATACAGTAAAGATTCTAGGGTACATAATGAAGGAGGAGGGCTTAGAAAATCTGATACTCATGGGACAGATAGAGGGACAGAGGAAAACAATGCATAACATAGTGAGCTTGAATAAATGAATAGCAGAACAGGGCTTAGGAGAAATAACAGAAAGACAAAAGTTATTAAGAGCTACAAGGGACAGGAAGTTGTGGAGAGCCATGATCGCCTACGACCTGAGGGGACATGACACGTAAAGATCATAAGAAAACTTTCCAAGATTTATTATCAAACTTAACAATAACCATTCTTTTCCCAACTGAAATATGATTTAATTAGATACTTCCACTAATTCGGTATACACAAAGTTTAAAATAAATTTTCATAAATGAAAATTTCTTCTTGAAGCTTTCATTTTAGCTTTAATTGAAAGCTAAAATTAAATTTTCTAATTCCAGAAAGCAAAATACTATGGTGTATTTTGAACAGAAATTAGAATGATTTTAGTCAATTTTTTTTTTTTTTTTAAAATCAGAAAAACCAATTGAAACGGCCATTTTTGACATAAAGTTTCAAATTAAGTTTCCTCTATTATTGCATTTCCATTTTATTATCTCAGTTATTGAATTAAAAAGTTAATAACTGAGATAATATTATAATTAATATAATTATTATATTATCTCAGTTATTAAATTAAAAATGTAATAACTGTGATAATATAATAATAAATTTATTATCTGTTATTAAATTAAAATTATCATATTACTTCAGTTTTTAAATTTTTAATTTAATAACTGAGATAATTAATAAAATACCATCGTAGAGGTACTCAAGAATTCATGAAATGTTATTAATTTAAGAAATTTTTATTTTTTATAGTATTTTAAATTTTATTATATTTTCAGAAAGTATCATCAAACATAAGGTTAAGTACCTACAAAAAAATTCAATAAAATATTAGATAATTGTTTAAAATGTTGTTAATTTTTAAAAATTATCTGGTAATGCTTGTATACATTTTATGCTATAAGTAATATTTGTTTCAGAACAGATTAATTTAACTCGAAATTTGCTAATTTTCCACAAACAAGGTTTCAGAAATATATATTTTATTTTTGCAAGATTTTTAAAACGGTGAATTCACTTTTGTTTACAAATGTCAAAAGATCTTTAAAATATAAATTAATTTATTATTAATTTATATTTTTAAGATCTTATTATATTTTATTCTTTACCAGAAAACAGGCATGAAAATGTCTTACCAGCTCTGTTACACTGTTGACACATCAGAAAACAAAATTTTTAAACCAAATTTTGAATGTGTTAGAAAGGAGTAAAAACTTTTTATAGTAATTAAAAAATACTTTGGTCTTTCCTCTTAATATTAACAAACATTTTGACAATAAAACTTTGCTTATATTAAGTTTTGGGCCTCTTTTCATCATGCTGTACCATTTTTTAGCCAATAATATATAAGTATTTTATGAAGAAGTAAAAATTTTAAAATATACAGGTTATCTCCCCTCAGTAAATAACACCTGCTGATAGAAAGCTGGGTCCATTTATCTAATAAGAATGGGTAAGACTCAAAATTAGGCACCAGATGGAATTTAGGCACCAAAGCTGGGAGGCCTAGACGACGATGAACGGAACAGACAAGAACAGGAGATTCTGACCACAAGCAAACCTGAATAATGCAAGGACAAACAGCTATCAGAAGGATAAGAGCAGCATTGGATAAGTGTTTCAATCAATTTCAAACAGACATGTATTTTAATATCGTCCCCGATGCTATGACGTTTAACCACTAGGAGAATATGTTTTTAGCATTTAGATATTCTCATTGTATAATGTATATTTCTTATATAAAGTTTTTTTTGTAAAATGTTCAATTGTCTTATTTTTTTTTTATCTTAAAGATTATTTTTTTGTATTTTCAAATGTATAAATTAGAACCAAATCGCATGCAGCATTGTGATAAACAACACTTTCAGCAGTGATAATGTGAATACCAAGTCTTCAATTTCTTAATGATAGAAAAATCTTTTCTCAAAAAAAAAAAAATCATCAACTTTTCATATCTCATGTGACCTACTGGTTGAGAAAGCTATCCAATGTCAGACTTAAATTTTAATTCATTACAGTAATCTGGCTTCTATAAGGTTTCTCTGTACTTCAGCAATATTTTAAACCATAGATGACAATGTCTGGCAAGTGATGAAGTACTTGATGACGGGCATTGAAATGTAGTTTATATTAACCACTTTGAGGTGTCTAAACAAATTACCTCAAGGGTTTTCTTACTCTGGCAGCGAATTGTACAGTGATTCAAGATGAATCACAGGTAATGATAAAGACAGTGAAAGCAATAACTGTCCTGAAACAACTGACAAGATATTTCATTTTAAAAAAAAAAAAAGAAAAAAAAAAAGGCCCTTTCTCTTCTAACACTAGTCAAAACGCTGCTACTCTCTATTTTTCATAGCAGATGAGCTACATTCTTTAGTTTCACCAATCCAGATCTTCACAGCTAGGACTCACCATACTACGCACACAGAATTGACTCATTCCCTTTGTATTGCTTAGGAGAAAGCTTCACTCAGGCGACAACTTCTTCCAAAAAATTATTACTTTGTGGAACAGAATTCTGAAAGGAATTTTCCCTCATCACTAAAAGCTTAACCTCTTTAGTTGAGGTTCAGCCATTATCAATCCTACATATCTTTATATGCACCTCTTACCTCCTCCTTGTATGCCCATTTACTAACTCCTTACAACAACCTCATTTGGTGACCCTCTACCTTGAGTGGCTCTCAGGATTGTATTTGATGCAACAATAGCATTTAAACTAATAAAAATAATAATATTAATAGTAGGGAAAGCAATGATTGTCCTGGAACAGCTGATGAGATATTTCATCACACATTGACAATGATAGTATAAGGGGTGTTCAATGACATTTTTTAGTAACTGAAAAAAAAGAAAGAAAGAAGTTCTTTCTATTAGGATGCTGACAAATGGAAAACAAAGCAACAAATTGCTGCATTGAACAGAATTGAGAATCAGAGACGAAAAACATTTGATTCTTGTCCACATTGGCTAGAATGCATAAAGGAAAAAAAAAGTACTTGACAGCAGTTTGTTTCATTAGTGTTTTGAGCTGCATGTTTGGCATACAGGTTTTGTAGAAACATATAGGCATAATAGCAAATAAATAATTACCAATTTTCATTTCTATTAGAAGACGCAAAGCAACACTGTCTTTAAAGTCTGCAGAGAGAGTTCTTAGATTTTTGTAGACCAAGGCAGCTGAATCTGAAACCCCAAAAAATAGAATTACTCATATTTTTATAAAAATTAATTAAATAATCTGTTTATGAATATTTGACGAGACAAGGGTGAGGAATTGCATAGTGGGATCAAGTATAAGAAAGAAGAACAACAGATTCAGATGTAAATAAATAAAAAATAAAAAAAAAATAAAAAAAGATTTATTTACTCAGCATTTGTAGACTTAAATAAATAACAAACAAAAAAAAAAAACTCTAAATTTAAAAACTATATACCTCCCAATAAAAATGATTAACAAAATTGATCGGTTCAGATGTTGAGTTATAAGTTTCGACTTAATTATTTTCAAGAAACTGATATTATTATGCTCTGCCAAACATCTTAAAAGATCATTTTGTTTCCACTGTTATTTTGCGGTCTGAGGTTGGTGGGTTCTTTTCGGACATTATCATCTATGTCAAGATGAAAATTTAGTACTTTCTACATTTATACAAAAAAAAAAAAAAAAAAAAAAACATAATAAAAAATTTACAATTTTCTAAATTTAAAACTACATAAAATAAGTCCTCGCTAAAGGATCCCAGTACAATCATTGAATAAAATTCCCTGAAAAATTCCATTGAAATTTCCGTGATTCCGGGGGGGGGGGCTTTGCTTACAAGGCTGTGATAAACTATGTGAAGTACGTAGCTGTTCCAACTGGAGCGCCCTAGCTAAGAAGTCGAAGAGACAAAGAAGCACACGTAGAATATAAACCTTCTCATCATGTATAATGTAACATTTCTATTCCAAAAATACAAGATGTGGTCAAGTTTATTACTTTCTTGACATTCCAAAGTTCTGCAGTGTTCCTGCCAATGTCACCAAATTCTTTTCTGATGTTCTCTTTCAACTTGAAACCAAGGTTTTAATTGTAATTTCTGACAGTATACTTAAAATTATTATCAAATAAAACTACAGAAACAAAGCTGATGCAGCAATAATAATATTATTAATAATAATACACACCTGTTCTCAATTGAGTGACAAAATTTTCAGAATTGACAATAAGTTCAGGAGGGTTTTCTTTGGGAAGAGGAAAATTCAAGAGTTTGCCTGGGGGTGAGAAAAAAAAAGATATGCAATTTAAAATTTGCTGAAATGGTATAGGAATGGCAGAAAACATTGTTATATATTTATTCATTTTTACTCACTTAGGCTGGCATAATGTCAAAGTATCAGAATATATTCATGATAATTGGTTAATGAAACAATTTTGCTGAACTTAATAGGAGATGATATCAGAATGTTCCCAACTGCATGTACTCAGTATAATTGGTTCTACCATTCATCCATGCATTGAATATTGCTGCCATATCTGGTCTGGTGCAATTGCTATATATCTTGAGATTCTTGGCAAAATCCAAAGAAGAATCTGTAATGTTATCAGTCCTTATTTTACACCTTGACTTCAGTCACTTTCCTCCTTCGACTGCATGAATTTAAGTGTACTACTAGATTGGCAACTAGATATTATTTTTACTGTTAAAATAGCTGAGATCAAACCATAAGTCTTATTCTAATCATTTTTCTTGCACTCTTGTAACCTTCTTAGGGTTTCTTGCTTCCCTGTCACCTACAATATTCAATAATTTAAATGCAATGTCAATCACAATCTTCTGTATACCTGAATCCTATTCTTTTATTGTCCTTTCTCCTCAATAAAGTCTTCTTATTCTCTTCCACCCCAAGTAAGAGCTTACATCTTGGTGGATTTATCACCTTACTTGAGGTGAAATGATTAAAACAAATGTCATATACTGCTAATGTTTATTAGTACCCAACATAGCGAGTCAGTCTGCTATGTACACATAAGGACTGGAAATTAACAATGTCTTATCACCCTGAAGACTATAGAATATTTGCTTAGGATAACTAGTTAGCTTTTTTCCTTGAGGGTGAGGAATGATGCCAGGGAAAATACAAAATTTAATTCAAATTTCATTATATTTATTCTAAAAGTAACTAATTTTTTGGTGTTCTTACTTCTCACTAATAGTGGTGGGTTTTTAATAAATAGAGTATGCACCTATATACCAATTAATTGTAAATAGTTGAAATGTACTAATATCCTTTATATAGAAAACTAATGCATACAGCACAATACATAAACTTAGGTACCTCCACGAAATCGCTAAAAAAAGAGCATAGCTTGATGAAAAAGACGCCAACCTTGCCGAAAACAAAGTTTTATTGTCTAAATGCTTATGTTATTATTTAGAGGAAAGACCAAAGTTTTTTTTAAATTATTTTAAAAAATTTTCCTTCTTTTAGAAAATTCTAAATTTTGATTAAAAAACCTTGTTTCTATTTGTATCAGCGGAACTAGTAAATAACATAGACAATTTTTAGCACGTTTTTTTTGGTATGACACACATTAATTTGAAAAATCGTGCAAAAATAGAAATAATTATCGGATGTTAATGAAACTTTCAGGAACTATTCACAGATGATCGAAATTATTATAAATATGTTTTTTTTTATGAAAGTCATGGTAGAAATATTTTTTAAAAATATTTATTACCCCACCCCCCTAACTAATTTTATGAAAACGCTAGAAATTCGATCGCATCGGTTTTAGTGATTACAATAATTAAAAGCACAGGGCTTTGAGGAATGCAAATCATGTTTTTTTTTGTTTTTTAATTGGATACCCAGTACCTGAAAATCAGCTCTGAATTGTAACATACAAAACTCAATAAAACAAAGATATTATTTAATTTCAAATGCTTTTATTTGCTTTTAGTTGTTTTTTATGAATATGGACAATATTTTCTGAAAGCAAAAAAATTTTTCGATGAAAATGAATTTTTTAATACAATTATTTGTTATTTCATTAATTATAATAGATTTTACATTTAAGTTGTTAAAATATTATAAAATTAGATAAAAGCCGACAGGCTTTCATAAGTGTCCTTATGAGATAGATCTTTTTTTAGCGCGTTGTAAATTGTATCATTTTGACTAATCAGAAGAACCCCAGTAATTAAGAAATGTAATTTTGTGCTTATAATCGAGCTGTAATTATAAAATACGGAAGACCAACCAGAATATAATTAAGTTGCGTTATTTGAGTTAAGCATTGTTCTCCGCTGTTAAGGCCTTTACTTTTTGCGAAACACGTGTGGAGAAGTTAATTTGATTTTTCAATTTCAACTGAGAAGGTTACCTACAAGTATCAGTATCATCTTATGAAATTTATATGATCTTATTTTTTATATTAATTTCAGTTACGACATTTTTTCCATAAATGAAATATCAAAATTAATAATAAAATGAATGCAAATACAAATAACAATAGAATGTAATAAATGTACATAAAATTATAGTATTTTATGTACAATTCTGATAAAATTTCATAAGAAAGGTACCTATAAATTAATTAGATACCTTTCTTAAGAAATATGAAATTTAATGTCACTCTTAACAGTTTTATTTTAATTTCTTTAGAATATATTTCCCATAAAGCATCATAAACGTAAAGGTGAAAGCTAGTACAAAAAAAAAAAAAAAATTAGACCGCTGAAAGTTTTCGTTAAAAATAACGGGGTAAATAATTTGTTCACGTAAATGTAAATTATTTCACTTTTCTCCTTCCGTAGAACAAATTAGCCTCACAGAATCCATCAATATGTCATTCATCACATGTCAAGTGACGCGAAAGTTTATGACCTGCTTTGTTTTATTTTCAAATTACATCTTTTTGGCACAAAAGCTAAGTTAAGCTTGGTTCAAAAATATTTTAAATAAACATTATAATTTCTGATTTTCTTAAAATAAGTTTTGAAAAAATGATAATTGATATTTAAAAAATTTCAAAGTCAGATTTCCAGTTTTTTTTAAAATGGAAAAAAAATGGTCAATTTTGCTGACTCAAAAAAAAAAACTAGATTTTTAACAAAAATTTCGGACGTGCTAGGAACGATTAAAAATGAAAAAAAATACCCCAAAAAAATACTTTGACCTTTCCTCTTAATGAATAACAAACATTTAGGCGATAAAATTTTTTTTTCGTCAAGTTTGGCGTCTTTTTTCATCATGCTATGCTCTTTTTTAGCGATCTCGTGGAGGTACCTACATAAACTAAATTAGGGACACTTTGACATGGTGTAATGATTAGTAAGGTTGTCTTGCTAGATCAATTACAACTGTGTACTTAGTTCGATCGTCCCTGGGAGCTTCACACTTTCAGCTTTGTCACATCTAAGCTATGCTTAGAAAATCATTAGGGCACTTCGACATGATGTAATGGTTGCAAGCTCTCACTATATCAATTCCAACTGAGTAGCGAGTTCAATCCTCACTGGGTGCTCCATACTTTCCATCTTGTGCCACATCTAAGCTCCACTTAGAAAATCACTTTAGGCAATTCAATGTGATGTAATGGTTCACTAGATCAATTCCAACTGAGTAGTGAAGTCAATGCTCATTTGGTGCCCCATACTTTTGGCCTTGTGCCACATCTAAGCTACACTTAGAAAATTATAATAAAAGTTACTCTCAGCATGAAAATTAATAAGATATCCATGTATAATTATTTCAGGTGATTTGATTGAAATATTTAAAGAAAATAAAAAATATAAGAATATAATTATAAAAATTATGGTAAAATTTAACTACTGTATTTTCTTGTGTATAATACAACCCCGTTCAGATATCACTATGTAAATTCTTTTTGAAAAGTTGTACCATATTACCAATTAAAATCTCAGTGTTGTGTGTGTGTATATATATATATATATATATATATATATATATATATATTATATATTTTACACACACATTTATTTCACTAAAATATTTAATTTTTCAGGATATTAAAGATTAGAAATGAACTGCATGATTAGTCACTGCATATTTCTCCTCTTAACTTCCATTTTCAAAACTTATTTTCAGGGAAAGGTGTATGTGTACATGCATAAAATTTTTTTTTATTTTAACTTTAATAAAAAACATTTCATTGAACAGATCTTCTCTACAGCAAAGGTTCTGAATCTTCTAACATCAGACCTCTTCGGTCAGCTTACCCAACCAATCAGGTAACCCACACCTCAAACAAAAAAAAAAACAAACACCATCACTGGTAACTTTCATTCCTTTAAAAACTATATTTAGAATTTTAATAAAACGCAAAAATATCAAACTGGATTTATACACACTATTTACATTATTCAGACTATTGTCCTCATATTTATTACATTTCCGCCATTGTATGCTCTGGCCTTCTTCAGGTGGTTGGAATGTCAAACTAAACCCTTTATATAACTCACTGGGGTAGACTGTTCTAGTTCCACGTGCCATGTTTAATGAATGTCAGTTGTTAGTTATCTCCTGTTAAATCCCCTCTGCAAGTTTTCCACTGACTTAATCAGGTATTGAACTCACACTCTTTGGGTCCTGTCACTGGATCTAACCAATGCCTTTATCCACTGTGCCATGTGTCCTTGTAATAAATATGGTGACCAAGATGAGGACTATAGTCCAAATAATGTAAATAGTCTACATAATACCTCATCTCAGAAATATAGACAGATACTGATTGATTTATACATTTTGTTTCTCGAGAATTGCCAACAAAAATATTAAACACTATTTCTTTTTCATGAATAAATTTATATTTGTAAGGTTATATGAAACTGTTTAAAACAATAAAACAAGCTGTGAGAGTATACAGTAATAGCAGCATCAAGAAAAAAAAAACATCCTTTTAACACACCATCCTTTTTGTGGGTACATTTGTTAAAATTTGCCTGAATTATTATTATTATTATGCTGCATAAATAAAGAAAGCAATAATAGTACCAGGACAGGACTTACCCTGAATAACCAACATTTTAAGCATTGGGATACAGATAAGCATGGCAGCCACTCCTTCAGCTTCTGGGTGGATGTAGAAAAGCCTATAAAATGAGTGACTTCTTTGAATGGTGAAGATCTCACTCAGATTTGCTGGGACATTTTCAGGGCTACTGCTTTCAGCAACTATCACATTCTGTAAAAAAAAAAAAAAAAAAGTAAAACAGAGAATCATTTTCATTTTGTTACTCAAGATTTAGAGAATCAATCCGTAAACTTTGATTTATCTAGAATAGTGTCTAAATGATATCACCTTAAATAGTATTTACCAGAATGATATAATCTTCTAGAGGATATCAGACAGAAAGAGATAAGAAAAATATATGACAAGAAGACATTCTGCAACAGAGAGTAATTCAATGTACTATGAAGTCACACATGCAAGATGTTAGCTAATATTGGTTATCCCCAGTAACCAATTCTGATTACTATTTACATTATTCGGACTATTGTCCTCATCTTTGTCGCCATATTTATGACATTTTTTACCATATAGGAACCAGTAATAAGGAGTGCCAGAGAAAAGTGATAATAACAAAAATTGCAATATGAGCTCTGGTAAAAACATCTAATAAGAGCAAAAATTGCAATATGACAACTGGTAAAAAAATGATTGCTGAGACATTACGTTTATAATACCCAGAAATTCATACACAGATGTCCTCAAGGACACAGTGGGTAAAGGCATTAGTTAGATCCAGTGGCAGGACCCAAAGAGTGTGAGTTCAATACCCGGTTAAGGCAGGAGATAACTGATACCCATTAAACATTGCACAAACTACCTTACCTGGAAGTGAGCGAAATAAAAGGTTCAGTTCGACGTTCCAACCACCTGAAAAGGGTCAGAGTGTACAACAGCCAAAACGTTGTAATAAATATGGCGACAAAGATGAGAAAAATAGTCCGAATAATGTAAATAGTGTACATAATACCTCATCTCAGAAATATAGACAGATACTGAGATTCTGATTAGTAGCAGATTAAAATGAACTCAATCCTGGAACTTGATATAATATTTTGAGATCTCTACATCTCACTCCAAAATCTGAGCTTCATGGAAGAAAGGGAATATTGCACATGTGGTAGGATCATCAGGGTATTATTCATTTAGAGTTCTTAAAACACAACTAAATGCACATGTATATGTCCAACATGTCCACAGAAATTTGATTGAAAAGCTTGTCAATTGGAAAAATGTTGTGATTCTCCATGACAACGCAAGTCTGCATATAACAATAATAACCCAAAATGAAATTTTGGAACTGTTGGTTTGTTCTAACCCACCCACCATATTCACCTGACCTTATAGCAACCAGTTATTACCCTTTTTGTTTTTGATGATCAGTGCAAAATGATTTGATGGGGAAAATTTTCCCTAATGAAAACCAGACTCAAGGGTTTGGCAAAAGCCTTTTCTAATCAAAACCTGCACAATTTAACTTGAAAGGTATCAAAAAAAGCTGCCTGATAAGTGACAAAAAAATCATTGCAAGTAATTGTGAATATATAATTGAATGAAATGTAATTGTACTTTTATTTTTTTTCAAGAATGCAACTGAGAAAAGGGAAATGATTTATGACACCAGCTAATAGCTCCTTTTCCAATTGTTTTGTCAGTATCACAGACATATATGGCTATGGCTCGGAAGAAGTCTCATATCATTTTATTCAGTAAAGCAGATTTCCAGACTACTGAAAGAATGGTTCATTGCAGCCCAAGATTTGCAATAGGAATGTTTACATCACTTTTATTGAAAGAGATGTTACTTCCAAGACAGAGGAACTATAGATGTATTGAGAAGTCACATGACTTAAATATATATTTTTAAATAAAAATAAAAAAGACAATTAGTAAAAAAAAAAAAGTTTTTATCGTCATATTAATCACGACTTGAACATATGAATAAATTATCCTTGCTCAAAGTTTTCGTGGGTGAGCTCTACTTTACCATGGTTAGCGAGCTAGTCTTGCAGACCATTAGTACATAGTTCGATCCTTGCTATCAGCCTTGCAACAAAGCAATGCTTAATAAAGAAACCAATTAATCAAAAGTGAAACCACAGGGAAATATTGCAAACTTACTGTTGCAAATTGAAACCCAGATTCAAGCAGGAGTTGGTGTAAGGCAACAATAACTATCTCATGAGACATTGCAGCAGCAGAAGAGGAGAGCAGCATCTGCAGCTGCTCAGGTACTTGATTGCTGGTTGACTCATAACAGAATAGCATTTTGGTCATGTAGGGACTGATGCTGCTAAAGTCCACGGGCCCTTGTGGTCGCAATTTGGAGGCTTCTTTTGGACACTCAGACATGTTTCTCTCCTGTAAAAAAAAAAAAATAAATAAATAAAATGTTGCAGATAAAGTATGGGGAAAAAAAAGGGAGAGGTGGACATGAATGAGTTCATATTTATTTACTAATTTTATGCATGAATACTAGACAGTCGCCTCGCAGATGAAGAAGAGACTTGAAGCAACAGAAATATGATTCTACAGAAAGATGATGAGAATAACATGGACTGAACATGTGAGCAGGAACAAAGTTCTAGAGACAATGGAAACAAAAAGAAAACTTATACTTAACATCAAGAAGAGGTAGTTTAAATTTTTAGGTCACATAATGAGGAATGAGGCTTGGAAGATCTGATAGTCAAAGGACAGATTGAAGGTAAGGGAGACAGTGGAAAACAATGCATAACTTACATGGTGAACTTGAATGAATGGATGGCAGGATTTGGGAGAGATAGCTAAAATTTATTAAGAGCCACAAATGACATGAAGCTGTGAATAATCCTGAAGCAACATGGCACATAGAATATTTTTTAGGCGGCAAAGTTTGCAATAGAACTGTACTGTTGCATCTGCTTCAGCCAACTCTATTGCCTTGTTTATGAATAGCTTCACTACATCAGACACAGGACTACAGTGACCTTGATTATTTAACCATGCTTTCAACTTCTGTGAATTCAGTCAACCCAGTGAAAAACAATTCATGTTTTATTGGTGGAGTTGTACAATAGGTACCGCAACCAGAAACAATGTTTTTTTTTGTTTGTTTTTTTTTTATTATTACTATAGATGAAATACTTCAAATCACAAATATCAAAAGAAAGAATATTTTTAAAGATTTTATAAAATAGTAAGAGGAGGTCCAGTTTGCTATCCAAATTCATTGTAAATTGATTCCCCATTACACAAGCCAAAGCAAATATGCTCATATGTGATTGCTTAAAGTTAAAAAATGTTTTAAAACTTTCTGAAATTCATAAGCTGGAGTACTTAATCGATAATAGTATATGAAAAGAAGAACTCCAGATTACAAATTTCAAATAAAAATCTTTCGTTTCTTTACATTTTAATAAATCATTTATTTTTTATTTTTTGGCTTGCACGGGGAGATAAATTTACAAGGAATTTACATAGGAAACTGGACCCCCTATTAACTTTTAAAATTTAAAGAAAAAAATTTTTTTTGATATCCACAATCTTTAATGCTTAATCTAAAGTAATACAAAAAAAAACCAAAAAAAAAAAAACCACATAATATATATATATATATATATATATATTTATTTATTTGAAGTAGTAAAATTTCTCAAAATGCAAAAATTCAGATGATTCAAGGAGAGGTGAAAAAAACTTTTTTTATAGTTTGTTTTTTAATCATTTCACTCCAAGCAAGGCAGGAATGCCACTAGTACACAGTGGGTTACAGGGAGTGAAAGTGAGAGAAAAGACTTAGTATAGATTGAGGAAAGGACAAAAGATGATCAGCATTCAAGAAGACAGAAAATGGCAATTGCTATTGCACTTAAACATTTGAAGATTGTCGTTATCAAAGAAGCAAGTAAACAGAAGGATAGTTCCACAGCAGGAAATGCAAGAAAAGAAACTGATGGAGTAGAAGTGGCAGTTGCATTTAACTATTTCAATGGTAAATAGGTGAGACCGAGATGATAATCTTGTAGCACACTTAAATTCTAAATTCATGTAGTGAGGGCGCCAAGGGAGAAAAAAGCAGTTGCCATGAAAATATTTGTAAAAAAAAAAAGTCAGAGGGAAGCCATGCCACAATGGTGAGAAAATTACTGAAGTCAAGATGCCAAGTCAGGATTGATTACATTACAGATCATTCTTTGGATTTACTTTAAATAAAAAGGTAAAAGTTCTTGTCTTAGTGAAAATTTTTTTTTTAGATATGCTGAGGTTACTAAGGCATCTTCTAGTTGTCATATAATTTTTATTATAGTATACTGTTACAATTATATTTTATAGGGGGTCCTCAACTTATGACAGAGTTCTTGAACACAATTTTTCATGAATAAACTCTTATGTCACCCACCTATGCTAAATGCAATAGTAAAGTAATAATCGAGAGCATAACACATTTCTATATTCTTGCACTGCAAAGTATGTACGAGGCAAACAGCATAAGTTGAAACAAGATTAATGGAGACTGTGTTGTAACCATGAATTGTCATAGGTCAGGATTGTCTTAACCCAAAGACTTTCTGTATTGTTATAATTATCTGGTTTCATTATTCATAAACATGTTGATAGTGTCTAATATATCAAAATTATATTCAGTCACATTACAAGGGTTTCTACCATAAATTAGTACTACTTGCCACATGGTGAAAAGATCAATGGATTGATTTGTTTAATGTCATATCAAGTCCCTATGGGTTATTTAATGCAAAGATTTAATTTTCTTGAGAGTTCTCAAGTAATTTCATAATTTTACTATAAATAGGTATTGTTGGTCATTTTACTATAAATATTTATTGTTGGTGTGGGGTCAGTCTACCCAGATTTCAGGTGGAAAATAAAATTTGAGTGTCATGCCCACAAATATAACAGAAAATTAAACAACACAAAGAAATGATATTCCCAGAAAAAGAAGACCAAGCTAAATATAACAATAGCATTTATACAGGCAGAAAAATCATCACTGACTGATGCATCATCATGGTAACATGTGTCTATGCTGTTGATCAAGGTGAAAGCACATCACATGACTTGTCCTATCCAATCAAGTTCTAGAAACCAATTTGGAGCTCTGTTTGTACAGAATTGTAAAAAAGTTTTCATATTTACTGAATTTAGTAAAATTTATTTGTCAGCATCTCTTGTTTGTGCTTCAGATATTGGCCATAAAATATAGAAGTTTATATCCTATTTTTGTAAAATTTTTTTATATCTGGTATTTTTACTATAAAAATGTATTTTTATATTTTCATAGTGTTTTCTTCTTGTTTGGAGGTTCACTATTTGCTCATAGCTGGGACCCTAGCAGGTGCTACCACCCCAAGTCAGGGTGGACTTGGGAACAAACATGTCTATGTCTAAGGCAAGCCTTCAACATGAAGGACATCAGCTGTAGTTTGAGAGGGATGGTCTCCACCAGGCCTAATTGCCTCAGACACATGCCTGAAACAACAGTTACTAATAAATCTTATTTATACTACTTTTTCAGGCATCAGCTGGGGATTTTGAAACATATGTCCCATGGATAAGGGTAAAAAACCCTACAATATAATTTTTCTCTATTGCTTGAAGTTTCTTAAATCTATTGGTTTTAGAGAAACCTTTGATAACATGAAATAAAACTTGTTTATTTACATCCCCCCCACCACCAACACACGTGTATTACAATGTATAATAGTACACTGTTGTTGTAAAGCAACTACTCAACTGATAGTAGCAGATAGAAGACGTGAGGAGGGTAAACGACAAAATAGTGTCACACGTCCAACCTTCTCACAAAAAAAAAAAAAAAACCCAGTGCCCGGAAGCAAAAACGTGCCTGTATTATACAGCCGAGGATCGACCATAATTTGCATGCAAATGACGAGACAACGAGATTTCGTGTTAACTGTCCGAGACAACCTGGCATAAAACATGGGCACCACCATATTGTTTTTTTTTTACCGTTGAGCAGCCAGAGTTTGCACAACGCACAGATTTGTGGGCGTTTCCAAGGTAGACCATTTTCACAATTTTCCCCACACCACCCCCGATCTCATGATCGCAAACAGGGCAGGGAAGTGGCGATCGTCGCCATCAAGTGCCCCTCCGAAGAGGGACAACACAAGCTTCATCCTCATGCATACTCTCATCTGTGGTTTGAGTATTGATAAACACCGTGTCCGCCTGACAATCCATCAGGAACATCCAGTGTCGAAGAGTGCCGAACATCGTTTACCCTCAATGCTCACATTGACAACAGGCATTTACTGACCAAGAGGGGGGCAAGGGTTACGACAACACCATGTCCGCGGACTCGTTTCCCGAGCAATCCTGTGCTGCATGGCCTAACTCATTGCAGTGATAGCAGTGTAGTCGTGCTCGTGTCTGTCGGCTACTCCCACCTTCTACGTCACTTCAGCTCCGGCAGTCTCTAGAGAAATGGTTTGGTCCACCACACTTGTAGCACTTTGGGCCCTCCCATAGTGTCTCGGGTGTGTTTGTTTTTTTTTACTGTTGAGCAGCCGGAGTTTGCACGAAGCACAGATTCGTGGGCATTTCCAAGGTAGGCCATTTTCACAATTTTCCCCACATACACGAAACAGAAGTGAAAATGGAGGAGACAAAGTGGAAAATTTATTAATGGCACAATATGCTGTCTTTGGCTTCCCTGGGTTAGTTTTTTTGTAGAAATGGACTGAAAGCAGGAGATCCTTGTATTTACCGATTATATATTGTTTTGACTTCGCATTTTCCGTGTATAATAGTTATCCGAAGCAGAAGTGAAGATAATGAGACAAAGAAAATAATACTTAATCAATAAATACAAAGATCTCTTGCTTTTGGCTGATTTGTATATATATATAAAAAAAATTTAACCTCAGGAAGTCAAAGAGAACAAATGCTCTCTGGCAAAACGTGTCAGTGATAAATTTTCTACTTTGCCTCAGACACTTTACATCCTATCAACATGGAAAAATGCAAAGACAAAACAGTACTTAATCACACACACTTTTATAAATTTGTATATATTTTGTCTGTGTTCCCATCTTACATCAGTAGAAGAAAGCATTTCTATATCAGCTATATATATATATATATATATATATATACACACACACAAGTCAATGCCATTAAACTGCACACCATTAAACCACAATGTTGCTTAAGTTGCACATGCACAATGGAACCCCAAAACATTTTTGTTATGTTCATATTAGAATCATAATCATCAGAAGATCCCAATTTGAAACAAATTCAAACTTGATTCTGTCACTTTTTAAAGTCTGATTTTTTTCTGTATAATCTTTTATTTTAATAAATTCATTAAATTGTGTTTTAATACCTTCAGTATAGCCGTATTTTCCCAGGCATTTACTATTGTTTAGGTTTTGGCATTTCGCACTCATGATTGTGTAGCGGTTTGGATTAGTACTTCACAAATATTTTGAGTGTGAAATATGCAGCTTACAACCTTTATCCTAATTTAAAAATTTCACATACTTACTCAACGGGATTTGCTTTAACAATGATAATTGTGAGTTTCCAAATAATTTAGATAATCTGCAGAGGAGACATTTTAAATACATGTAAATTTATCAAAAATGTTGTTTCACATTAATTTCGTAAAATATCTATTGTATCATTACATTGCATAGAAATCTGTGCTTGTCACTACATTGTATTGTTATATTATTTTTATTTAAAATCTTTGAAAAATTCATTTTATTTTTTCATGTTTTCATGTTGTGCGTACAAGATTTCCACTACCTTTTGCTGTCATTGATGATGGATGACATGTTGCTTTATAACTGGAATCATTTTAGGTAATCATCTTTTAAATTTACTCACATTGGTGCAGATTTTTATGTGAAATTAAAGGATAGTTTTAATAAGTTTTTCAAAACTGCCAATATTCAACTCTTAGTATTGAATACGCATTTTGCATGCTTAGCCACTGTGTTACCCATTTTCACGGACAACTCCATGGATTTGACAAGCTCTGTTTTGGTGGTCTAAGCTGGCCATCCTGACATTGATTTAAATCAAAAGTGAACCGCATAGATAGAAGTTTTGGACCCCAACTAACATGGTTTATCGGCGCCAACCTATATATAAGAAAGAACAGTAAGATTTATAATCCTGTGTTCTTAGCCATTATTTTTATTTAAAAAAAAAAAAAAAAAAAAAAAACAGTGCTTGATACAAATAGTAAAGCCTATTATAACCATTTTTTTTTTAAATATGATGCCATGTCACTACAATCAAATCACAATTGTGATGGAATCATATTTAAAAAAAAGGAAAAAAAGAAAAAAAATAAATATATATATATATATATATATATATATATATATATATATATATATATATGAGATAGATAGATATCTGAGATTATGATATATATTTTTATATATCAAGAACAATATTGGGGAAAAGTATAAAGAAAAATTTTAAAATCCCAGCATCCCTCATTCATGCACATATGTAGTTGCACCAACATAACAAATTTAGTATGATAAAGTTCGAAAAAAAAAAACAAGCCCCAAAAATAAACTTTTTCCCAATTATATATATATATATATATATATATATATATATATATATATACACACTCTCTCTCTCTCTCTCTCAAAATCCCAACAACAACAGTGTTACCAATGGAAAAATAAAAAAAAAAAAAAGAAGAAAAGGCAAATATCTAACTATGCAATAAATTAAAGTGCTCAATATCTAGCCCAGGGGTCGTCAAACAGGGTCAGTGATGAGTCCCAGTGTGTCAATGATAGTCAAAGATGCGAATGAGGGTTGGTGTGGAAACAATTAACACAACAATACCAGGCCCACCCAAATTATCTCTGCTAAAATAGGTCTTTGGTATTTTCTTCTAGAGATGGTTTAATATATTAACTATGATATGGTTTTTGTATCCAAGGCATTTTTATGCTGTATATTGACAGCAAGAGATCATTGTGCATTTCTGTTCAATCACGTCAGCTGTATTTAGGCTTGGTGTACTAAATATATTATTTGCTTAATTCAATGGGATTAATTAACATATTTTCTTAAATATATTTGGGGGGGGGGAATTCTGAACCTGATGGTGCTGACAGGGTGAGGAGGTAGAATTTGGAACTTGATCCAAATTATTTTTAACTTTTCATACATTTTAGTTAACATTTCAATTGCCACCATCAGCATGAGTTTTAAGGTTCAAAGATATTTTAGAGGAGGGGGGGGTCACTAGGGAAGGAAGAGAAACAAAAGGAGGTCTGCAGTCAAAAAACGTTTGACAACCCCTTATTGAGAGAGTAAAAAAAACACTTCACAACATCAGTACATGACAGCTTGAGCTACTACTTAAGTTTTACACTCTTGTGATCTGCAGATGACTAGAATGCAAATGAAAGGAGAGACCAAGCATTTATACCAAATAATGTAACACAGCCTAACCTATTGCATCATGGGAAGGGAGAGAAAAAGATAAACCCTATGGGTGAGTGTATATATATATATTAGTTAGATTGATGTGAGTTTGTGACCCTGGGTTTCATGCTATTTGCATTTGTCAGTTTGTGTGACAATCGCAAATAGCATGAAACCCAGGGTTACAAACTCACATCAATCCAACTAAATATGTTAGCTCTATCACTGATATTGAGCACTTTCCAATAAGTACTGTGCATATATATATATATATATATATATATATATATATATATAGCATATAATGAGAAGCCACGTATACTTTCTTAATATGTATATATAGAAAAAGTTTCAAATTAAAAATTATAATGTTTTATTTTATGAAAGTATTTATTTATTTTATATATATTTGATATTTCAAATTGTCCTCAATTTTTCATCAAATAACTGATTTGTTACAAATAAATTAAAATTACTTTTTGTACAACAAGTGGCGTCCTTTTACAGATTAGACAGCAATGGGTCACAATATGGCACGTCACTGTTCAGATATTCTAAGAAAATCTAACAATCATAAATATTTTTAAAAATATTTTTTAGATATATCTAATGAAATTGCCTAGCTATTGAAATATTTATAAAAATTTAAAAACTTTTTTTAAGTCCCTATTTCACCCTAAATTTATGGAGCACTCATACACATTTAATTTTAAAATCCAACAAATGTTTCTTTTTTTTCTACCAGTGAATACAACAAGTAAAATCAAATCATTAATAAAATTTGCAGTTTTCTAATGTGTGTCTGATTGATTTAAGTAAAAAGCTATATTGTATACAGGGTTGTTTTGACGAATTGTTTGTTTATGGTTAGACGAAATTTAAAATTTTTCAGACTATTAATATATTAACAAATTAGGACATAAAGTTGCAGAATAAATAATACCCAATAAAAATAATAAAAGAAGAGGTTAGGTGGCTGTATCCTGATATTGGTGTTAATGCACTTAAAATGTATTAGCTATTAAAATGTTTTGCAAACTAATTCCGATGGTTTTTACATTTGTAATTTCCTGTTTAGTTTCTATTGTTTAAATATTTACAAGAACTGAGGATAGACAATAAGTTAGGTGATTGTTTCATTGCATTTATAAATGGCAATGAAATGTCTTTTGATCTTGTTGTCTAAGCTAGGTTCTTGTACCAAATTTTTAAAACAATAAGTGTGTGGGAATATTGAAATGGTTAAATGTAATGGGAATCCGTTATTTGTTTTATTTTTCTTTTATGTAATAGCTGTTACATTTTATCAGGATAATTTTAGGATACAGCTTCTTTAACCTTTTTATTGGGTATTTGCATTTAACGGAATTATTTTGTTAAGTTATTATGTCCTATTAGTGAAAATCTTGGTGAGTCTGAACAATATCGTTTGGTTTAAGAAATAACCATAAACAAACAATTTTTTAATTTAACCCTTATGACAGCTAGTTAAAAAGTGCACAATCAATGTTGGTTTGTGGGTTTGTTAGAAAACTGGCAAATGTTTATGTTTGTTTAATTTTATCATATTCACAAAAAAGAAAAAAAGAAACATATTGGATTTTAAATTTAAATACACATAAATTGTTGTTGAATAGGGACTTAGGTGTTTTTAATTTTTTATAAATATTCCAATAGCTAGGCAATTTCATTTAGATATCTAAAAAAATTTTTTTAAAATATTTATTGTCTAGTATCTTCTTTTCTAGAATATCTGAATAAAGTGACGCTCCATAACTGACGTGACGCCAGGCTTTTGTGGACATTACTTGCCAACAAACAGTAAATTTTAATTTATTTGTAACAAAAGTTATTTCTGATGAAAATTGAGGACAATTTGAAATATCAAATATATATATAAATAAATAAATACTTTCAAAAATAAAACATTATAATTTTTAATTTGAAACTTTTTCTATATATATATATATATATATATATATATATATATTATATATACAGTGTAACCCCGGATATAACAGAGATTTTCTCTGGTCCCAAATTAGAGCCTGTGTTAATGTATATAAAATAGACCAAACCCGGATATAAGAGACTTCTTCTCCGGTCCTGACAACTCTCTTATATCCGGTTACACTGTATATTATATATAAAATCAAACATTTTACATATAAAATAAATGGAGTTTGGTGCTTAAAACATAAATGGAAACTTAATTTGCATACAGTTTTTTTAAAACCCTATTTTATTTTTAATGCAAATCTTAAAATTAGCTATATGTAAGCAATGTTTCCATTGAAGTTTATTTATTTTAAAATTCGTCTTTGCATAGAAGGAATTTATATCTGCTTTGTCTAAATTCAGTTTTTAGTTTGGAGAAAAATCTGTCTGTTCACATTTAAAGGAAATGTAAAATAAATTTTATATTGCTTTCTAAAAGTGATGTGCCCACCCTCCCACACATTTAAAAAAAAAAAACTGACAAAGTAAATAATACCTAATTTTAAAAATGTTAGAATTTTTTTCATAGAATTCCAGGTCTGGCAACAATCTGCAGCATTGTTATTGTCAGCTATTTTACATTATGTCAAATTAGTCGAACATAGCTGAAAAAAAGAAAAATTCATGGAATTATCTTAAGTCAAAATAAACTATTTAAAGTTTTTTAATACAGCACCAAATTATGTAAACAAGTGGAAAAAAAACACACACAACAAAAAAGATGTAGTAAGTTTGCAGAATTAATTTTTATTATTAATACAAACATTATTTTGATTGAAAAAGATATAAATAACAAACATTTTCAAATAAGAAATAGATGAGATATCCCTAAACATGTGCAGTAGAAGGAGAACAATCTACTCCAGTACATTAAATAAAGGGTTCAGTTCGAAATTTGCCCATAGGTTACCTGGATTCACACACACCTGATGAAGGTTTAGTTTCATTTGTTCGACGACATATCAACCTCAATAGGTTGTTCAATGCAAATGATTTTTATTGCTGGTGATATTTTTTTTCCAAAAAAGTATTGCTGGTAATATTTTTTTCTTCAAAATTGTATTGCTGGTATTAAAACCTATTTTTACACTTTCATAGTGTTTTGACCCCAGTTTGGGGGTTAACTATTTGTCCATAGCTGTGACTCTAACAGATGCTACCACCCTGGATCAGGGCTGACCTGGGAACATCAGCAATTAAGAGGTGGTTCCACGCTCCTCAAAACCTCCTGATCAGAAGACTTGCTGTTGGATGTAGTTTATCATCATACCCAGGACACCTGATGAAGGCCAAAACATTGTGATAACAATCAACAAAATGAAGACAATAGTCTGCATGTGAATAATGTAAATAGTAACTCTTAATTCCAGAAATTTAGACAAAGATAAGCATGCTGTATTGAATAATAAACCTCGTCGCAGATGAACAAAGTTGAAATAATTTTATCATACCAGCACTTGTATTTGATACACAAGCACCAACCAACAAGACAAATTGATTATTATTAACAGAAAACTGGAAGGTAACTTTGTTCTGACTCATGCTGTTACCAATGTGAAAGAAAGAGAGCTGATCAGTTAACAACATATTGAATAGCACTGACCCTGAATCCATCATAAAAAATGTGGATGTGGAATTCAGTCAGTTATGTGCCATGTATAATACACGCTTGGGTGAACATTTATCTTTCGATACATGACTGACGTGGCAGACTTTTCCCGCAGTGAGTTCCCATTTCTTTCTGCAGTAGACCAGTTGCCATCCAAGGCTATAGAACCCAGTCTGTCCTGCTATTTACCCATAGCAGGGGGAGAAGAAGGGTATTAGCACATAAGTGAATGTAATGGATTCAACTAGAGTTCAAACTCGGCTCTCCCATTTCTCAATCCAAGCCGCTATCCATTACTCCACCATGCCTCCTGTGATGTGGAACTAGTAAATACTAAACACTTAAAATACGTTGGTGTATGGATCAGTTATAACAAATTTAGTATAGGAGATAAGGCAAATGAACATAGCCTATCATCTGGTTCACACTCCTCCCCAGGCCTTTGAGCAGAAGTTCATCTCATGTTTCCTGTTTGAGATTGGGTTTCCAGTTCAGTCTAAAGTCTACTTCAACTCTATACTTCTAACATCTCCACCTAAACTCTGAAATTTTAATTATGCTAATATTATTTTCTATTTTTCTCTTCAATAGCAATATATCGGTTAACTTATTGTCCAGTTCACACACATCCCCATTTTGAACAGGAGTAAAGGTTTATCCATTGTTTCCCCTTTAGGATTGGGTTTCCAGTTCCTTCTAAAGTCTTTTCATTCTCTTTCACTCCCAGTAGCTCCTTGTGCCTTGGTAGCATTATCGCCTTGCTTAGGGTGAAATGATTAAAAAAAAATAAATAAAAAAATAGAATAGGATGTGCTAGAGGTAGCTTCATCCAACACCGCAAAATGCTACAAAGTCAAAACCATAACCTGAAAACTCAAGTTATGTTCTAAAAAGGCATCAAGGGATATTAAATAAATGTAACTCGAAGAGAAAACAATGACATAATCAAAATGGTGACATTCAAGATTACTTCAAATAAAAGGTTAGGAAGCCCCCCACCACCACCACCATATTGGAAACATTAATAACAGTGAACTTGAAAAACTTATTTTCTTGAAAAATTGTTTAAAGAGAAAGATTTTAGAAATTTCAACCCAAAGTAGCACTGGCTGCTTGGTCAATGAATGCTGAATGTTTCCTTATAGGAAAACAACTATTACCATTAACATTTTTTCCATCAAATAGATTTAAAGCATAAAAAGATGAAAATAACAAAAAATGTGCTGTTAATTCTGTTGATATTGAGATTCTAAGTAATTGTAATCCATATCACTAGTAGAACTGATTAAAGAATGCAACAAAACTTATTTATTTACATTGTTCGGACTGTTGTCCCTTATCTATATTGTTATGTTCACAAAGTTTCAGATGCTGTATGCTCTGGCCTTCTTCAGGTGATTGGAATTTCAAACTGAACCCTTTATTTCATCCACTGGGATAGATTGTTCTACTTCCATGCGTCATGCCTCTTCCGGATATCTCAGTTATAACTCTTCAACTCAACTCTTCAAGTTTTTCTTCAACACTGCCGCAACCATCAGTGTATGAATTTTTGGGACTTATAAACTTAATTTCTCAGTTCATTTTTTTTTTTTACTAGAGCTTATATTGCAATTTTGTTATTGCTTTTCTCTAGCACTCTATATTACTGGTTCACATCTTGTATTCAAACTTATTTACTCCGATTATTACATATGACACAACAAATATTAAAAATATAAAACTTAGGCAATATCTTAACTCCAAAGTCATGTTAAGAATTTTTAATAACCTTCCCTTAACTACCAAAAAAGGTATGATGATGTAATCATTTTTTTTTTTTTTATCTAAGAAAGGTCATCAAGGAAGGCTATCCAAAAGGTTATGAATCGAAAGGGGAGGAATCACCATAGTAACAAACATGTGACCGTGTAATTTGGCAAATAACCCTGAAATGTGTTTGAGCAATTTTCAGAAATCTCTATTTTGTACACTGAAACAAAGGAAAAATAAACTTGACAAGAATTAATACACGTGTGACTGATAAAATAATTGTTTATTATGTATAGATTTTCTTCACATAATCTGCATACTGTGAAAGATTTGAAAAACAAGGAGTATCAAATAGCTGGCTGAATTTCTAGGATAAAGAGTTATTATTTACAGACTAACAAGTCATCACTATTTACAGACCCATCTTTGTTGTTTCAGGTATCTGCCAATCTGAATAATCAAGACTGGCAGGCATCAGAAGAAGACCAGAGAGTATAATGGCTGAAATGTAATGGTCAAAACAAAAATAAGACCATCAGTCCAACTGTAAACAAAAACTAACAAAATTAAGTATGTTGTCTTTTTTCAGACATTTTATATATCTCCCCAAGTAGATGATTGGTGTATACAAAATAAATTCTAATAACCAAAAAATACTGTTCTTAAAAGCGTGCTCAATACAGAGTAGAGCAAATGTATATGTGTATTTAGGTGCGTAGGTATATTTATGTATGTTTCTGTTTGTAATGATGAATGTGTATACACATACGTATGTATTTTTTTTTTTTTACATATTGTTATATATTTGTACTCATGCGTGTATAAGTAGATATGTGATATCTATATATATTTGTGTGTTTATGAGTTTTCTTTTTTATATATTAGTTTTATTTTAAGTCTTACATTTTGCCTGGACATTTGAATTTTGTTTTTTTTTATGTGTGTGTATGCAAATATATTTATTTTTCTATCCATTTATATATATTTTGGTGTCCTTTTTCTTTAAGTTGGTCATTGACAAATATTTGTTTTTCTATTCTACCCCTATTAAATTTTATCTATTGAACAATTTTTATATGTATATTTGACCATGTAAGTTATATTTTAATAGTATGTTTGAATTCATTTACTAACACTATCAAATTTTAATATTTGTTGATGTGTATATGTGTGTGTTTTTATTAATGTATGTGTGTATGATTGCTTATATCTGCCTTTCATTGTATGTATATGTTTGGTTTTTTTTAAGGGTCGTGGACATCTATTTTCTGTTTTTGTGTGTTTATATATTTAAATATGTCTACGTGTTTGTTTATTATAATCTGATTGTGCATGTATTGTCTTCTGCAAGATTTCATCCTCCCCTGCTCATATCACCACTTGTATCTAAGCTGTAACGAAGCTTAGCATGTTAGATTTTAACGTTTATTCTAACTGAATTTTTGGCCTTTCAATTAAAACAGAATAAATAACAAAACATATGTATTTTTTACTCAGTTTCTTCTTTAAATAATTTTATCTTTTAAACTTAATACAGATTAAATTTAAAACTGGTAGCACACTTCGGAATGGGATCACACATATATCGACAGCTTAGCAATGGGCTCGCCATTATCACCAGCAATGGCAAGCATATACATGGAATACTTTGAGGAAATGACATTAGAATTTATATCTCTAAAGCCAACTATATAGTTATGGTACGTAGATGACACCTTCATACTCTGGCCACACCAGGAAGATGTTCTGGTTCTACTGGTCCATGTGAACTCAATAAGACCTTCAATACAGTTCACAATGGAGAAAGAGATTAACAACACACTCCCATTCCTGGATGTTCTAATATCCCGAACAGAGCATGGGTTTAAGACATCAGTGTACCATAAACCGACATTCACCGGACAGTACCTCAATTTCAACTCCCACCATCCATAGAGCGTAAAGAAAGGGATCGTCTGTTGCTTACAACACTGAGCAAAAGTCATAAGTGGTGACCCAGAGACATTAGATAAACAATTAGTCAGTATAAGTAGTACCCTACAACATAACAACTACCCTGGGTACATGACAGCAGCCCCCAAAGACTGGGATAGGTGGGTACAAGAGGAGAAGGACAACAACAGAAAACAGTCTGCCTGCCTTATGTGAAGTAGTCATCAGAGAAAATACAAAGGATTTGCAGTACATATAACATCAGGACAACCTTCAAAAGCTTGAAGACACTTCACATATCTCTCTCTAGAGGAGAACATGACTAAAGACTGTGTGTACGCTATCTCGTGCAGCTGCGGAAAGAAGTATAAAGGAGATACAGGCCCCCCCAAGGTAAGGCTTCAAGAACACCAGAAAGCTGTAACATGAGGGGAAGTGGAAAAATCAGGCGTGGCTGACCACATATGGAGAGAGAAGGGAGATCACTGCCCTCTGTGGGATCATGTTGAGATCATAGACAAGGAACACCACTGGAAAATTCATAAACTTAAGGAAACAGCACATATGCTAGGCCACAAAAATCTCCTTAGCCGACCAAGCATAGAAATAAATACAATATGGGAACCAGTAATAATGAGTGCCAGAAAAAAGCAATGATAACAACAAAGTTGCAATATGAGCTCTGGTAAAAATGGTTACTGAAGACATTAGGTTTATAATACCCAGAAATTCCTCAAGGACACATGGCATAGTGGATAAAGGTGTTGGTTAGATCTGGTGACAAAATCCAAAGTGTGTGAGTTCAATACCTGGTTAAGACAGTGGAGAACATGCAGAGGGGAATTAACAGGAGATAACTGATAACTGACATCCATCAAACATGGCACGTGGAACTAGAACAGTCTACCCCAGTGAGCAAAATAAAGGGTTCAGTTCAACATTCCAACTACCTGAAGAAGGCTGAAGCATACAATGGCCGAAACGTTGTAATAAATATGGCGACAAAGATGAGGACAATAGTCTGAATAATGTACATAATACCTCATCTCAGAAATATAGACAGACTGTTAATTTTTAATTTTCAATTTTATCGTAAAATTTAATATTAATTAGTTAGAATGATTTCTATTTTAGTCTAACCCTAACATTAAAGCATTAATTATTATAACCAAGATTTGTTGTCAAGTTTTTTGAATTCCCATATACTTGTATTTTGATTGGTCATTCCAGCTTATGTAAGAGCGTATCCCCTAGTGAGGGGTGTTTGATTGATTTGAACCTTTTAAAACCCTTTATTCTATATTGATAAGATGATACCAGAAGTGTTGATACAAAATGGCTATTTTTGTAGTGATTTTATAACATATTTATGTTATCATTTTTGAATAAATTATACACACACACACAGTCGTGGTGGACTGGTCATGTCTTGAGAATGTCTGCCGACAGGATACCCAAGATCCTAATGTACAGCCAGTTAGATCAGGGCTACAGGAATGTAGGATGCCCCTGGTTTAGATACAAAGACAAGCTGAAGAACAACTTGTCAGCTGTTAATATACCTCATAACTCCCTTAAGCACTTAGCCTTGGAGCAGGTAGAGTGGAGATCAACGTGTTTTAGTTTTCAATCGACTAGTCTGAATAATCTTCAAGAAGTGAGAGCAAGATCTAAAAGGTCAGCCAATCAAACTGACCTCATCGCACAATCCTCACTCTTGCTCCATATGCGGCCTCCTTTTCAAATCACTTTCGGGTCTTAAGTGCCACTTAAGATTATCACACAAAATTAATAATTGAATCAATTGGTTAAGTTGTCAGATCCTCATATGTCGAAACCAATGGGGAAAGTCCATTATATATCAAAAATAAAAAACAGAGTTATAATCCAGAGTCCTTTAGCATTTATTTTTGAAAAATAGTGCTCAATACACAGTAGAATATATTATAATTATTTTTTTTTTATAAAAATGTTTCTGTCATGACGCATAAATTACTATGTTTCAAAACAAAATTTAAATCTTAAATTAAAATGAAATTTAAAATTTGAAGTTTCATTCCATTTTCAAGCAATGCCCAGAATAAACTTTGAAAAAAATTGATTTACTCCATGTACAAGCCAAATCATGTTTTATATTTCAGTTGGTAGGGTAATGAGAATTCAGAATTTTTTTACTAAGGGGGTGTTGGCTTTTTTGACGAATGAAAATACAAGCATAATTTTTATGTTGCAAATTGAAAGTCGGTTAAGGTTAGGTGGGGGTTAGGGATTTTTGTCTGTTGAATATGGACTTCCTTCTATGTGTACTTGTCATCCATGCCTCTTTTTTTTTCTTTTTTTTTTTGAGTTACAATACATTTGGCATTTATATTTTTTTTTATTAATTTTCCTGTATTCTGGAACAAAGTTTTATCATCAAAAAGAAATACCAAAATATCTTTTGATTATTTACTTAAATATTTTTAATCCTTTCTAGCATGTTGTAAATTTTGGTTAAAAATCTTGTTTTTCTTGTGTCAACATGGAGGGGGATGCAAACACAGTGAGTGTTAGAATTTGAAAAACAAAAACAGATTTTATATAAGTTTTAAAGTAAGCTATATTTATAGGTTAAAGTGCTCAATATCAGGGACAGAGCATGTGTAAATAGTGTGACACTGAGACCTCAGGGTGTTAATCAGAAGAAAGAAAAAAGGAAGATGAAAGACACTACTCACTGGTTGATAATTATTGAAATCTGCAGGAAAGTGGACAGAGTGCAGCAATTAAAATAGTTGTGTGGGGGAGGACTATATATATATATATAGCGTAACAGAGAAATTCAAAATTATCTCATGAGAATAGTCATTTCAACTAATGTTGATATGTTAGCATTTTGAGACTCAAATGATGAGCAGATCTAAAGTTAGAAAATTAAACATTTAAAAAAAAAGAAAAATAATTGTATATGTTTAATTTTATTTTTTTTATCATCATTTTCTTTTACTTCTTTTATTTCATTTTTTCACTATTTTGCTTACTTAAAAAATTTTTTACGTCCTTTAAAATTTATAATTTCTGTAGAGAGATAGAGAAAAAAAAGCAAACATGTTACCATTCCTTGTTCTTCAGAACACTATTGAGGAATAAGAAAGGTGAACACAGCAATTAAACTAGTTGTGGTGGGGGGGGAATATATCAATACAGGTCGGCGCAAACACACCGAGGTAGTTATAGTCCAAAATTTCTATATGCAGTTTAGTGAGCTGCAGGATTGCCAACTGAGACCATTAAAACAAAGTCCATGGGCGAAAATGGGTAACAGTGGCTAAGCATACAAAATGGTATTCGATACTAAGAGTTGAATATTTGCAGTTTTGAAAAGCATGTATTAAAACGATCCTTTAATTTCACATAAAAATCTGCACCAATATGAATAAATTTAAAGACGACAGCCTAAAATGATTCCAATTATAAAGCGCCATGTCAATAGATCCATCATCAATGACAGTAAAAGAAGGCAAAAATCTTGTATGCCTAAGATTATAACATTTAAAAAAAAATTTTTTAAAAATCAAATTAATTTTTTCATAGTTTTATTAATATTTTGAATAAAAAAAATTACAATACATTGTCATGTATTAATAAAAATAATATAATGACACAATTTAATAATACAACAGGATTTAAAATGGCTCTTCTCTGCAGATTATATAAATTATTTGGAAACGCACATTATCGATATCAAAGCAAATTCTGTTGAGTAAATATGTGAAATTTTTAAGTTAGGATAAAGGTAATAAGCTGCATATTTCAAAATGACAGCAAAGTGCAAATCCAAACCACTACACAATCATAAGCATGAAAAAAAAACTAAACAACAGCAAATGCTTGGGAAAATATGGATATATTGAAGATATTAAAACTGAATTTAATGAATTTATTAAAATAAAAGATTATACAGAAAAAAATCAGACTTTAGAAAGTGTCGCAATCAAGTTCGAATTTGTTTCAAATTGGGATCCACAGATGATTATGATTCTAATATGAACATGACAAAAAATTTTGAGGTCCATCACACATGCACTGCTGAAGCAAAATCGTGGTTAATTATTGCACAGATTAATGGCACTGACCTGTGTGTGTGTGTGTATATATATATATATATATATATATATATATATATATATAATTATTTAAAAATATGATTCCAACTCGCGACATAAGAGGTCTCATGTTTCAAAACAAGAGCCGAAAACTTCAATATAATTATTTGAATTAAATTGAGTTAAAGAAAGTGATTTGTGCATAAAAAACAAGCATACAATATAATAACTTTTATAATCCATAGCCAAAATAAATAGTTTAAATACCCTACAAAAAGAAAACCCTTTATGAAGTCGTCAAAGGACAAAAGTTACGACAGTTTTTTATATGCACAAATCCCTTTCATAAAGAAATAAGATAAAAAAATAAATAAATCTCCATAGACACGTAAGCCAGACTAGGCTAAAACATCTTCCGTTTCAAATTTAGACACCCCCACCTTACCCTGACTTGACATCTATGAAAGTAACTCTATACTGATTCTTATTATTAACACCCAACACACGCCTACCTAATTTAAACAATTAAGCCCTAGCTGTTACTATGGAAATTTTGATTTCAATTATTAAAACACGTAAATTTCTGAAATAAGTTATTCAAAAAAAATTTTTGCTTGAAGATGGAACAGAGCTTTATTTTAACTCAATTTAATTCAAATAATTATATTGAAGTTTTCGCTCTTGTTTTTGAAACACGAGACCTCTTATGTCACAAGTTGGAATCATATTTTTAAATAAATAATTATATTTATGCTCTACATTTGTATCAAGCACTATTTTTAAAAAATAAAAACTAAAATACTAAGGAACTTTGGATCTACCTAACCAGTTCTTTCCTATTTTCTATATATTTTCACAAATATATATATATATTATGACCGGTTACTCATTTCCAAGCATTTCTGCCTGGAAAGACAATTAGCTAGTCCCTATTGCAGACACCTGATAAGGCACAGGTGTTAATTCAACACATAATAGAATGAATCATCTTGTGTAATCAACAGGTTGAACAACGCCAGTATACTCAAACCCTTAGTCATGAGGACTTTGTGCTAGCAGAACCACCAACATCAGAATGGTGATGTCTACCCAATTTCACACACAAGGCATGGGTCAACTCATGGTTTGATTTCCACCCACCTCTCAAAAGTGTGCTGCACACTGGGATCATCTCCCCAGGATGATAACATGAAGAAGTCACCTTTCTTGATAAATTGTCTATAGTGAAAACCTGGGTACCATGATTAAAACAGTAACCATTCTAACCCTCAGCCATGTGCCTATATATATATATATATATATATATATTATATATATATCTCGAACTTTCAAATAGAATTCTGAATCTACTTTACTTAATGCAGAGAGCATATTTTTGGTGTAAAATGAGACACTTTCAACTGATATCCAGCTATATCAGACTAAGATGTATTGACTTACTTGTTGGTATCATAAGTTTGTTTTTTTTGTCAATTTCTGTCTTGATCCTAAACACAGAAAAAAAAAATAGAAGAATTATATCCTAATACATCATAAAAATATAATATAGACTAATGTCATAATTTGCGGCTCAATGAGGGTAGTTATGTATAAATCTTACTAATATTATAATTGAATGAAATTATCAGTGAAGTACTTTTGACATAATCTGATGGAAAGAGATCTTTTTGAACAGAAAAATACCTTCAATTTTGATTCCATTTTCTCTTTGATTTTGATTTTCTTTGCATCAAAAACTGGAATAGGATTTTCAGGTAAAACGTAAATCAAATCACAGTCAACAATCCCACATTCTTTGATTGTAACATCTTCATTTGAAAATGGCTCAGTCTTGTTTAAGCCCATTTTAAATGGCCTGAAAAAGAAAAAAAAAAGAATGGTTATGGAAGAAGGATTTGGTAAATCATTAAATTTTACACTATTTGGGATGTGAATGAGATTAAATCATATAAAAGAAAAAAAAATTATATATATATATATATATATATATATATATATATATTGCTGCTAATGCAATGCTCTTCAACTAGGATCAAGCTCTCCTAGACATTGACGTCTTTTGTATAGTAAAAACATTAAAATTTCCCTTTCTCTTTACTGTGCAATGATATGTAGAATCTCTAACTGATGCCAAATCAGTCAGGTTTCAATCCCGGCTTGAAACAATTGGATGCCTAGCCACACTGATGAGCTGTGATACAGCCTGTCTGTAGATGACTATTAAATGCTCTCGAAATAATTCAATTTGGCAGACATTTGAGTGATATTATTTTTCACACATAATTGCCATGACTTAAATAACATTATCCAATAGAGAAATAAATAAATTTTCACCATTAACACTGATTTATTTACTGCTGACTTTGAGACATCTTAATGAAACTATTTATATAAGATTAATACAAATAGAAAATGTGTCACATAACTGATTGAGGTTATATTCAACAGACAAACTTTTTTGTAATCATTCAGTTCACTCATCAGGAGGTACCAGCAATTGTCAGCTGATTTTCACATTTTCATTATTTTTATATAAAGTTAAAGATATAAATAATAATTTTTGCCCTTTTTATTAGTGCAAGGTTGATTTTTTCTTCTTTGTGTGTAGGTGTGTGTACACCTGTCCATGTGCATACGTGTAGAATGTTGTGATTAGTTCTTGTCTCCTTACACTATTCCTTTTCTTTAGTTTTTAAGGGGTCAATGGATTTTTTTATCCAACGTTATTTCCTACTACTACAAACGTTATTTTGTGGATACCTATGTCCAAGTAGATGTCCTGTCTTTTTAAACACCGTGAAAGTGACCTACACAATCGTAAGATTTAATAAAGAAAATACCATCAGATGATGGTTTTTCCTACAAAGAAGGACACAAGTTTGAATCTTGCTGGAGATCACATTTTCTTTATTAAGAAGTCTCTCGAATGTGCAGGCCAGTGTCACACTGTGTCTATTTTCGTAAGCCCACTTTCCTCATTACATTATGTGTTCTAGAAACGTCAATTGTCTTTTTCTGATTCTGAGTATCCTTTTTCTTTCTTTTCTCTCTAAAACTTCGTCGTTATCAATTTCGTAATTTTGGGAAAAAAAAGTGAATTCTTCATTATTGATATATTTTTGCAGCAGAATTTAAAAAAGCAGCTTAAAAAAAAAACACATTTAGCATTAGATAACATTTTTTTATCGTTTTCTTTTATATTCATATGGACATCACATTTACGAATTAAATTAATAGATCATTAATAAAGTTATCACGCTCTCAGAGTCTTAAATCCTTGAGAATACATTTAGTTTTCAACTTTTCATTCAATCACCTTTTTTTTTCATTTTTTGTGTGAATCTCGACCCCCAAGCGAACAAAAGGGTTCACACTGCACAGTAACAGTATTATTCTATTTTTATTTTTTACCAATTGTTTTTCTTTTTTTAATTAAAAAAAAAATGATGTACCTTGTCCTGTGTACTTTAATGTCATTTTTTGATTGATTCGCACATACGAAAAAGTATAAGAAAAAGGAAGCACAAGCGAAGAAGTGTTTCGATACACGCTATAAGACGACGAATTCCTGTATCATCGAATTAATAAACTGGGATTAAGAGTGAGAGTTTATGTTTTACTAACACCACGAATTGAATTCTTAGTTGCAGAGAAAAAAATGCAGCATTATATTTTTTAGTCCTTTTTGGCTCCCATATTTTGAAGTTATGAACTAACGGAAAAGAATCGCTGTTAGTGTTCTAACAAAAAGAAACACAAAAAACTAAAGTGCGACCAGAACATTTAAAATTTCATTATTATTTTTTTTTTTTCCGAGTTAAAAGTAAGCATGTTCACTGTTTTCGCGGAAAAACAGCATAGCGTAAATGAAAAATGCCACAAACTTAAAGAAAATAAAGTATTATCGTCAAAATGCTTATGTTATTATTTAGATGAAAGAAAAAAGTATTTTTTAATTATTTTTTGAAATTTTTTAATATTTTCTAACACGTTCGAAATTTTGGTTAAAATCGTCTTTGTTTACGTCATCGCGGCGACGTTTAAAATAACATTGTTTTTTTTTGCGTTTTTTTACCGTTGAAAACATATTGATTTGGAAATTCTTGTAAAAATAAAATAATTGTCCAATCTTAATGAAATTTTCAGGACTTATTCACAAATCAATGAAATTATTTTTGAAATATTTTTTTTTAGAAAATTTTGGTAAAAATTATATTTTTTTAAAATATGTTACCCCACATTTACTTAATTTAATGAAATTTCGCCCAAAACCTTTTTGGTTCCTGAATTTTTTTTTTGTTAAAAGTAGGAGTCTTCGAAGATGGTAAATAATCTACTTTTCTTTCACAAATTTGAGCTATTTAACTGAAAATCTGCTCTGAATTGAAAAATAATGAATCCAATAAAACTATGATATTACTTAATTAGAAAAGCTTTTAATTGCTTTTGTAAATAAGTAATATTAAGGACATTATTGTCTGAAGAAATAATTTTTTTCTGATGAATAATTAATTTTTACAAGAATTTTTTCGTTTTTTAAGAAATTTTAATTATAATAATTTATAATAGTTTTAAATCGTGTAAAGCTCTGTATTAGGAGGGTTCCTCGATATTATGTACTAATTAAGTAGAAAAAAAATTTACGAATCCAAAATTGCTCAGTTTAATAAAATTAGTTGCGCTACTTTTTTTTAAAAATAATTTTTTATGTTGTATTTTTTTTACTTAACATTCCTTATTTCCATGTATGATATACAGAAATTGCCATTATTATAACAAGGTCACGTGATCTAAGGGTTTTGTCCCTTTACGTGGCCTTTTCAAAACATTTCGTTTATTAACAGATTGTATTTTCCGATCAGCTGTAAAAGTGTAAACTTTAAATTTTAAATTATTTTTTCTTTTTTTCATTTACTATTTCACTAAATAATTTTATTTTATGTATTGTATTTCCATTAGTGTGTGTCATACTCAAATAGAATATTTTTTTTTTAAAAACTCAGACTTAAAATTATGTCATTTATGGTCATCAGTAGTAGCTGTCATCGGCTCGTCAATCAATCATTATCAGTAAGATCGAACAACTGAACGGGACTGCTCGTTAATAATTGGTTGTATATTATTTTTTTATGCTATAAGTAACAAAGATTTCTTTGAAATCAGATTACTTTAACTTTAAATTTTTTAATTTTACTAAAATAACGTGTCAGAATTTTTTTAAAATATTTTAAAAATCGATAAATTTGTGTTTGTTTACAAATTTCTTAAAATTAAGAAAATGGCCGTTTTTAAGAAAATTTAAAAATTTGAAATTAAATTTGACAATCAAATGTATATAGTTTCTATCTGAAATACACCAGAATTCTTTAATTAATAGAAATCGTAAATTTAATTATTAAACTTTCAATTAAAGCTAAAATGAAATCTTCAAGAATGTTTTTTCGTTGTAAAAAATTCATTTTAAACTTCAATATAGAAAATTTATGCCGAAATAGTGGACATACTTAGTTAAAAGTAAAACTAACTCGGGAAAAAATTCAACGAGTTCATATTTCAAAGAAATTATAATATTCCTTCATTGCATCATAAAAGTATTATTCCTATACAAAAAAAAAAATAAACTGCTTAGTTTAACCGAATCTTAACCAAAATTAATGATAAAAAATGCATCATGTAGAAAATTAAAAAGACATATTGATAATAATGAAAAAAAAAGAAATTCAACAACTCACTGATTCAACAGGCATCCGAACGCTTTTTGAATAAGCAATCGCATTTCGGAGATTTGAACGTACGTTGCAACATTATCTTCGATTACGACAACTTTGGTAGTTGTTCCAAGCCTGGCGCGTATCTTCATCGTGTTTTCTTTTCCAATAATAATTTGTAAGCGATAATTGCTGTTTTTAAGATATGATTCTAATTTTAACTTCAAATAACAAAGACATGCGACACATTGTCAAAAATTTAACTTCCTTAACTTCCGCACTAAAGATCGACTTCCGTTTCACAGCGGCAAATGAAAGTTACGACGAGGTAAATAATAAAAAGTGGATATCTAGAAAAATACAGTTGAGTTTTTTTTAAATATAAGTAAGTGTAAGCATTCAATGCAGTATAATCACTGATGTGCAATTTTTCTGCCAACTCCTTAAAAGGAAAATATTTCTCAACCAAGAGATTAGTGGACATGTGGAGTTAACAACGTTATGGTGTCCACGCACAACTTTTGGGACAGATTCCCAACTAAGGGTGCACGGGCCCACACATTTAGTTTGGTATTTTTTTTAGGAATTTATATGGTATAGATTGTTATTAAATAATTTCATATATTCAGTGCAAAATAACAGTTCAATTAAAATTTCAGAGTGAAAGAAAAATAGTTTGTGTTTATTTTAAGTACATTTTTGAAAAGCCAAATTTACGCGTAATTTAAAAAAAATAAAAAAAGCTGAAAAAACATCATCGATTCTCAAAATGTGGAACAGGTGGAGTTATACAATAATTAATGTAACCAGAAATACCCATTTTTTAAAAAAAATTAATTTATAATTTAATTTAATCAGAGAGCTGAGTTCCAATTCCAGTTGGGTTCGTTAATTCACTTATGCACAAAATATCCTTGTGAAAGGTATGAAATGATTCTATCTCTTCTCCCCACCCCGCACCAGCTATGAGTTAATTAGTAAAATTGTATCACTAGATCATTTATGTCAAAAAATAACAATTTTTCTGGCTTTAAATAACCTGCAAAGGGTTATCATCCCTTTGCAGGTGATTTAAAACCTTTATAGCAATAGGCAAAAAGTTGTCTCCCCTTGACCCAACAAAAATAACAATAAAATAAAATTAGTATCTGTCTATATTTCTGAGATGAGGTATTATGTACACTATTTACATTATTCGGACTATTGTCCTCATCTTTGTCGCCATATTTATTACAACGTTTCGGCCATTATACACTCCGGCCTTCAAGTGGTTGGAATGTCGAACTGAACCATTTATTTTGCTCACTGGGGTAGACTGTTAGTGTTCTACTTCCATGTCTAATGGATGTCAGCTATCTCCTGCTCAATTCCCTCTCCAAGTTCTCCACCGCCTTAACCAGGTATTGAACTCACACTCTTTGTGTCCTGTCACTGGATCTAACTAACGACTTTATCCACAGTGACACATAGCACAGTGGATAAAGGTGTTAGTTAGATCCAGTGACCCCAACGATAGAAATAAAGGGTTCAGTTCAACATTCCAAACACCTGAAGAAGGCCGGAGTGTGCAACGGCTGAAACATTGTAATACATATGGCGACAAAGATGAGGACAATAGTCTGAATAATGTAAATAATTGCTCTGATGAGCTGCTTTCACTGGTTCCCAGACTCCATGAATTCAAGCGCCCTACGAGGCTGGCATCCTGCTCCCACCCTTACACTGTAGAAACTTTTAAATGTAACCATCTCTTCTACTCCAATAGCTTCATACCTCGCACCTCTCGCCTGTGGAACGCCCTTCCCAATTACTGTTTCCCTGAAAGCTATAATCTCCAACTATTCAAATGTAATGTCAATCGACACCTCCCTGATCTACCCACTATCCTTCTCCTCATCCTTTCTTCTATCACTCCTATCTGCTCTCGCTCCAAATCTTCTGCAACCCCCTGCATCCTAGTGGCTTCACGCCTTGCTCGGGGCGTAATGCTTAAAAAAAAAATCGTGAAAATAAAATTATTTTTTATTTTTATTTTATTGTTACTATAAATATTCACAAGAATTAAAAACACTGTAGCAGATTAATGTAAATTTAATTCTCCCTCTACTTTTTACTTCAACAAATGCAACAAAAGCAAGCAAACAAGAGAAATCACGATATGAAACAAATCTTTTGGTTAACAATGAATATTTTTTATATAACACAAGTGAGGTACAAAATTGTATGAGTTTAAATTACTTCAAGGTTCTTTCTTGCTTGGTTTGAAGTGTTTATGAAAATATCATGTGAAAGATTACATGTTGAAAAATTGTATGTGCAAAAATTGGTAAGTTTGATAAAGTACTTGTATGTTTGTACGGAAATTAAACAATTTGTTTTTTTTTGACGTTGAATTTTGTAATATTGTACTCAACTTACTGTTCTGTGTAAAATTGTCTCTCTTTGACTGAATTCATCACTTGTTGTTCAATGTTGAGTTTATGTAGATGAGTGAGTGTATTTTGCAAGCTGTGGTAATGTTAAATAAAATTAACTCTAAGCCAGGAAAATGAGTGTCGTCGATTCGTGTGTCGAGCTGATACATTCGTAAGACTCACTGTCGAAGTCAAATGAAGTTTCATATTTATTGATGTTTCAGGTCATGTGGGAAACTCCAAATTAGTTGGTACCAATTTGTTTTTACTAAGGATACACATTAGACTGATATGCACATATGGAGTTAAGAACGTGTGAAAATATGATTTTTATGTTTATTAGCCAATCAGAAAGCGTTCTTAGTTACTGCATTCTGGAGCTGGTTTTAATGGGTTGTTTTGCTACTTTGGATAGATTTGAGATAACTTTGTTCTGAGCCAGTTTTAATGGGTTTTTAAAAAACAAATGTAGAAGTCTGATTCTACAGTAGTCACATGACCTGATGAGAATTTCACGAGAGATTGTTAGGCAGGAAAGTCAGTCAGCCTCTTTAGCTCCTGGAAGTCACTGTATCAGGATTCATGCAATTCAGACATGTGACAAACCAAACAGATAAGTACAAAAATTGCTATTGATCTTTTGATATATATAGACTTTTGAAACTCCAAGTTCTTGTTCCAGATACAAAACTTAATTGGTAGAAACAGCAACTCTTGAAAATAGGTGCAGCTTAAATACAAGATGACCACTGCATAAAATTTTAAAAGAAACAATACATTTATTTACAATTACAAATAAGAAAATTCACCAAAAATGTTGATAAGACCAACGGATTCATTTACAAAATATATCAATTCAAAAATACAAAGGGAAAACTTGGAATAAGAGGATTCACAATATGGCACTAGGCACAATCTTTAAATTACACCAACCTCTGTAGTAACAGCTCTGTAAAGGACCTCTCAGCTCGTAGGAAAATTCTTGTAGGTTCTGCCTTGGATCTGTCATGTCAGATTTATAACCTCTCAATGGACTGTCCTTTTATGTGATGTCTTGTGAAAACTGACCCAGCCAAAGTTGACACTCTGCCGTTTTCTTTTCTACTCTCTTCCTTCTTTCCAACTGCTGATAGTAGTCCTTTTTTATTCTCCATGGGGTCATAAAAATCGGCTCCAGCCCAAATCTTTAGGTACTAGAAAAACTTGATTCCCATTGGCCAATATATGTAAAATCCCCTTCCAAGCATTCAAAAAAAGTAGATTCACAAGATCATGGGGCTTCGCCACTTGAGCCTAAAAAATGCACAAAATTTAATATTGTTTTTACCTCTGTATTAAGAATTTCAAATATAAAATGTGTTTGTGTGTGTGTATATATATATATATATATATATATATATATATGTGCAAGTGTTTTTATGCCAAGACTTTTGTGTTTTATTTAAACTTTCATATATTTATGTTGTCATAAGAGTTACAGTAACAAATTAGTGTTTAAATGTTGACATAAAGACAAATTCAAATTTCCATACGATAGTTTTGCCTTAATTAGCTAGCCAAAATCACTCCCCGGCTCCTATCTTATCTAACTTTTTAAATGTTGACATAATAAACCAAAAACTAATTTTAATTCCCATAGTGGAATTTTGCCTTATTTAGCTACCCTAAGTCACTCCTCTTCCCCTCTAAAACCTTTTATTCTATATTAATTATAATTTATAAACTTTCATCAACTTAGAATATCTCCCTAACTCTCTTTCCATTTAATCCCTTACATCTCTTTATATATATAATTTTTTAATTTATTTTTGGTTCGTTTTAATTTCTTCTTTAATTTTAAATTTAATAATTTGTGTTTGCTTCTAATACAGCCAATTTGTTGCCATAAGGTTAATATTCTTGTTTTTTAATAGATACCTGCCACTCTCCTTGCCCCTGTCTCGTGCCTAGCATCTCACTGAAACAGTGAAAAGTGTAAACTCTGTATTAGGTGTTTTCAGCAAGTTACAGTTTAAGTTGACCCTTTAGCTTCCAATCTCAATTCCTTACAGTTAACTGTTACATCCTGCTTCCTGTAACCTTACAGACATGAACTTCATTCCGCACTGGGGTTGAAAAGACAGACGACCACTTTCGTTGTCTGCCAAAATAGCCTATTCCCCATATGTGGTAAAAGGATCCGTTTGATTATTAAATATATAATACATAATACAAAAAAAATAAAAAGTAAAAAATAAACAAAATGGAGCAAGAGCACCACAAGCTGACAGTCCAACAAATAACAATAAAGGCACCTAAATTCATGCAAACTAACATTACCAGTTGGTCCACAATTATTGAATTTCAATTCTATCTGGGAAACGTAACTTCCCAAATCACTAAATTTTACTATGTTATTGTGTCTCTACCTACTGGAAGTAGTGATGAAAATACCTAGCAACATTTTGGATACTCACAACTACAATGAGTTAAAAAAGACTTTAATGGAAACACATGAATAAATGAAGCCAGAACTGCAAGATAAATTGATGTCCACCTTCATTATTACAGGTCAACCATCAATTTACTTTCAGGAAATGTTGTCACTTGCAAAACAAATTGGAGATAGGCAATGACATAGTTTTACACAAATTTTTACAAGCATTACAAGCTTCCATCACCCAAAAAGATTTAAACCCAACCAGGCTGGGTCAATCAGCAGATGAACGATTTGGAGATATGTTTGTTTAGCAGCACATCAGTTCCTTATGCCAAAATTTAATTCTCTTGGGAGCATTAGTAATTTCTTTTACAAAAGATCTATTACAGGTAATTTTTTTTGTTTTTTTAAATGTATTGCTGGTATTTTTACTATAAAAATGTATTTTTATATTTTCATAGTGTTTTAACCCCAGTTTGAGGGTTAACTATTTTTCCATAGCTGGGGGCCCTAACAGGAAAGATTTTGAGAAAAGTTTGTTGATGAAAGGCATAAGTCTTCCCTTTCTCTTACAATTTGTGATTTCATCAATATGTGATTCACCCAGGAGAACTCCATTTCCTAAGATATTAGATAGAAAAGGAAGTGAACAGAAATTTGACCTTTGTGGACAAATAGTCGGTGGTTACCAAATGATGAGGGGTCATACCAGCAGGGATAGCCTCATGTTCACAGGAATAAAAATCATATACAGAAATAACACTAAAAGCATGTTAAATTGTAAATTAAATTCATACAATTGTATTTATTTTTGTGCACTGGTGTGTGTGTATTTTAGTTACATGTGTTTTATTGTTGCATGTGATAAAAAGAAGAAGTAACTTCTTATTATAACAAGCAATGTTTCAAGGAGAGGAGATGGATCTCTTGACCTTCCAAGAGTTGGTACTGAAAGAGAATGAAATCAGAAATTTTGGTGCAAAGTCCATTTTCAGACAGGAAAAGTTTATGTTGCATTCTGGGAGAACTTTTATTATTCTGGTTTATTTATTTTAAACAGCATTTTAATGTTATTTGTTTTATTTTATTTTATTTATGATATTCATTATTATTATTATTATTTTATATTTTTACATTATTTACATTATTCGGACTATTGTCCTCATCTTTGTCGCCTTATTTATTACAACGTTTCGGCCATTGTATGCTCCGGCCTTCTTCAGGTGGTTGGAATGTCGAACTGAACTCTTTATTTCGCTCACTGGGGTAGACTGTTTAATGGATGTCAGTTATCAGTTATCTCCTGTTAATTTTCCTCTGAAAGTTCTCCACTGCCTTAACCAGGTATTGAACTCACACTCTTTGGGTCCTGTCACTGGATCTAACTAACGCCTTTATCCACTGTGCCATGTGTCCTTGAACATGTAACTAGAACAGTCTACCCCAGTGAGCAAAATAAAGGTCTAAGTTCGACATTCCAACCACCTGAAGAAGGCCGGAGCGTAAAACGGCCGAAACATTGTAATAAATATGGCGAAAGATGAGGACAATAGTCCGAATAATGTAAATAATGTACATAATACCTCATCTCAGAAATATAGATTTATATTTTTATTTTTATTTATTAATACTAATAATGTCCCTACATCACATCCCCACCAAATTAGCAGAGCTAATCAGTAATAAAGTAGAAATAGTCATTGTTTTTGGAGAAATGAACTTTCCTCCAGGAGCTTGTAGTTGTGGTTTTTGATAATGGTTGTTATTGTTGAGGTGGTTGTTTTGAATGTTCAGCAGGTTGTTTAAGTTGTTCAGGACGTGATGGTATAGGATGTTTCTTGCTGTGGTTTTGTAGTGTCACTATCAGTAGAGACTGTGATTTGTTTTCCTGGGAATTTTCTATTGTAAAGTATTTTTCCTATCTGGTAATAGTGTCCAGAGTAAAGAGCTTTAATAGGTTTCCTGATTCTGTCTGTTCTTAACCAGATATAGGTTGAAGTATACAAATTTTGTGATATGAAAGATTGCTTAGTTGAGTGTAAGTGTCCTTCATAAAGGAGTGATATGTTCAGCTTAGTCACCTCTTCAGAAAATTACTTAATGTTTTTTTTTTTTTTTGGTAACAGTAGAACTGTTATGTTTTATTAGTGGTTTTAGAAGTAATAATTAGGTTCCAGTGACAGCAAAGACAGGTGAGATATTGTCTTCATTAGGTACATATCGCATTCCAAAAAGAACTATTGGCAGAACATTTATCAATTTTTTTTTCTAGCCCTTATAGGTGTTTTTAGTATTCTATGCTGGTGCTCTATTATTCAATTTGTTTGGAGGTGGTATAAGTTTGCAAAAATTAGCAAACATTTCTGGATTTGTTCTCTTGTACATCTGAATTACTGCCTTCTAGAGTACTTTGTACTTCTTTGAAGAGAGTATGGAAGTTTGTAATTTGAATATAGTATCTGGGGGTAGACAAAATAGCACATGTTAAAATTTAGTTTCAGAGCTGGTAATATTACGCAAAGCAAATTGGGCTTTATATATTGCAAACAAGCCATTCGAAGTTGTTTAAATAAATTTTGGAATTTTAACGGAAACTGAAGCTAGTATGCTTTCTTGTTGTTCCATGTTGAGAATGGATGTAGGGATTTGGAATGGATAAAAGAGAAATGCTTACTTGACTTGTGCTCCTTTGTTTGTTTCTTTTGGTGGCTTTTTTTTTAACAGGCCAGATGCTGATTAAATTATCTTGTGGGTACAGAGGAGGATCTCCTTCTCTGACATTGAGTTATCAGTGATGTGGACAATAGTTGTAGTTTTTATGATTGTCACGTGGTATGGTTGCCAATGCGTTTTTTGTTTTTTTTGTTTTTTATATCAGGAATTCCAAAGTTATGTTTTTTGTTTTGATTTTGCTTCGTTATCGCCAGAAGTGTGGTTGATTTCTTTTTGCACATCGTTTTTTCCAAGTGGATGGTGAATAGAATGTTTTTATACATATCACATGGTCATCAAATGATGTGAGGTCACTCACATCATACCAGCAGGAATAGCTTCATGTTCACAGGAATAAAGAAAAAAAAAAAAAGACTATACAGAAATAACACTAAAAACATGTTAAATTGTAAATTAAATTCATACAATTTTATTTATTTTTATGTACTGGTGTGTGTGTATTTTAGTTACATGAATTTTACTGTTGCATGTGATAAAAAGAAGAAGTAACTTCGTATTTGTTATGGGATCTTATCCATAATAACATAATGGACTATTCCATACGTAATAAATACTGCGCCTCAAGAGGAAGCAGGGAGTTCAGTCTGAAGTCTGGAGTGAAGTCCGTCAGGAGTCAGTCAGTCGAGTCAGAGGCAGTCCGAAACAGAGTCGCGTTCAGACAATTACTACTAAACCTGATTGTTCGTACTAACACTTTTCTCCCTCTCTTTATATATTCCTGTTTGTAATATATCTGTGTTATTCCATATCCGTATTTGAGTTCTTCTTTATTGGTTCTACCTTGGATTATCACCGTGGTACAAGGAACCGGACCATAACAGTATTATAACAAGCAAAATTCTGAGGGAGGAGATAGATGTCTATACATTCAGTTTTTGGCACAAAGTCCGTTTTCAAGCAGGGAAAGTTTATGCTGCATTCTGGGAGAACTTTTATTATTTTGGTTTATTCATTTTAAACAATGTTTTAATGTTATTTGTTTTATTTTATTTATGATATTCATTATTATTATTATTATTATTATTATTATTATTTATTAATACTAATAATAATGTCCTTACATCTTTGATCACAAATTTGGATACCTGGAAGCAATACTCTTGTGTATTCAGATAACTTGATAAGTTCATTTGAGTGCCATTTTAGTTTTATTATTTTGTCACAACATAAGAAATTCCTCAACCCAACTTGGATCCATCAGCTGATCTATAATAATAATTAAAAATCCAGTCAGCCATGTCGATGTTAATAATGTCCACAAATCATGATTGCAAGTCAACAGAAACAAATTTCAAAATGTTCACCAAAATGTACATAATGACTGTCTGAAATTTCCTAAATAACAAAAGCCAGTTGCAAGAAAAGATGCAAGTCATTGTATAAGATATGAGGATAATATGGTTACATTTTTTCAATTAGAAAAAGATATATTCAGTATCAATAAGGATAATATTTTTCTCATTACATTGCAAATTCATTATCTGTCTATCTTTCTGAGATGAGATTCAGTCAGTTATGTGCCATGCTTAAGCGGTCATGCATCTTTTGATACATGACTGACGAGGCAGATTTTTTTTCCTGCAGTAGGCTGCCATTTCTTTCTGTGGTAGACCAGTTGTCATCCAAGGCTACAGAACCTGGTTTGTTCTGTTATTTACCCATAGCAAGGGTATTATCATGTAAGTGAATGTAATAGATTCGAATGGAATTCAAACTCAGCTCTCTGATTCCTCAATCCAAGGAATCCAAGATGAGATAATGTAACTATTTATATCGTTCAGACATTATTGCCATATTCATGACATTTCGGCTGTTGTATGCTTCGACCTTATTCAAGTAATATACATTGGAATTTCAAACTGAACCTTTTATTTAGTCCATGAGAGTAGATTCATCTTGAGGTGCTTGACAAAATCCAAAAAAGGTTCTGCAATGTAACTGATCCTGGCTTGGCATCTCGATTTCAGTCACTTTCACATCAACATGGTATGGCTTCCTTCTGTCTTTTCTACAAATATTTTCATGGCAACTGACAAGCTTTTTCCCTGGTGCACCAGCTACATGAATTTAAGCGTGCTACTAGATTGGCATCTAGGTCCCACTTGTTTACTGTTGAAATAGCTAAAGGTAACCACTTCTACTCAAACAGGTTTTTTCTCGCACTTCCTGGCTGTGGAATTCCCTTCCATTACTTCCCTGATGGCTACAATCTTCAAAAAGTTAAATGCAACATCAATCGCCATCTTCTCTCTTCTTGAATCTTAGTCATCTTTTGTCCTTTCCTCAATCATCTCTATACTCAGACTTTTCTCTTACTTTCATCCCTGTGTACTAGTGGCATTGTTTGGAACGAAAGTATTAAAACAAAAATAAAAGAAAGATTGTTCTAATTTCACATGCCATGCCATTTTTGGATATCTCAGTATCAGTTAATTCCCTTTAATAACTCAACTCTCCAGGGTTTTTTTTCCTTCTGCTGTAGCCAGGTATTGAACTCCTAACTCATTGGGTCAAGTCACTTTTTGGATTACTCAACCGATGCTTTCACACTTGGGGATATCAGTGTGTGAATTTTTGACATTTATAAACATAAATGCCGTGAATATGGCAATAAAGTTGAGGACAACAGTTTGTATAATATAATGTAATTAGGTGAAAATTCATGCTGTTAAAAATCAGGAAAAGAATCTGCCAAGTAGAAAATCTTTCAAATAATTTACCATTAATTCTAAGTTCTTATTCTGAAGAAATTTTAGTAACACTGTCAAATAATTCCATGAGTTGCATTTTGAAAGCCACTGAATGATAATTATGATGAAATTGTCAGCATTGAGCAAGTGCAAGAGTCTTGAACCCTCCCCAATCTGTGACCCCCACCAATCTATTACATCTCAATTATCTCATAATAGATCATTCCATCTTAAATAAAAACATGTCATAATAGATCATTCTGTCCTAAATAAAAACATGTCATAAGAGATCATTCCATCTTAAATAAAAACATGTCATAAGAGATCATTCCATCTTAAATAAAAACATGTCATAAGAGATCATTCCATCTTAAATAAAAACATGTCATAATAGATCATTCCGTCTTAAATAAAAACATGTCATAATAGATTATTCCATCTTAAATAAAAACGTCATAAGAGATCATTCCATCATAAATAAAAACATGTCATAAGAGATCATTCCATCTTAAATAAAAACGTCATAATAGATCATTCCATCTTAAATAAATCAAAAAGATCGTTTTTCCCTTGACACTGCTATTATTTTAACTCCCTTCATTTCTCAGCAATGTTTATTGTTTTAAAAAGCAATTATTAGAACTGTAAAAAAAAAACCTAGATGTGAAAGTAAATTTATATATTTTCTTTGTTCTTGAGAACTGACAACAAAATATAGTGTGTTATCAGTTATAGTGAAGTGCATGAGTGTTGAAACAGATTAGTTTGATTTGGCCGAGTTAGTTAGATAGCCCACCATAAGAGGAGTATAAAACAAGAAAAGCAAATTGTAAAGTGAAACAACAAATTTATATAAATATAAATCAATTAAGGTCTCTACAAATAAAATTAATATATTTTGGTTGATACAAGTTCATCAAAATGTTCATAGTAGTCCATGCAAAAATGAGTTTATGTGTACATAGGCAGGAACGTATGTATGTATGTATGAGCATTATCGTAGGGTAGGAATGTCTTTGAAGTAATCACTCAGTCTTAAAATGTTCTGTTCATTGATCAAGTATAAAAGAGGTGAAGGAGAAAGGTACAGCTAATAATAACGATCGCTTGATGTTTGTCAAGGGATGTGTTAATACATTCGTCTCCTCTTTGGTGACAGGCAAACTTGCCCGTCTTTTATTTTGTTTGTGGGGCTTGAAAAGGTCATTTGGGAATTCACTCCTGGATATGATTTGGGTTTTTCCATTGGACGGTGAACAAACTTCGCGTCGGCTCACAGAGAGGTCTGTAAAAGAATTTGTTTCTGAGAATTGAAGATTATTTGAATTTTGTTTTTAAATGGTTCCTAGTTTTCTATTGACTGAAAAACATTTCGCATCAAAATGTGAAATTTTATGAGTTTTGTTTTGGATTCACTTTTGCGTGTATATTAAGCAAAGTTTGTAAATTCAAGTCTTTTTAATTTCTAACAAAATCAATGAGTCAGTGCTAAGCATTTGAATTTTTAAATCTAGATCTTGTTTTGTTCACTACAATAATAACACTATTTAAATTTAATTATTAGATTCATTATTGAAATGGTTGGCAAAGCATCAGCTAATTGCCAATCTATTGTGGCACCTTGCATTATTAGAAATATTCATAGAAATATGATTTAATTTTTTCTTACTCGGTTTACTAAACAGGTTGTTGATTTTTTTTTAAAACGGAAAATAATTGAGTTGAAAATAATTCACTAAGATTGTACTAGACGATCTTAAGGGAAGAAGAAGGAAAGAAAAGAAAAAAAAAAGAAAAGAAAGAAGAAGAGAGAAAAAGAGTTGTATGATGCATGACCCAATTGAGGGTGGAGATAGGAGTCAGAAAGAGATTTAGGTCAGCGTCTTGGCCGATTTTCGAAAGACAATTGGAAGAATAGAATTAGCAATAATAAAAAAAAAAAAAAAAAAAGACATGATATCAAAACGGGCCGCTGATGTAGACCAGATATCGTCAAAGCATCTGACCGACTTTTGCGTGGAGAGACTCCTTATCAATTTGGTTTAGAACAATAGAAATGAAATTTTTAATCAGAGAAAAAGTGTCTTTGGGTTGAGGGGAGTGACCGGTGGAACGATATACAGATCCTGACCTGTTAAGAATTGGACACCCACGTTAATAAAGTGGAGACATTTTCAAAGTAGATAATTAAGATTTTCGACTATCAGGAAAAACAAAGAGGTAAAAAAAGAGGGACAATTGCTTTTGGCTCACAGAGGGCGCCAAGAAGGCGGAAAAGATCCTTTCTGAAGTCAAGTCTAATTAGCGGCGGGCTGTTTGACAAAGTCCAGGTGAGAGAAGGCCAAGATGGTCATTTTTCGTACGTGCAAAAAAAAAAAAAAAAGGAAAAATTAGATTTTTTTTTTTTTTTAAAACAAGAACGATGTAACCACGCCCGCAACAAGAGGAGAAAGGATGTTCGATCAATAACAATTGGTCGGAGACGGTCACGTGATCTGCGGAAGAGAAGGGAAAGAAATGCTCGATCAGGAACGATTGGTCGAAGACGGTCACGTGGCTGCGGAAAAGAAAAGAAAGAAATGCTCGATCAGAATCTCATTAGTCGAAAGCGGTCACCTCACATACGAGAGACCGAGAGAGATGGATATGCGCCTCCCCACCAAAGGCACTATGAGGAAGTAGGGGTGAAAACAATAGCGATAATGGAGAAGACAGAATTAATGCAGCTTTTGGAATTATCGAGAAAACCCTGACGCCGACAGACCCACCCCAGTTTGTTGCGGCGTCAATATAAGCAGGACCCCAGTCGACAGAAATCAGTTGGAGTTGCAGTTGGAGTTGAGAGTTGGACCGCGGGCAGGGATAGAGCCTGAACGCGGCCATCAGGCCCGATTCACTCGCCCCTTTGCGGGCAGAAGAATCCTCAGACAAGAAATCCTTCCAGCCCAAGTCGAAGACAGGAGAACTTCCAGCCCAAGTAGACGAAGAAGAAGATTGCCTGAAAGCCTGAGAAGAATTGGAGATGCAGACAAGCCGAAAGTCGATGAGAAGTTAAAGTTCAGCCCCGGACGGCAGTGAGAAGAGACCACCTCAGACGACAGAGAGTTGCGGCTAAGTTGAAACAAGAAATCTTCCACCAAGTTGAAACAGGAAAACTACCAGCCCAAGCAGACGAAGAAGAAGAAATACAACTCAAGTCGGAGAGAAGAATCAACTGCGAATGATCGATAGAAATTAGCCCCAGTGTCGAACTGAACCACACTCCGACATACATACATGATTCTAGAAAGTAGGTAATTCGACATTTTTCTATTGTGTGATAAAAGCTTGGTGCCATAGTCCACAGAGCGGGTCGGGAATTGAGAACAATTTTGTTTTTTATGTAACGGACATTAAGATATAAAAGGTTGTTACCCTTTTTATCAGCAATTTTGTTTAGTGTCGTGAGTTTTTGTTTTATTTGTGTTTTGCCACCCCCGCCGGACTCGACTTGTATCGGCCCAAATCCCTGCTGGTCCCGTCTGTCTAAGATCTAAACACAGCGTGGGTAGACAGACCGGAGATCGGTATAGTTGCTTTAGTGACCAGGTATTGGAAGCGAGTCGGGAAAGGCGAGGCTGGTGATCATCTGACCAAAGGGTTGGAGCGGCACGCTTGGACCCAGGAGGAGCGACCAGGAGGAGCGACCAGGAGGAGCGACGTCACCGTTGACGCCGTAACCAAAGGATCCGACACTGGGCCAGGTGTGCAACCGTCACAAGTGGTGCCGTGACCAACGGATCAACCCTGAGACAGCCACGTCACATATGGTGCCGTGGTGACCGAGGGATTTCAACCCTGAGAAGACCACGATCGACCGCCGTTGCTGAAAATTCAGACGGAACTCAGAACGACCCGGGACCAAAGGAAAAGAAAGAACAGAATCGTCTGTAAGGTAGGACACCTTGTTTTGTTTCCCAACCTCGATTGTTGCTGTATAGACTGTCTTTCTCTGTAGACATGTCAGATTATGATTCGGATAGAGCAGTGGGGGGGGTGAAGAAGAAGTAGGGCGGGGGGTTGTCAGTGGATCTAAGGAAGCTGTTGGGTGGACCGAGGGTCCCAGTATTTGATGGCAGCGGGAAGGAGTTTAAAAACTGGCTGGCAATCCTCGAGAAGAGCCGAACCATCTACGAGCTCTCGGACCAAGAAACCCTGTATTTGGCATACGATGCCACAAAGGAAAAAAGCGTCTGAGTTCGTGAGGGGTCTTGGAGAACCAACCCCGCTTGGCTTGGGAAGAAATAAAAAGACTACTGACCAAAGAATTCGCCGACGAAGGTACGGCCATAGAGGCCACGAGGGCCTTTTTAAAACTAACACAGCTGCGGGATGAAACCCCGGGAGAATTAGGGGGGCCCGAGCGGGGAAGTTATCGTCATTGGCATTCCCCGAAGTGGTCAGGATAATGCGGTTATGCAGGCTCAACTGGCGGACCTGTATGTAGAGGCGCTGAGCGACGAGCGTGTTCGTCACGACGTATTGAAAGAAGGACCGCTCAGACTGTCGGCAGCGATAGAGCTGGCCAGGGAGAGCCAGGGGGTGTGGGATAAAGTGAAGAGGTGTGGGAAGAAGCAGATACCAAGTCAAGAGGCTGGAAGAAGGGGGTAGGCGGAAGAACCCCGTGTGGAATCAGAGGGTTAAGGAAGAGGTGGATCGGGCAGAATTATGGGAGGAGGACCCCAATAGAAGGGCATGGTCGACCAGGCATGGCTTTTATAAGCCCACGCCGGGTCGATACGGGCTGGTCTGCTGGACCTGTGGGGTACGAGGACCACAGGGCAGCGGAATGTCCGACGAAGTGGGGTTGCCCCCAGACTTCAATCAGGACAGATGCACCAGGTGTGGTAAGAAAGGACACCTGGCCAAGTGGTGCGGGCTGAAGAAGGGTGCCCCGCCGATATTAACAAAGAAGGCTGAACCCAAGAGACCGGCCCAGGGAAAAGCCAGCGGGCCACCCCAGAATTAAGAGGGAGGGTGGCCCAGTTAAAAAGGAGAGAAATAAAAACTTGGACCAGTGGGTGGGCGAGCCGCTTGAATAGAGGACGGGTTCCCCCGAGGATAGACACAAGGCCAACCCAGTTAAAAAGAGAAAGAGCAAGATGTTGGACATGTGGTCGGACGGGCCACTTTGCTGCAAGCTGTCCAGCAAGAAGGTGCTGGTTTTGCAGGAGGCCAGGACACCTGAAAAGAAACTGTATTCTTAGAAACGGCCATGGGAGACCGGGAGAGGTCCGGCCGGGGTCGCCCAGGTGCAGGGGGCGCAGAACTCCACCTCATAAAAAAAAATGAAGGTGATTTATTACTACCGGCGCCTATGGCTGGGTTAACCCAAAGGTGGGGACCCAGGAAGAAGAAAGCTCAGGTGTTCTCTTCGCTAACGCAAGAGAGAGAACTATCCTGTAGAGCAGAGATAGGTGGTAGAGAGATGAGGGCTTTGGTGGACACAGGAGCATCTGTGTCATTGATGAGAGAGGAAACATACAGGCGGGGTGAAATGGAAGAGAAGGTTACGGGAAGCGGACATAGAGATCACGCAGGCAGATGGAGCCCCCTGGAGATAAAAGGGATGGTGAGGCTCCCGGTGAGGATTGGGAGGGTGAAAAGCACCCAAAATTTTTGATGTAACCCCTGACCTGTGTACGGAGGCAATCTTGGGAGAAGATTGGCTCCGGAGCCAGAGGGCCCAGATCGAGTTTAATCCTACTGTGTTGGTGGTGAACGGCGAGAGAGAGCGCCATTGGGATGCCCACCAGAGGAAGAGATAACCATAGTGGTGGAGGAAGATGTAAAGTTACCTCCTAGGACCGCAGTGTCGGGAAAGGGTAGGCTAATGTCAGAAAAAAAAGGTACGGAGAGGACCCTGCAGTTGGTCCCTGTAGAAGGAAAGGGCCTAGAAGATAACGAGGTAACCCTATGCGAAACGGTAGTGGAGGCAGCCGAGTTGGTGCCCATAATGATGGTGAACCAGGCCCAAAAGACTATAAAGGTTAGGGAGAGGGAGAAGATAGGGAGAGCACTTCCCCTACGAACTCTGAATCGGGTGAGATTCGAGGAGGAACGAAGGAAGCTAGTAGAGCAAACAAAAGGAATCTTAGATGAGGATATATTAGCACCGGATCAATTTAGAACCAGAGTGGGGGGTCTGTTAAGGAACAATCGAGATGTGGTGGCCCAGTCAGACAAGGAGCTAGGTCAGACCCACACAGTCGAAATGAAAATCGACACCGGAGACCACCCCCTGTGAAATTAAAACCCTACCGAACACCTATACATAAAAGACCCCTTGTAGAAGAGGCAGTAGAGGAAATGTTGGAAGCTGGGATGATCGAAAGATCGATCTCTCCTTGAGCTTCCCAATAGTAATAGTAGGTAAGAAAGATGGCGGCCACCGTTTCTGTGTAGATTTTAGAAAGCTGAATTCTATATCGAAGCCGTTGGCGGTGCCATTGCCATTGATAGACGACATTTTGGCATTATTAGGGAAGGCAAAGTACTTCTCTACGTTGGACTTGAGGTCCGGGTATTGGCAAGTAGCCCTGATGAGACTGACAAGGAGAAGGCCGCATTCGCGTGTCACCTGGGACTGTTTCAGTTCAGAGTGATGCCATTCGGTTTAGCTAATGCCCCGGGAGTCTTCCAACAGCTAATGTCAATAGTGTTAGGAGGATACGAGAGCTTTGCCATGGCGTATTTAGACGATATCTTGATATTTTCGGAGACAGTGGAACAACACTTTTTTCATTTAAGACAGGTGTTGGGAAGGTTGAGGAAACACGGATTAAAATTGAAATTGTCAAAGTGTCAGTTTCTGAGGGAAGAAACTAGGTATTTAGGCTTCGTCATAAACGGAGACGGTATTAAACCCGACATGGATAAGGTAAAGGTCATAAGGGAAATGCCAGAGCCTAAGACAGTGAGGCAGGTAAGAGGTTTTATAGGAGCTATAGGCTACTACCGGCGCTTCGTCCCGGCATTTTCAAGAATTGCCATACCGCTAGTGGCCCTGACGAAGAAATACGCTAGGTTCAAATGGACAGAGGACTGTCAACGAGCATTTGATTCGCTAAAGGAACAGTTGACAACCGTTCCACTGCTGACGTATCCAGACCTCAGCAAGCCCATGATATTATACACGGATGCCAGTGAGCAGTGTGTAGGAGCAGTACTTACCCAGCCGTGTCCTGATAAGGAAGGACCAGTGCCAGGCATACCAGAGGAAGTACTGATATACTTCCTCTCCCATAAGCTCAGAGACACAACAGAGGTGGCCAGTAATAGAGAGGGAAGCATATGCTATCATGTATGCTCTCCAAAAACTGGACTACTATTTAAATGGTGCGGTCTTCCCTATAAAGACAGACCACAAGCCTCTGCAGTACCTATTGCAGGCGGAGTGGACAAATAATAAGAAAATTCAACAGTGGGCACTTAAGTTAAGTGGCTACCACTGTAAGATAGAGTATTTGGCAGGAAAGGAAAACACGTGCGCAGATTTACTCTCAAGAATACCGAAACAACTGGAAGAAAGATCTGTAAGGGTAGAACAGGGAGTAGATGATAAAGCCTATAGAATAGGAGTAATTAACTCTAATAAGCTAAAAAAGATCGCCCTATATTAGAATCGGACGAAGAAGGGGACGCCCAGATAATAACCGATCCTTACTGGACAGAAGGAATTGAGAAGGAGCAAGCAGACAGTGAAATAGCTGCTCTGAGAGAGAAGGTGAAGTCAGAGAGACCACCAAGTATGCCATAATAGAGGAAAGGCTGTATTATCTCTCAGGAAGGGATGAAGAAGTCAAACCCAAGTTGTATGTGCCCAAAAAGTTTAAGACCAGAGATATTGGAACAGTGCCACGAAAGGTTGGGTCACATGGGAATTGATAGGACATGTGATCTCATAGGAAGAAAGTACTATTGGCCCAAACTGTACGGAGAAGTCACTAACTATGTTCGGAGTTGTGTAGTGTGCCAGTCGCAGAGCAGAAGGCAGGAAATGGCACCCTTGGAGGAAACAGACGTACCAAACTTCCCTTCGAGAAAGTGAGTATGGATGTATCAGGACCATGGGGGGAAACTGCACAAGGAAACAACTATATAGTGAGTTTTGTCGATTGGCTAACAAATTGGCCTGAAGCATTTGCAGTACCAGACAAGAAGGCCAGAACTGTGGCCGGGTTGATAATAAGTGAAATCTTCCCTAGGTATGGTGCCCCTGTGCAATTGGTAACAGATAATGGCACGGAGAATGTGAACAGCATCATGAGAGAGGTTTTGACAGGTTTGAATGTAGAGCACATAAAAACATCCCCATATCACCCCCAGGAAATGCTAAAGTGGAAAGGTTTCATAGAACCTTGGGAGATGTATTGGCCAAGTTGGTCAGAGAAAACACTGGAAATTGGGACTTGTATTTGACGCAGGCTCTGATGGCCCGAGGTTTACGATAAACGAAACCTCCAGATTTTCTCCTATTTTTTTGTTGTTTGGCAGAGACGTGGTCCTGCCTGTAGATAACCTACTGAAGCCCCGAAGAAGGTATATGGGAGAAGATCATCATCAACTATTGCTGGAACAGCAACATAAGATATTCGTACAGGCCAGAAGAAGAATAAAGAGGGCCCAGAAGAAAAGAAATGAGAGGGTGAATGCTGAAAGAAAGGTGGTAGAATTGAAGGTTGGAGACCCTGTCTACTATAAAATCCACCAGAGAGAAGGAAAACTGGACCAGAGATGGGAACCGTACTACCGGATAGTAGAGCAGACAGGCCCAGTATCATATGTAATATGGGGAACAAGTGGCAGGACGAGCGAGGAGGGTTCATGCCAATGATCTGAAGAAGGCTGAAATAGCTAACCTGGAAATGAGCGAGCCGAGGCCTAAGAAGACAAGGAAAAGGAAGGTAACTCTGGTTGAACCGGAAGGAATGGAGACGGAGGAAGACTCCGAAGAAGATGAGGAGATAGGTCGACTTGACCAGATAAACGAAGCAGTCCGAGGACAGAGTTGGAACCCTCAGCGGGGATTAGCGATGTTCAGTCGTCGACTGAGTCAGTGCAGAGAAGACCCCGTGAGATCGCCATCACACCCCATGTCCGAAGAAAAGGAAGAAAAAGACGAAGAGGTTCAATCAAGCAGTCGAAGGCTCTAAAAAGAGACACCCTGAACAGGACGAAGGACCCAGCGAGTGGGAGGAGGAGGATCGAATACCCCTTTCCCAGCTTAGGGAAAAGATAAGGAACAGGAGAAGTTTAGACATAGAGTCGAGAGGTATTGAAGACATTCAAGGCGAAGACTCTAAACAGAAAGAAGAATCAGGGGATGAAGAAGAGGACAAAAAACCTCCTGGACGGGAGTTAAACACAGAAGGAAGGTTAGAGGTTGAACAGGAATCACCTCAGAAGATGAGATCAGGGAGGGAGAAGAACCCCAAATCTCAGTAGAACAAAAGGGCTGTGCAGAATAGAAGCATTTAGTGTCGACAGATAACGACACTGGCTCATCCAAAATCCTATTGGCTGACTATGGTAGATGTGAGTGGAGGGATGGAGTCGCGGGCTGCACCTCACGAGGGACGGAAGAAGATCATTGGCATTATTGATTGGCCACCAGTGGTGTCATGAAGTACGACCTTTAGAGTGGGCGCCACGCACACCTGACCAGACCATTCTGTCTGCTAGAGGTTAGTTAGAGGAGGAAGAGCCGAAAAAAAAAAAAAAAAAAAAGTTATGAAATGATTGAGTGATGAGTCGAGCGAGACTAAGTGGTTGTGAAGAATAACAACAAGAGAATTTGTTACCTTTCAGGAATGATAACAAGGTACAAGGTGGAAGCAGACTACATAGCATTAAATTCGGGGAAAACGAAATTCATGTTACTATCAGCTGAAGAAGCTAGAAGGTGTAGAGATGATACCCCAGGGACCTGTACCTCGTTAAGCCCTATCTATAAAACTGGTAACCGCAGACTGTGCATACTAGAATTGTTTGAAGGAGAGGGGAAGGAATCAAAAGAATCTGCCAAGTAGAGGTATTAACAAACTCGGCATTACCACAAGCTATCAGTGTTTCAGACGGGGTGTGGGCAGTAGCCACACAGAAACATATCAGCCTGTCTAGGGTATGTGGGGGAGAGTCCACAAGGACATTAAGAATAAGGCCACCGTTATCCCTGGTGACGCTACCCATGGATGTTCGGCGGTTGGGGTGTCCATCTCCTTGCCCCCTATTACCAGATGGAAGAAAGATATGAAGAAAAGATTCACTCGTAGAGATGATTGGTAGAGGCTTAGTCAATTGTACAGAATTATGGGAGCCGATAGTGAAGAGATTCTCTAATGTTACCTTAAATAAGATGCCAGTATTAATGAAGCCAATAGAAAAGATCGATATGGATCACTTAAGGGATAAGTTAATGCGTTGGTAGACGAAGGTGGCTTGGGAAGACGATGAGCAGATCGCGATAAGTTGGTCAATAGTGATGGGTACATTCCTAGTTATAGCCATCGGGGGTGTAATAATATGGAAGATTAAGAGTAAGAGAAGATTAGCGAACGACAGTCTAGTGAGCATGCAACAACTCGAGAGGGAGATGCCGAGCAGTGTTCCTTACTCAGACAGGACTGGCGAAGAAATTGCTGAAAGACCAATGGAGGAGGCTGGCGTGAGACCACCACGTGCGGCGGAAAACCTCCCACGGCAGAGAGGAAAACATTGACCAAGAAGAACAAACCCTAGTGAACACATCTGCACCTACAAACACAAGCACACATTACCTTGCATGTAAAACAAAAAAGAAAATGAAAAGAACATTTCATTGCATGTAGAACAAAAGAAAATGAAAAGAACATTTCATTGCATGTAGAACAGAAGAAAATGAAAAGAACATTTCATTGCATGTAGAACAGAAGAAAATGAAAAGAACATTTCATTGCATGTAGAACAGAAGAAAATGAAAAGAACATTTCATTGCATGTAGAACAAAAGAAAATGAAAAGAACATTTCATTGCATGTAGAACAAAAGAAAATGGAAAGAACATTACCCTTGCATGTTAGAAAGTAGAATAGAATTGCATGAGACAAATGCATGGTGCATGTTAAATGATGTAATTGGGTTTAGGTGTCATTTACGGGTAAATGACAAATCGGTTAGGGGAGGATTGTGGCACCTTGCATTATTAGAAATATTCATAGAAATATAATTTAATTTTTTCTTACTCGGTTTACTAAACAGGTTGTTGATTTTTTTTTAAAACGGAAAATAATTGAGTTGAAAATAATTCACTAAGATTGTACTAGACGATCTTAAGGGAAGAAGAAGGAAAGAAAAGAAAAAAAAAAGAAAAGAAAGAAGAAGAGAGAAAAAGAGTTGTATGATGCATGACCCAATTGAGGGTGGAGATAGGAGTCAGAAAGAGATTTAGGTCAGCGTCTTGGCCGATTTTCGAAAGACAATTGGAAGAATAGAATTAGCAATAATAAAAAGAAAAAAAGGGAAAAGACATGATATCAAAACGGGCCGCTGATGTAGACCAGATATCGTCAAAGCATCTGACCGACTTTTTGCGTGGAGAGACTCCTTATCAATTTGGTTTAGAACAATAGAAATGAAATTTTTAATCAGAGAAAAAGTGTCTTTGGGTTGAGGGGAGTGACCGTGGAACGATATACAGATCCTGACCTGTTAAGAATTGGACACCCACGTTAATAAAGTGGAGACATTTTCAAAGTAGATAATTAAGATTTTTCGACTATCAGGAAAAACAAAGAGGTAAAAAGAGGGACAATTGCTTTTGGCTCACAGAGGGCGCCAAGAAGGCGGAAAAGATCCTTTCTGAAGTCAAGTCTAATTAGCGGCGGGCTGTTTGACAAAGTCCAGGTGAGAGAAGGCCAAGATGGTCATTTTTCAGACGGGAAAAAAAAAAAAAAAAAAAGGAAAAATTAGATTTTTTTTTTTTTTTAAAACAAGAACGATGTAACCACGCCCGCAACAAGAGGAGAAAGGATGTTCGATCAATAACAATTGGTCGGAGACGGTCACGCGGATCTGCGGAAGAGAAGGGAAAGAAATGCTCGATCAGGAACGATTGGTCAAGACGGTCACGTGGCTGCGGAAAAGAAAAGAAAGAAATGCTCGATCAGAATCTCATTAGGTCGAAAAGCGGTCACCTCACATACGAGAGACCGAGAGAGATGGATATGCGCCCCCACCAAAGGCACTATGAGGAAGTAGGGGTGAAAACAATAGCGATAATGGAGAAGACAGAATTAATGCAGCTTTTGGAATTATCGAGAAAACCCTGACGCCGACAGACCCACCCCAGTTTGTTGCGGCGTCAATATAAGCAGGACCCCAGTCGACAGAAATCAGTTGGAGTTGCAGTTGGAGTTGAGAGTTGGACCGCTGGCAGGGATAGAGCCTGAACGCGGCCATCAGGCCCGATTCACTCGCCCCTTTGCGGGCAGAAGAATCCTCAGACAAGAAATCCTTCCAGCCCAAGTCGAAGACAGGAGAACTTCCAGCCCAAGTAGACGAAGAAGAAGATTGCCTGAAAGCCTGAGAAGAATTGGAGATGCAGACAAGCCAAAAGTCGATGAGAAGTTAAAGTTCAGCCCCGGACGGCAGTGAGAAGAGACCACCTCAGACGACAGAGAGTTGCGGCTAAGTTGAAACAAGAAATCTTCCACCAAGTTGAAACAGGAAAACTACCAGCCCAAGCAGACGAAGAAGAAGAAATACAACTCAAGTCGGAGAGAAGAATCAACTGCGAATGATCGATAGAAATTAGCCCCAGTGTCGAACTGAACCACACTCCGACATACATACATGATTCTAGAAAGTAGGTAATTCGACATTTTTCTATTGTGTGATAAAAGCTTGTGCCATAGTCCACAGAGCGGGTCGGGAATTGAGAACAATTTTGTTTTTTATGTAACGGACATTAAGATATAAAAGGTTGTTACCCTTTTTATCAGCAATTTTGTTTAGTGTCGTGAGTTTTTGTTTTATTTGTGTTTTGCCACCCCCGCCGGACTCGACTTGTATCGCCCAAATCCCTGCTGGTCCTGGTCTGTCTAAGATCTAAACACAAAGCGTGGGTAGACAGACCGGAGATCGGTATAGTTGCTTTTAGTGACCAGGTATTGGAAGCGAGTCGGGGAAAGGCGAGGCTGGTGATCATCTGACCAAAAGGGTTGGAGCGGCACGCTTGGACCCAGGAGGAGCGACCAGGAGGAGCGACGTCACCGTTGACGCCAGAACCAAAGGATCCGACACTGGGCCAGGTGTGCAACCGTCACACTATTTAAGCTTTATAAAATGGTAATTAATAAAGATTTCTTTATAGTTGGTTTACATATTTAAATAATTTAGGTGAATATTTATAAATTTATAAATAAAAAATTGATTTCATATTTATTTCTTTATAAATTAGTTCATTGTATTAGTTTTAATTGTACTAGTTTTTAGAATGCTATAAATATAAAATTATGCTTGTAAATAAACAATCTAATAAATAGTGTTTAATATTTTTGCTATAAATTCTCAAGAACAAAAGAATGTATAAATTTACTTTCATATGTTTAAGTTTTATTACAATTCCAATCATCACGTTTTAAAACAATAAAAATTAATAAAAATTGAATGTAGTTAAAATAATATCAGTGTCAAGGTCAAGAGAAAAACAGCCCTTTTAACACATTGTTTATTTTTGGAGGTATAAGGGTTAAAGGTTGCCAAAATTTCTACACAGAAATATATCCTCAGGAATTGAATTAAAGGAACATGATTAATATTTGAAAAAAATATAATCTAAAAGAAGAATTGATTCTCTGTCTGTCACACACTGTAAGCATGTGATTTTGCATGCACATATATAATATATATGTGTATGTCCATGTTGTGCATATATAGATGCGGATATCATTTAATGTACACAAAAACACATACTCAGAGAATTTGATTGAATTTGAAATAAGACATTGGAATAATGCATTCCTCTCTCACTCATTTTGGACAACCCCTAACCTGGCTGATTAATAAAATTGAAAAAAAAAAATTTAGATCTTAAAAAAAAAAACAGATAATTACAAGATTTTATTGAACTAGGAAATTCTTCAGTAATAAATAAAGCTATTTTAAACTCTTTTCATTTGTTTCTTTTTAAATTTGGTAGAAATATTTCCAAGCCTGTCATTGAAGCATAATATACATGTGCATACAGAAAATCTACGAACACGCAAAATTTGAATGGAATTGAAATGGAAATCTGTGTCATGAGAGCTAATTTAATATCTAATGATATCTCATCAAGATTCAAACTTTAAATAAAAAAAAAAATAAAATATTCAAATGAGCCAATTAAAAAGAGCTTCAGAAACATTTTACAACAATAAAAGGAGCTGATTAAATTTCAGAAGGTTAACCTCATGGAGACTCTAAAAATACTTAAATAGGCTCATAGACTGTTCGTTGTTTCCATAAAAATGTATGTCATTCAGCCTGGTGAACTTACAAGGACAGTCAAAACTAGTATGATAAGCTATCAATAGTAAGTACAATCATATCTACTGAATTAAACTTATTTCATTTTCTCTCTAAGGAGGGATAATTTACCTGTTTCTCAGAAAATAACTTTTTATCCACTGAAAAGTAATCTTTGTTTAAGGACACGTTATCAACTTTTATACAAACATGTCAAGTCTAATTCAAACAAAGTACTCACTTCAACAGTCATAGCTCATATGACAAAAATACTTAATTTTGTTTAGTTTCATGCACCCACTTCTGAAAGACCATCCAAAAATAAATACTTCTGGAAAACCATCCAAATATAAATACTTCTGGAAAACCATCCAAATATAAATACTTCTGGAATACCATCTAAAAATACCAGAATAATAAAACATCTTTTCTAAGCAATCAGAAGAGGTCCACATGGTTTTTGCAGCAACCATTTCTGAACCACTGACTCACTATAAGGGCTGTGATGATTTCATCCATGAAGGCATATCTGACCTGGTTGGCATTAGCAATGGACCCCCATGGTAGGAAAGCTTAACCAGGCCATCAGAAGCAAAATCAAGGCGCTTCCATCAACAGCAATATCTTCAGTTATCTGTGAAACCAACAGCAGTGACTAACATTCAACTACATATGCATGCTAATAATTTTCACACAAGTGTATTACAATACTAGCAGTAGAGCCCGGTGTTGCCCGGGGATGTAACAGTAAGAGAGAGATCAAGTATTGACCATCAAGAAGACTGAAAAAATAAAATTGACAAAGATTATTGTTTAAGGTTGACGGACATGCATTAGTTTTTTTTTTTTTATGAATTGGTCAAACCCAAACAAATTGTTTTCAATCGTTATGAGTCTACTGATTGAATAGAATTTTACTATAAACAATTGTCTTGTAAATAGAATTTTTAAAGCATTCTGAATGTAAAAATAAAGAAAAAAGTGTGCAAGACAATAAGAAACACTACCAGCCAAAAAAAAGTGAAGTTTTGTTGAAACTGGTTGAAAAATGTAGGAAATCCGATCCCATATATAAATGAACACACACACACACACACAAACAACCTGGGTTTTATAATAAGTATAACTCGATATGAGTTGTCCCCCTTTCATTCCGCAAAAGCGATGCCTCTTAATCGTGTTTTCAAATTGATTTTGTGCAAAAACAATTGTGTTTTTCCAATTTTTGGCACTGTCAGAACCACTGCAAGGTAATTTTACGTGGTCCTGTGAAGTTTTGTTGAAATGGGTTGAAAAATGTAGGAAATCCGATCCAATATATAAATGTACAGACACACACAACCTGGGTTTTATAATAAGTATGATATATTAGGTACCACCACTTTTTTGCTGAAAAAAATAGTAGCATGATGAAAAAAGCCCCAAGGTTAATAAAAACAGTTTTATCATCAAAATGGTTGTTATTATTAAGAGGAAAGAGCAAAGTTTGTTTTTTTTAATGAAATTTTTTAATCCTTTCGAGCATGTTCCAAATTTTGGTTAAAAATCTTTTTTTTCATCAGCAGCCACCATAATATTTATGATTAGTGTTTTAGCGCCCTTTTTTTCAGGTAAAAAACACATTGATTTAGAAATTCTTGCAAAAATTAAATAATTATCAGATTTTAATGAAACTTTCAGGACTTATTCACAAATGAATGAAATTATTCTTGAAATTTTGTTTTTAGAAAATTTTGATAAAAATATTTTTTTACATATGTTACCCCACCTCCACTTACTTAATTTCATGAAATTTCGAGAATTTAAATTTTCATCTGAAAATTTTTTTTATTAGTTAAAAAGCAGCACCCCTTGGAGAATGTAAATCTTCATTTTTTTTTAAAACTATTACTAATTTCCCAAAAATCTGCTCTGAATTGTAAAATAAAAAATGCAATAAAACTATGACATTATTTAATAAGAAAAGCTTTTAATTGCTTTTATAAATAAGATTTATTAAATACACTTAAGAAAAACATTTTTTCAAAGAATAATGGATTTTTACAAGAGTTGTTTTTATTTTTCTTTAATTTTAATTATAATAATTTATAATATAAATATATATAATATATATATATAATATAAATCTTTTAAAATTCTGCATTACTTTCATCCACTTAGGTGATACTATATATGCATGTTGATTTTCTCCATGTGGCTATCTCAACTACTACATTGTGGCATATACCAAAACAAACTCTCAGTCTCCCACAATTGATATATGATACCCTGAAATGAACAAACAATTGAACTTTGTAGATCACAAGCAATGAAAATTCATCTCCATTTGTTGATTTGTCCTAATTAAGTTATTAGAGATGTTATATTTTTTTTTTTTTTTTTTTAAGCATTTCACCCCAAGCAAGGCGGGAAGCCACTAGGACGCAAGGGGTTACAGAAAATTTAGAGCAAGATCAGATAGGAGTGATAGAAGAAAGGATGAGGGTAGTGGATAGATTAAGGCAACTGGAGATGTCGATTGACATTACACTTGAATAGCTGGAGATTATAGCTCACAGGGAAACAGGAAAAGGGAAGGGAGTTCCACAGGTGAGAGGTGCGAGACATGAAGCTATTAGAGTAGAAGAGATGGCTATATTTAGGAGTTTCAACAGTGAAGAGGTGAGAGCCTATCAAGAACCCCGAGGCAGACAGAAGGGGCACCAGACCATATATGGCAGCAATACTCCATGCAAGGGTGAATTGTGGATTTGTAGATCTGGAGGATCGACTCCGGGGAGAAAAACTTCCTAGCGCGGCTCAGGGAGCCAACTTTCCTTGCAGTGGTCGAGGCAATTGACTCAATGTATTTATTCCATCTCAGGTCAGCAGTCATATCTTTCAATTAACACACATTCAATAGAGCTGAGCATTTTTCTGTTAAATATTTGCATGCATTTTGTGTTTACTACTACATCCATGTGCCAGGTATAAATAAAAGGACAATGTAGCAGCTGGAATAACAGTCCAAGTCAAAGTAGAAAAACTTTCTGTGGCTATTTTACTTCGTATTGCATGAAAACTGTTTCCATAAGAAGGACCTGGACTTTAAAAAGAATAAAAACAATTTTTGTAAATCATCTCAACTAATTCTGGATTTACACATTATCTGCTTCTTCTCTCCTTTTTCTTTGTGGATGTGTCAAGTATTTTTACAAGGCCAAATTTCTACCCCTTCAACCTTTCACAAAAATATTGATTCCTGTCTTTAATTATGTTTAGCAGGAAAAATATTTGCATTTTATTAAAAATGAATTAAACCTTGAATAAATTTGAAGATTTCAACCGATATATGATACCCCAGAATGAGCAAATAATTGAAGCCTGTAGATCACAAGTAATAAAAGCTCATCTTCATTTGTAGTTTTGTCGCTTGCACTTTTATTTTTCTTGTTAATGGTAACACCACCATTACAAATCTTTTTTGGACACTCTTATTTCTAATGATAATTATTTTTAAGCTTGATTGTGGGCTGACTGTTAATTGACTTACTTAACTAATTGTAGGATTTAGTACATGTCAAGTACTGCAATCTTTTCTATACTGTGTTATGACATCATGGAAACATGCAAAGAATTCACACCATCAGTCGATCACAATAAGGAAAAATATTTAAACATCCCCACACCTTCATATAAGCTGTTTGCATTAATATAGAATGAACAAGCAAATTAAGTGACTGAAATAAACAATTTTAAAGGATTAAATTCAAGGTCCTGGAAGCATTAAAAAAGCACGATTCAGATTTGACTCACTGCTAGGATCTGAAATTTTTGCCTGCTTTCATGACATCACACATATTTTAACACCAACTATAATATTTCATTTATTCATTAACTTATTAATAAAAAAAGGTATTTTTGTAAGAAAAGATATTTTTTTTAAAGTCATTAACTGATAGTGAGTCCCAATAAAAAATAAAATATATGAGCAAAAATAAAAAGAATTCAAATTAAAATAAGGCATTTGTGCTTTCCTTTAAAACTCTTATCTCTCTCTCTCTCTCTCCCAACCTCTCTTTTGATGTTAGCCGAAACCAATATTCATGCCAGAATCTTAGAGCCTGGTCAAAAAGACATAAACCTGACATCTGTGGGCTAGAAGCAAAATAAATGGTGAGAAGACAAATGGAGATGATACCATGTACAAACTAACCATGTGTGACACATAAAGAAGCAGTTATGAGGTCATCTGCTAATGATATTTCTGCCCTGCTTAGGGCCAAGAAAAACATAGCAGATTGACACTGACCTATTTCTAAGATTACTACTATCCCTATCATGGTCTGAACTTCAAACTATCACTAAGAGATATTTTCCCAGACTGCTATCAATATCTGCCTTATTATGAAGCTTTTTTGTTACACTGAATGCAAAAGGACTCAATCATTACTCTAAAGAAAATAAATAAAAATATATTATTTATTTTATACCCTTGTGTCAGTCCATTTTTTCCAAAGTTTCCAGTAAAGAAAATCCTACCTACCACACTATCCTCAAACTCATTGTTTTAATTCTATGAAATTTTTATAAAATATCATTTGGAAGCTAAAAATGTGTAGTCATATCCAAAATTTGATAATTAAAATATTAAATGTGGAAAGATTCCCATGACATGTAAAAGCCATATTTTAAAAAAAGTCAATATGTATATATATATATATATATTATATTATATATATATATATATATATATATATATGCTCTTCAGTCAAGAATTGAGCGCTATTGGCTACTGACGTTTGTATACATCACATATGTAATATGTTAAAAATTTCCCTTTCTCTGCTTTCAATGTACAATGCTTTTATCCACTGTGCCATAGGCATTGGTCAGATCCAGTGACAAGACCCAAAGAGTGTGAGTTCAATACCCGGTTAAGGCAGTGGAGAACTTTCAGAGGGAAAATTAACAGGAGATAACTGATAACTGACATCCATCAAACATGACACGTGGAATTAGAACAGTCTACTACAGTGAGCAAAATAAAGGGTTCAGTTCGACATTCCAACCACCTGAAAAAGGCCAGAGCATACAACGGCCAAAACGTTGTGATAAATATGGCAACAAAGGTGAGGACAATAGTCCAAATAATGTAAATAATAACCATTTTTATCTTATCTCAGAATTTTCAGCCAAACTAAATAAATTTCCACTCTGATATTGTAGAGCAACTTTGACATACACTTCATGAATTAAAAGAATATACTTTTTCTGATTTTTAGAAATTTTACTAAAAATATAACCAAGAAAATTAAAGTTATCAAATTTTGAAATTTCTGATGTCAAAGCCAATAATGTTCTCACAGTGGGTAACTTAAAATCATTCTGAAGTTTATTATATAATGACTGAGACGTAACAAAATATTCAAATGCCCTGATAAGAATATCAGATTTATAATATTTTGTCCCAATCCTTTGTAATGACAACATTAATATGTCCTTTTAAAATGTTTTTCTTATTATCAATTTTTAAGTTACTAAGATAACAAATTATTTCACTGATTTGTGACCAGTACTGAAATATTGATATTCAACTTTTTCGAAAAAAAAAAATTGTTCTATTGTTACCAGCATGGTAAAATTTGAATCTCAAGTTTTCAAAAATTTTAATTAAAATCTTTGGAATACCTTCAGTGGAAAAATTCAGTAGATTGGATGAACAACTGATTGTCTGATTTATCATATAACTGCTGACACAAAATCATGTTGATCAATATTCTGTTACAAATTTTTGAAAGTGAGGATTTTGTGCTTTTCTAGAAACTGTGGCGATTCATCATTTTGCACAGAAGCAAAAGTTTTATTTGCTGTTCTTGGCTTTGGTTAAGCAGTAAGTAATGCACTAGATGGCAAATAGTCAAATATTGATCGTGGGTTATACTTTTCCCTTAATAACCTGTTTCATGGGAAATGCCTTTCACAAGCAACAGTGTTTGGTTTGTCAGTGGTGTTGTCTCAAGGTATAGCCTTTAACCACCATTCTTGCTCATTCTGATCTTGGAGAAGATGAAATATATGAACTTTATTTTGGTCATCATTGTTACCATGATAACCTGTTACACAGCACGTTTTGACCATTTTGAGAAAGGTTTTGGGGTACTGAAATTAAAAAATATTAACTAAACTATTATTTTGTAAAAATTACATGGTGCTTCTAAAAAGTGTACAAAACTTATATTCTAAGGCCTGGAGGTTTTGGCCTTCGGAATTTAGGTTTCAGAATTTTAAATTTAAAGTTTGTAGCAATCTTTTAGAGATTAACTGATATGTCCCGGAAAGGGATATATTTGTTCGAAGTAGCAAAGTGGTTGTTGACTACTGTAACCGGGTAGGACAATCTAGCAGGTAACTGTAATGACTGGTCCCCATCGTAGTGGTAGGCAATAGGCATAGTCAATAGGCATCTTCATGTACCTCCACATCAGTCTGTATTGATGGCTGACACCAGCCAATCATATTACTTTGAGGGGGAACCCAGGTGTATTCATTACATTACTAACACAGATTAAGTAATGCCAGGATGAAGGAATTTGGGAACAGACATGGGAATTTTAGAGTTTGGAAAATTAAATTTTGGATAATCATATTTCACAGGGGTGGGAGTGGGGTCACACACCTTCTCACCCATAAAATACAACTATCTAAACAAAATTAACCTGTTTAATATTTTTCACTGTATTTTTTAAATTTACTGTAAAAATATTAAACTGGTTAATTTTGATTTATATTTTTAATAACAATGCTAGTAAAATTCAACATACATTTTTTTTTTAAATACCTGTAAATAATTATTTTTTTAAATTTTTAAGTCAATATATTTGTTGATATGAAGAATAATATCATAGACTGGCCTTAATTTGATGTAGAGGCCTGAGTTATAGATTGTCTTGTTGCTGAAGAAAAGAGAGAACAAGTCATGGATTTAAAACAAATCCTTTTGACACTACATTTTTTGTAGGCACAAAGGTCAAATTTTGTCAAATTTACATTTCTATGTAGATAAATCACCAGAAAAATTAAAGCAGTAGAAATTTATTCAAAACATGGAGAAAACATGTCCTGTATGGGAAAATAGAAGTGGAAACATTGAACAGGAAAATCCTGAACAGGAAAATAGAAAAATAAACAGGTTCAGAACTCGAAAATAGAAGAGTAAACATGTCATTGTTGCAGATCACCTGAAGGGAGGCAATATAGTTACGATATGGCCTGTGCGCCCAAGTCAAGATAAGTCACAGGAGGCCCAAAAACATTTAAAAATAAAAGTCATGAATCTGACAGCTCAACAATAGGACAACAAAATGATAAACTTAAATTAATACAAAATTTATTTACATAATATACAAAAGTAATGTTTTGGTTGAAGAAATGTGAACAAACAATGAATCAAGTAAATGGAGGAATCCTGACCAGTTTAGTTTGGTTCGGTTTGGTTTACGGCATATCAACCTTAATGGGTTATTTAATGCTGACAACATTTTTATTGCTGGTAATATTTTGTTTTGTCAAAAATCTATTGCTGGTAATATTTTTTCTTCAAAAACTTTGTTATATATTTTTTTTCAGTCAAAAATTTATTGCAAGTAATAGTTTTTTTGTTTTTTTTTACAAAGTATTTCTGGTATTAAACATATTTTTACACTTGCATAGTGTTTTTACCCCAGTTTCAGAGTTAACTATTTGCTCATCCATTCACACAAGCTGCAAACTGAGCTCAGAAGGCACAAACGGATTCTGTCAGGAACTTCAAAATCAGACATCAAATTACAAGAACTAACAGGTGTTACCACCCTGGGTCAGAGTGGACCTGAGAACACCAGCAATTAAGAGGTGGTTCCACGCTCCTCAAAACCTCCTGAACAGAGGCCTTGCTGCTGGATGTAGTTTATCATCATACCCAGGACATGAATCTTGACCAGATAGAAGATCAAAGATAATATAACTGTGACTAAATGTTAAAAGTAGAATCCATGTAAGTTAAGTTGGCAGGAAATGCCAAAGTTCAAAAGTTCAGTTTAAATGTCTGGTGAAAGCATTAAGTAGTTGCTGGTTAAGTCCAACAATGAACCTTGCATAGTATTTAACCCACGTGTATGGAATAGGTTGTTTGAAGTCTGGAGGATGATATAATCAAAGGGGAAGAAAGTTCAGTTTAAATGTCCGGTCCTAACATTGAAAAGTTGCTGGTTAAGTCCAATGATGAAAGTTCCATAGTATTTAAGCCAAATGTACAGAATAGATTTGTTAAAATCTGGATGATATACATGCAGCAACTTCCTAAACCAGGTGAGGTAGGTTGACATGAAACACAAGTGATAGGTAAAGCCTGGTGATGTGTTGAGCAAAACAAGAGAGTTAGGCTGAAAAAAAATGCCAGAAGTTAATAACTAAGAATTGGTAGTATGTTTGCAATGAGCAGTTGAAGTCCAGTGCAGGCGCCATAATAAAGCAAGTGAGTTAGACTGGAATCGGAATGCCAAAAGTGGGCTCTCAATGTGTAACCAGAAGTAAATAGCTGTGGTGGCCATTAAATGTGCAAGTCCAGAAAAGCATGCAGTAAGGGGCTGTTGCAGCCATTGTATGAGTAGGTCCAGAAATGCCAGAAGTAGTAGAGGCTTTTGGCATTACAAGTGCTGGTCAGTGCAAGAATGAAAGCTGGAAGTAGAAAGCTTATGGTGGCCATTAAATGTGTCATTCCAGAAAAGGTGGAAGTAAAGTAAGAATGACCAAAGATAAGGGGCTGTGGTAGCTGAAAGTAATAAAGCCAAGAATGCCAGAAGTAAGTGTAGACAGGAAAGTTTCCAACTAGTGTCAAGTTGGCAGATAAAAATAAATGGGCCGTAACTTAATACAGAACCCATTCAAGTGCCCTGGTCACAAGGACCAGGGCCCTGAGTTTCTCCTCCTCTCTCTTTGGTATTTACCCAAGTTCTCCCAACAAGGTGGGATGTGGCACAAGGCTGGTTTTTGATGTGGGTGAAAAGTCGCTGGGTTATATGACAAGGGTATGCAGTGACATCACCAAGCTTCATAGTTAATTAATATCAAAAAAATTAAATCCTGAGTCGTTATATTTTATTAAAAATGTCATGAAATGTTCAAGGGGCCTATTTAGATTGTGTTAATAATAATCAAACAACTAAGAGAAATATAGTTGATTACGAATTCTAAATAAGCCTGCATGCTGCATAGAAGAAATTGGGGTGATGCAACAATAAAAGGCAAAGGTCCCAAAGTAATAACTCGTCCACCATGAACATGAATGGGAGTAGCGAGGGTGCTACTATATCTTGAACTGGAAAATAGAATTTGCAATATCATTTTGACTTGCAAACTTATAACTGGATTTTAAATTAAACTTTTGGTGTGTGAAAAAATTTCTGAAAAATTATTTTTTAAAGCATTTATCTAAAACAAAAAGAAAAAGAACTTTAATTTACAAATTAATAATCTATATATGATTATTATTATTATTTTGCTTGCACACTTCTGAAACATCATTATGAAAAAAAAATTTAAAAATATTTTAATAACTGAGGAATACATTAACAAAAATTCTTTTAGGAGAATTGGATGGTAACATGATCGGTGATTTCCCATTATAAATAGATCATCATGGAGATGAGAGATCACTCTCCTTGGTTACATTGTACCATACGTACAGTTGTGACAGGCAGGAAGGAATGAAAGAAGAGAACAAAGAAAATACCATGAGACTGGTGTAGAGGGAAGAAACGCCCACTCAGAAATTGTGTCCTGAGAATAGAGTTGTTAATTTCTTTTAACCACAAATAGACTATTGTAATCTTTTTTATTACACACATACATTAAGCAGTAATTCATCTCTTGAAATCTGTATGTTTATTTCTGAGTACAACTAAGGACAAATTAATAAGTTCCACATGGTAGCAACATCGTGCAACAATAATCACCACGACTGATTTATAAAACATATACAAATTCTGAGATCATCTCTAATCTACAAAACAAGTACAAATTTTGAGATCACCTCTGATCTACAAGGCAAGAAAAAATTATGAAATCATCTCTGATCTACAAAACAATGTAAGGATACAGAAAGCACTTATCTTCCTTTGGTGGAGATAAGTCATATGGGTCACATGACAGATGCTTAATGACGTCACTCAATACAGCAGCAGTCAAATTTCAGTTTGTTTACAGCAACCCAATGGTAAGGTTGTTTTCTTTAGCTCAGGTCCCACTATGCAGAGGCAAAATCTACCTCACCAGCAGCTTACAAGTCCATGGTACCATTTCCCTTTAGGAATATATCTTTCCCAGATATAGAATGAAACCCAAGACTCGCTGTTTTCTGTTCATGGAATAGTCCTCACCTAGGACATAAATGAATCCAGCCCATTTGAATCTAGCATCCTAAACATGACTTCTCCAGGTACAGGAGTATCTACATATTATATCTAAGACCCTTCCTTTTTGTTTCACCTTACATTCTGTTTTCTTGTGTAGATATATATAATATATTATTTTCTGTGTGGGAAACATATATATATTTATATATAATTTTGTGTATGTCTTTATAGTATAAAAGTCTCTCTGAGAACAAAGCATGTTTGGCATTCTTTTTCCTTTCAGCCATTTCGTTCCATCTGTGAAATATTGATATATCATGGATATAATAATGCCCATAATGGGGAAAATATTTGGAAAAATAAATCTTTTTCCCAAATGCTCTCGTTACAGCAAAAACAAATTTTGACCTCTGACCTACAAAAAAGAACAAATGTTAAGATATGTAGAGTTTATGAATAAAAACTTAAAATATCTATATAAATTAATATTTGGTAAAACAAACAAATTGGACAGAGACAAATTACAGTGGACATATTTTTATTACATATTCTATTAATTAATCAGTTTCAGATAAAAAATGTCTTTTAATTTAAAATTATTAATATGATATCCCTATTGTGTGGATCTTCTTCTATATGCATCACCCCTTGAATACATAAGCAATCAAGGCTCTCCACAACTTCCTGTTTCATGTGACTCTTGGCAGTCTTTGCAAAGACCTCCATTCCCCATTCTGCCATCCATTCACACAAGCTTCCCATCTCTCTTGCCCACAAACTGTCCCATGTAGGTTAAGTTTTCCAAGCCCTCCTTGGAATTATATGTCCAGGGGATATCAGTTGTCTTTTCCTGATTCTGCTGCCATTTTCTTTAAGACTTCCTTGTTGCTTACTCGCTCCATCCATGGAATGTTCCATATCCTTCTACAGAACCACATTTCCACTGCCTTTAGTTTTCTCCTCATTTTTCATTTCTCATCACTTTGCTTAGCTTTTGGAAGGCATCTTTCTCACACCACTTTCTATTTTGTATAACTACAATTCATTTTCTATCCATATGTAGGGGGTTTGCTCCCAGTATAATTTCTTGATTATAACTTATAATTTATAGAGAAAGATAAAAATTATACAGAATTTAAAATATGTATCAAATTATTCATTTGTAAAGTTTCAGCTTTTAAGCATGTATAGTTATTAAGTTATTAAAGATTTTATATAATACACATTCAATAGAGCTGAGCATTTTTCTGTTAAATATTTGTACGTATTTTGTGTTTACTACTACATCCATGTGCCAGGTATAAATAAAAGGACAATGTAGCAGCTGGAATAACAGTCCAAGTCAAACTAGAAAACTTTTCTGTGCCTATTCTACTTCCTATTGCAGGAAAACTGTTTTCTGGACTTTAAAAAGAATAAAAACAATTTTTGTAAATCATCTCAACTAATTCTGGATTATAAAATTTTGGATTTACACTTTATCTGCTTCCTCTTTCCCCTTTTTTTTTGTGGATGTGAGGAATATTTTTACAAGGCCAAATTTCCACCCCTTCAACCTTTCACAAAAATATTGATTCCTGTCACTGATTCATGTTTAGCAGGAAAAATATTTTCATTAAAAAACATGGAAGACATGTTAAAAATTAATTAAATCTTGAATAAATTGGAAGGCCTTATTGGAAGTAATGTAGTAAAAAAATTATTGGAGCTAAAAAATTTAATTAGAGCAATAAAAATGGACCTAATTAAAATGTTCAAAATTATTTTTGGCTCTCAGTAGTTTGGGGAGGGGATGAGGGTAATAAAATAATTTATTGAAATCTGAATTTTGCCAGTCTGCATGCAAACCTCCTTGACCATGGAGTGGAGGGGGTCAACTGAAGATAAAAGAAAAACAAAACTGTTTTTTCTGCTACAATAAATTGTTTTGATAAACATAATTTTTTAATGAATGGCTGCTCAAGCCAGTTGAAATCTGAAATACTTGCACTGACCATCAACATTTGTTGGGTAAATCAAAGCTGACCTTTGACTATAAAAATCCTTGGAATACAACTATCACAAGGAGGGGGAGACCTGATGCTAGGGAGTAGTAGAGCAACTACCACCAGCATTGGGAGACCTGACCCCGGAGTGTCGAGGAATAGGGAGATGTGATACCTTCTAGAAACATCTGAAAACCTGAACAAGCAGCTGTGAAAACCCACTCCTCGATGGAGTATAGGCAACCAAATTGTCATTTTCATGTCAGAATTAAGTCTCATTTTCATCTCAACTATTGTAACAAAATAGTCATTTCCATGACAGAGAAAAAATACTGTTCTAAAGTGAGCTCTGAAGGCACAAAGAGATTCTGTCAGGGACTTAAACATCAGACATCAAATTACAAGAACTATTAAGAATATTCATATTCTATAACTTCAAGGTAAATATAGCCTTTTAACTTGTTTCGACCTCACTGAAATACTTTTATTGCAACATCTTCCTTGTAATTTGCATTGTTTTGTATATGCTGGCATTTTTATTGCAATATTTTATGTTATTTGATTCACTTTGACTGTAAACTTGATTTTTTATCCACAACTAACATTGTGTCTTATTTTAGAAAAATAATTTATTTGTAAAGAAATTTATTACCCCCTTTTCCAGGTGCGCAAACAACCAAATATTTAGTAAAATTTGCTTTTATTTTAATTAAATTTTTTTGGTTTTATATCTCACCTGTCCTTTTAAAGTTTTGTTTTCATTATTTATTTTATTATTTAAATTATTTTCAAAATTAAGTCTTATTTTCATCCTGTGTATTATAACAATATAGTTGTTTCCACGACAGAGAACAAGTACTGTTCTCAAAACAATGCTCTACGTTGAAGACTCTGAAGGGACAAATGGATTCTGTCAAAAACTTCAACAACTCACATCAAATCACAAGAAGTATTACGAGCATTCACATTTTATAACTTCTAGGTAAATATACCCTTTTAACTTGGTTCGACCTCACTGAAATTCTTTTATTGTACCTTCTTCCTTGTAATTTGGATTGTTTTGTATATGCTGACATTTTTATTGTGATATTTTATGTTATTTGATTGATTTTGATTGTAAACTTGATTTTTTTTTCCCACAACTACCATTGAACCTTATTTTAGAAACAATGCTACTTGTCCGGGAATTTAGTATGCCCTATTTCAGGCGCAAAAAAAAAAACCACTAAATTTGTGCATCCCTAATATTTAGTAAAATTTTCTTTCCTTTTATTTTAATAAAATAGTTTGGTTTTATATCTCACTAAGTATTTCTCATCATTTTTTTATGGTGCAACTTGCTATCACTTGATCTCCATTCTCCCCTAATCTTTTTAACCAAAGACACAAAGACATACATTAATAGCTTCTTTTTTTCATGATAAGAGACAGAAAGAGAAACCAATGACAGTAGTTGGTAATACAAAATCAAAAGCAAATATTAAATAAAATAACTACAGAATAAAGCCAACTAGTTATCACTCCTCATTCATCAGAACTAGATTGAGGAAAAAAAAAAAATTGTGCACAACAACCAATCAATGATTGAATGAGTGATTGATTTGTTTGTTTGATGGAATATCAACTCCTTATGGGTCATTTAATGCCAAAATTGAATTTTCTTAGGAGCTTTGAAGTAATAAAAATATATCTTATTCTGCTTTCACAATTGTATACATGGTAAATGATACTCAGCTTTTGTGCATATACATGTTTGTGTGGACATAATTACTAGAGGCAATGATATGTGTGTTTTATATTGTAGTTTTGTTAAAGTTATATTTTGGAATACAGTTTGATTTCTTTAAGAAATTGTTGGATTTTATAGGAATTAAAATCATGAAACATGAAAGAGTTCTTTCATGTTGGTTGGTTGATTTTTTTAATGGCACATCAACACCTTTATGGGCTATTTAATACCAAAATCTAAATATTTTGAACACAATTTTATGGCTTCAACTAAATATATTTTGAATGCAATTGTATGCTTTCAACTACAGCTATAATGTATTGTTGGTTATTTTACTATAAATATGTAATTTTGATAATTTTTTTCTATATAAAAATGTATTGCTGGTATTTTTACTCTAAAAATGTATTTTTATACTTTCATAGTGTTTTTTTTGGGGGGGGGTCACTATTTTCTCATAGCTGGGGCCCTAACAGGTGCTACAATCATGGGTCAAGGTGGGCTTAGGAACAATTAAGAAGTGGTTCCACTCTCCTCAAAACGTCCAATTTCCTGATCAAATGCTACTGAATGTAGCTTATCATGATAACCAGGACTACCAATTAATGTGATTTGTTTATAAAAATATACCAATATATTACCGATAATCACTCTCCCATTGCTATAACATAGCTTTCCTGTGCATTTTCTATAAATATTTCTATTGTAATTGTTCTTATGAATGTTATAAATTTAAGTGCAGTACTAGATTGGCAGCAAGGTCTCATCATTTTACTGTTGAAATGGCGAGTGTAAGTTCTATGCTAACAGTTTCTTCTCTCACTTGTAAAACTCTCTTCCACTTTCATGCATTCCAGTCAACTTCGATCTTCAAGAATTTAAATGCAATGTCAGTCATTATCTTCTTTTTCATGTTTTTCTATTGTTTTCTCTCCTTAATAATACAGGGTGTTTCAAAAAATTTGATATCCTTTGAGATGTAAATATCACAGAAAGTACATGATTAAGGCAAATGAAATTAAAAAGTATTAATGTTGAAGATCATAAGATTTATTCTTCCAAATCTGAATGAGAAATTCAAAAGCATGTGGATTATGTGAACGATTTCACAAATGTTCAATATGTGAACCGCCTGAGACACGGCATTTTTATACCTGTAAAGAAAAAGATTAAAGATTAAAGAACATAAAAATACAAATAAGAAAAACACAAAAACATAAAGACATAAAAACATAAAACAAACATTAAACATAAAGATGCTATTAAAATTTGAAGTCATTTGAAGGAGATCTAACAAAGTTATTAGATTGCGAAATGATATCAAATTTTTTGAAACACCCTGTATAATTAATTATCTCATATTCTTTCACACTCAGCGACCCCTTGTGTCTTAGTGGTTTTAATGTTTAGCTTAGGGGTGAAATGACGAAAAATAATGTATTTTCTTTTTCTGTTTTTCTCTTTTATTTGTTAATTTTTGTTTCTAATTTCATATTGCCATATATTGTAGTTGATTTCTCATTAAGACTCTTTGAATTATGTCTGTCTTATTGCTTAAATTGAATAAATTTATCTTTGATCTAATATTTCCAAAAAGAAATAAAATGTTTGAACATAACACTATTGTAGAATAACATTTACAATATAATACAACTGGGATTAAAATAACAATAACTGATAGTTCTTCATTTTTAGGAAATCTGTGTTGGACAATTTCACATTTAAACAGTTTAGGTTGTAAGGATATTATTATTATTATAAATAAATATAATAATAATAATAATAATAATAATGATGAAAATTATAAATAAAATAGAATAAAACAATAGCATAAAAACGTTGTATAAAATAAATAAAATAAAAATTAAAAATAATAAAAATACTCCCAGCATGCAACAAAAACTGTTCTTGCTGGAAATATGGACATCCTACCAAAAGATGTTAAATTCAATCTCTTCGCTATGAACCTTGGTACGGACAACATTTGTGTAGCTTCTCTCTGTGATGTGGCTTGTAATACTACAGAATAAATTCTCCCTTTTATCACATGTGCCATAAAACAATTGTTCCCTAAAAGAAACAAACACCAATAGAGACAAAAAAAAAAATAAATAAATTGTATGAAATTAATATACATTTTACCATGCTTTTCCTGTTATTTGAATATGTTTTATTTTCTGTCAAGTATGCTTTTATCTCCATGAACACAGGGCCAGTTTCTGTTGCTATGATGTGAGTAACGACCCCACAAGGTAATATATTTAAGAAAGGAGCAGATTCAAAAAATACTAAGAAGATGCATGATAACTTTTTTTACCTAATAATAAATTCTAAATAATTTTCCTGTAAATAGAACAGATACATTCCTCTTGCCACTTCTAAATAGAAGTGGACACCATCTTGACACTTACTTACATGGATATCCTTCTTGTAATACAATACTGTGACCAGTTAAAAGCTTATTGAAATGAGGATTTAACAAGGCCACAAGTTTAAACCTCAGCAGAAGTTTAATTTTTCTTTTTGGTCATTGCTTCTTATCAGTAACTGCAGAACAACAGTTTGAGAGATGCAATAAGAAGCAACAGGAATAAACTGAAAGAAATACAAGAATGTGAATCCTGCTTGAATTTCTGGGATGAGGAGCTAACATTATTTAGATTCTTAACATATGAACCTGTGGATGACTAAGTGGGTGAAAATTTGGCCTTGTCAAGAATAATTTGGAAAAGCCAAAAAGAAAAAGGAAAGGAAAAGAAACAGATAAAGTGCAAATACACAGCATTTTTATTTGTTTGTTTTGTTTTATCAACCTCAATGTATTATTTAATGGCAACAAGATTTTTATTGCTGGTAATATTCTTTTCCAGAAATGTATTGTTGGTAATATTTTTCTTTTTCAAAAATGCACTGCTGGTAATAATTTTTACAAAAACGTATTGCTGGTATTAAAACCTATTTTTATACTTTCATAGTGTTTTGACCTCTTTTGTGGGGTTAACAATTTGCCCATAGCTGGGACCCTGATGGGTGCCATCACCCCAGGTCAGAGTGGACCTGAGAACACCAGCAATTAAGAGGTGGTTCCATACTCCTCAAAACCTCCTAATCAAAGGTCTTGCCGTCAGATGTAGTTTATTGTCTTATCCAGGATGCAGATGTAGTTTATCGTCATACCCAGGATGCAATATTTTTATCATCAAGAAATTGTTGAGGTGATTTTTATGTTTCTGGAGAGAGAGTGCATTATCTAGCATGATCAACAGTCTGAACAAGGCTAACACACTCAAACCCTCATTCATGATGATTGAGGGCTCCCAAGGATTTCATCTACCCAATTTAATTCACAAGGCTAGGGTCAACTCATGGTATAGTTTTCCGGCACTTTCCAAAGGTGCTGCACAATGGGATTGCCTCTTCCTCTAGACTGATAACAACAAGAAGTTACCTTCCTGACAAATCAACCATGGTGAGATTTGAACCCAGGTCTCATGGTCAGAAAGTGAATATCCTAACCACTCAGCCATGTGCCCGTAATGTATCCAGGTGCTGGTGTATATTAATGGTCATCCTTGGTATCCAAATGAGTTCTGGTCTGCCTTTGATGGAAAACAAATATATTTGTTGCACAGTTCCAATGCTGCCCATTCGTATTGCCAGCCACACAATGGGTGAAGAGGTTGGTAAGGGGAAGAGATGATGTAGCAGAACTGTCCCAAGTATAACATACCTACTCACTTGAATGAGCATGTGAAGTCCTGAATAAAATATGTGCATATAATATGAGTAGCAAGATTGGCAGTCTTTCATTGTGTTAACTTGTGAGCATGCAGCAGGCCCTTTCCTAGTTTTTGGTGCACAGGGTAAGAGGCACAGTTTATGGAAGTATGTGGATAGGGTAAAGGTTAATCCTAGACTTGAACAAGACTGTAGTGATTGGGAAAGCATCCTCTTGGGAGTCAGTTCTATAAAGCAGCAGTTCATGGGAAGAAGCTACTTAAGTAAAAGTTACATCTCACCAATAGGAAATGAGGGTGGTCTCACAAAGGGAATGAGGTTGATTTGCTACAATGTGTATGGCATGAGTGAGAGAAAAGAAAATATTAGAATAGAATTTACATTTATATCTAGCTATTTCAAGAGTAAAACAATGAGACCTAGTTTCCAATCTAGTACTGCACTTAAATTCATGCAGTTGAGGTACGAAGGAGGAGACCTCATTATAACAACTCCTATGAAAATATTTATAAAAAAGACAGAGGGAAGTTATGTCATGATGATGGGAAAGTGACTAAAGTCGATGTGCCAGGTCAGGACTGTTAACATTACAGACCCTTCTTTGGATTTTATTGAGAATTTCAAGATGCATCACTGAAGCACCAGGATAAATACGTGTTATATAGGAATAAAGTGTCACTGCCGACACTTGAGTTTGAACATAGATTGCCAGTGAGCAAACACAGGCAATCCCATTATTGAATTAAGTGGATCACGTGACCATGGGGGAAATGCATAAACGATCACCATTTCTATTCTATTCTCTATTACTATTCGGACTGCTATTTATACTCTATCTGCTATTACTATACTGATTGCTATTCTCTTCTCTATACTATTTACTATAATATTTCTCTGTATTGATCACTATACAGATTACTATTCAAGCAAGTATTATTGAGCAAGTACTATTAATGCGAGTGTTATTCAAAGGCATCTGACACCAGTATTGTTCAACAGTATACTATAGTAGTATCTGTGATTACAAAGTCTCTATTATAACGTGCATTATGAAAGTGACAATGAGTATTTGTTGACATCACAAAACTATGGTAGCAATATTTCTTTCTCTCTCTTTTTCTTTTCTAACTTACTTCTGAAATTCTCTTGCTACAATCTTTTTTTATTACACTATTGTTCATCCAATACAAGGCTCAAGAGCCACTGAAATAAGAAGATTAATAAATTAAGTTTGTTGCCAATGGAATATGAAGGGAATAAGTATGAATCAACTTGGTGTACATGGCCTGCTGGTTCTTACTTGTAAAGGTCTGAATTGCTGGAACCAAAAAATGTAGTTTGTCCAAACAAGTACTATGAAAATAGTGATATATTAGTGTGGGGTTAGCAAGGAAATGGGGTTGGGTTATAAGTTGGAAAATGATTCATCAGTCACAAGGCTGCATAAAAGCTTTTGAAATCTGTCCAGGTGGAAAAGTGAGGATTAGGCAGCTTCAGTCCAGAGGTGGCAGTAATATGACATTTTTTTTAATTCAAGTTGCGGGAGGTACAGTAATGTTCACGGAATTACCTGATGGCCAAATTTTGATACAGTTATCTTGAAAAGCCCAAATGTATCTCATAAAAATACAGTTGGAAAAGAGAATTTCCTCAACCATTCAGTGAAAACAGAGTTGGTTGTTTAGCAGCATCAGTCAGTCAGTTAGTTATGTGCCATGCATGGTACACACTTAAGCGATCATGTATCTTTCAATATATGACTGATGAGGCAGATTTTTTTCCCACAGTAGGTTTCCATTTCTTTCTGTGGTAGACTAGTTGCGATCCAAGGCTATAGAAGCCAGTCTGTCCTGCTATTTACCCATAGCTGGGGACAGAAGAAGAGGATTCATACCTTTCCAAAAGGTATTAGCACATAAGTGAATGTAATGGATTTGACTGGAATACGAACTCAGCTCTCCGATTCCTCAATCTGAGCTGCTATCCATTACTCCACCGTGCCTCTTAGCGGCAATCTCTAATGCCGAAATCTAAATAATTTGAACCCAATTTTATGGCTTCAGCTAAATATATTTTGAATGCAATTGTATGATTTCAACTATAGATAAAATGTATTGTTGGTAATTCTTAAATGAAATGTATTGTGGTCATTTTACTATAAATATGTATTGTTAGTCATTTTATTATATAAAAATATATTGCTGGTATTTTTACTACAAAATATATTTTTTATACTTTCATAGTGTTTTGTTTTTGTTTTGGGGTTCACTATTAACAAGTGCTATCACCCCCGGGTCAGGGTGGACCTGGTAACAATAGCAATTAAGAGGTAGTTCCATGGTCCTCAAATCCTCCAATCTCTGGATCAGAGGCCCTGCTGCCAGATGTAGTTTATTGTCATACCCAGGATTAGTAATAACTGAGCAATATATTTAAGATTGTTTGCAGGGGAAAAAAACATTCCGTTATTCCCAAAAAATAGAATGTGAAATGACATGATGTCCTTCAGTTTGTAAAATTAAGATAAGATCAACACCTGTTTATTTTTTTCTTTCTGTTGATCATTTTGAATCCATATCTTTTGTAATCTTTCTGGCATACTAAAATGACATACTTTACTTAAGAGGACAACAGGTAAAAATTGATGTAACCTGTAAGATGTAAACCTGACATACGGAAAAATGTTATAGCCTGCCATTGCATTGTAAATAAATCACTGAATAAAAACAATGCATATATTTCATCAAGTGAGGTATGTCACTGGAATGAAAGTTGATTTAGTTCTAAATTATTTCTTCAGCTTACCTACTAAAAATACATTATCTTATAAGCTGCTAAATGCTGTCAGTAATCCCTATGTTCAACATGTATACATACTGATGCAAACATATGGTTTCAAAGAAAATCACTTGTGATGATGCTGGAATTAGCATCCTCATCTCATACGTGCTGTGTCCCTTCAGGATATTGGCAATTATGGCTCAGTATTTACCCAAGACCTCCCCACAAGGTGAAATGTGGCACAAGGCTTGTTTTTCATATGGGGCATTCCTAGCTCGAAAGTTTGGACAAAAAATTTCTTGCAGACCCTGTATACACATAGTTGGGTAGCTGTACCTCCCCAGAGAAGACTCTGCCCTTCAGCATGGTCTCATCTGGGTTCCTCCCCGCCCAAAGGCAGAGAGTCCAACAAGTTCTAAGAGCTTAGCACATCTGCTAAAATCTTGAATATTAGAAATTGGGTACCAATCATGGCTCTCCACAATTTCCTGTCCATTGCAGCTCTTAATAAATTTTGTCTTTTTGTTATCCCTCCTAAATGCTATTCTGTCATCTATTTACACAGGCTTGCTAGGTAGGTTGTGCATTGTTTTCCTCTGTCTCTCTTACTTTTAGTCTGTCCTGTGGGTATCAAATTTCCCAAGCCTCCTTTCCTCATTACGTGCCCTAGAAATTTTAAATATCTCTTTCTGGTGTTAAGTATAAGTGTCTTTTCTGCTTCCATTTTCTCTAAAACTTTATTGATGCTCACATGTTTTGGTTCATGGTATTTCCAGCATCCTTCTGTAGACCCAGATCTCTATGTAGTGATCTTAAACATAATAGCAGCAGCAGCTCTCAAATATAAAATCATGTGAACCCTAAAGTAACTCTTTCTTTCTTCTAGGTTTTCTCTTTCAAACTGATGTTTTCAATTTACGTCTAACAAAATAAACTCTTGTTTTAAACTTTCCTTTTGTTAATTTGTCTAATAAATGTTATCTTGCTTGTCAAATCTATTGGCTGCCTAAAGTTTGCAACATTTCTTAGTCTTTAAGTTGCACCAACAGAAGAAAATTCCGAATTTTTGGAAATATTGTCCAATTATCAAGACATAACCATGTCGGAGTTAGCTCCTCCTTTAGTTCGTTAACCCTTTCACCAGGGGTCTCTCTTCCCTGGCTATAAATAGTCACTGACCCTTCGCCTCTTCCTCTTTTTCCTCAGGCTTTCAGCCTTACCACCTCGCAGATGTGAACGCTCACAGATACAGCATTTCCCAAATGCTGGGAACACGCTAAGCACAAATACACGTACGTACGAACACTCACCACAACACAACATACACACACGCATAATATTTACCACACACACTCTGTCAATGTAACTGTCCATGTAACTTGTAACCTTTCTTTTTGTTATTAATACATATATTTGTTTACATATATTTATCGGTCTTGTGTTTGTTTGTTTTTCTTTGCCTTCTTTGGAGTTTGTGAAAGTCCAGCTTTCTCATGTAGTTGGATCGGCTAGCAGGAAATTTCTACCCACATGTATTCATCTACTGATATTCAGCAACATTGCCGATGTGTGAAACTCTACATAATGGTAACTCGGCATACGGTCCCCTACAACCAAACCAAAATTTATCACTCCTGCAAGAAAACATGACATCATACCAACCTGTCTTGTCAACTTGCCCCTGATAAACTCAAGATTGTCAAACAGAAATTCCAGCACTTAGCAAACCTCAGAGTAATTGACCCTTTGAAAAGCAAGTGGTCTTCACCTCTACACGGGCTACCAAAACAGAGGTCTTCCTCATGGAGACCTTCTGGTGATTACCGCAAACTGAATGTGATTACTCTTCCTCATAGGCACCAATTTCTAATATACAAGATTTTACCAACCAACTACATGGGACTAAAATCTTTTCAAAATTTGAGCTGACTTGAGACTACCATCAGATACCCGTAGAGGACCCTGACCTTATCTAAGCCTACCATCAAATACCTGCAGAGGACTCTGGGATAAAGAAGACAGCCACTACAACGCCATTTGGGCTTTACGAATTCTTACTTTTACCATTTGGACTACGGAATGCAGCCCAATCCTTTCAAAGATTTATGAACCAAGTTCTTCAAGGACAAGATTAATTTTTCTGTTACATCGATGACATGCCTATTGCTAGCTCTTCACCAGAACATAAACGACATTTACAAGGTGTTTTTGAAAGATTTTGAAAATATTGTGTTGTCAATTTAGATTGTCTGACGTTGACTTTTTAGACCATAGAATTGATAAAAATGCTATGAAACCTGGAAGAATTGGAAATATTGTCTATCACGACATAACTGAACCAAAATTTAACACCCCTGTGAGAAAACATGACATTACACATTGCATTGAAACAACTGGTCCACCTATTTTCTCACGACCGCATAGACTTGCCACCAAAACTCAGGATTGCCAAACATGAATTCCAGCATTTAGCAAACCTCAGAGCAATTCTCCCTTCAAAAAGAAAGCAAGTGGTCTTCACTTCTACACAGCGTAGCTAAACAGAAGTCATCCTCATGAAGTCCTTGTGGTGATTACCGCAAACTGAACAAGATTACTCTTCCTGATAGGTACCCAATTTCTAATATTCAAGATTTTACCAGCCAATTATATGGAACTAAAATCTATTCAAAACATGACCTTATCTAAGCCTACCATCAAATACCTGCAGAGGACTCTGGGATAAAGAAGACAGCCATTACAACGCCATTTGGGCTTTACAAATTTTTATGTTTACCGTTTAGACTATGAAATTCAACCCAATCCTTTCAAAGATTTATGAACCAAGTTTTTCAAGGACTAGACTCAGTTTTCTGTTACATCGATGACATTCTTATTGTCAGCTCTTCACCAGAAGAACATAAACGGCATTTATAAGATGTTTTTGAAAGATTTTGAAAATATGGTCATTATTTACATTATTCGGACTATTGTCCTCATCTTTGTCACTATATTTATTATAACGTTTCGGCCATTGTATGCTCCAGCCTTCTCCAGGTGGTTGGAATATCAAACTGAACCCTTTATTTAACTCCACAACAACTTTGGCGATGAGGATTCGCACTCATACGGAGGAAGAAAAAATTCGCTCGCCACAATAACTTCGGCGACAAAATCTCGGATTCACACTTAAAAAAAAAAAAATTAGCCAAGTTTTTCACAAGCCAAAACTACTTAGTGATAAAAAAATCTGTCATATTCTCAACTGAGAAAAGAAATATTTTTTTCGCAATAATACAGTTTGCTCAAATAGGTCACGAATTGCAAATTCGTAGGCCCCCCCCCATATACAGTATTTAGGCATTGTGTAAACTTTTTGCGAAGATGGAGGAATGCAAAAATATATTCCAGGAATTCTTTAAGTTACAGTCGGAACAACAAATGAAAATATTAGAGTAACAAAAAACATTCCAGATGCAGCTACAGGAGGAAACTTTCAATAGACAAATGCAATTCCAACAAAAAATGGAACAGATGCATAGGGAGTTTCAAAACAAAATTCTAGAAATAACTGAGAAGAGGAAAGAGAAAAATCTACAAAATGATTCTTTCCCAGAGAATACAATATGGAATTCAATTGAAATATTCACGTACAGTCAAGATGAAGAGATAACTTTTGAGGAGTATTATAAAAATATACAGACAGGTATAATGAGAACTGCCACTCGTGGTCTGAAGGAAAGAAGGTTAGCCTTCTTTTAAGCAGATTAGGAACTGCTGAGCATAACAAATTTGTAAACTACATTTTACCGAAAAAACTAGTGAGTTGACATTTACTGAGATGGTAAATATATTAAGTGAATTATTTAGTAAAAAGACATCTCTGTTTCACAAGAGGTAGAAATGTTTGAATCTGATGAAAGATGACGAACAAGACTATATAACGTACGCAGCCAATGTAAATAAGCATTGTGAAGAACTCAAGCTGGCAGAGTTAAATGTAGACAATTTTAAGTGCTTGGTGTTTGTTCACGGGCTGGTATCAGAAAGAGATGCAGAGTTGAGAAAATTAGTACTGGCAAAATTGGAAAGCGACCCAAGTATTACGGTACAGAAATTGGCAGAAGATTGCACAAGATATGTTAGCATAAAGAAAGATTAAAAAAAGACAGTCTGGCGTTTCACATGTGAGGAAAATATGCTACAAAGAAAAAAGTCAGTCTACCAAAAAGAATTCTAAAATTGCGGATTATCAAGCAAAAAGTGAAATACCAGAGAAAAATAAACAAAAACTTCCGAAGTCATGTTTTGTTTGCGGTGAACTACACTGGTACAGATATTGCGATTTTAGGAATAAAAAATGTCTCAACTGTAAAAGAGTGGGTCATAAAAGCTTGCATTGCAGGTCAAAAAATAAAGACAATAAAATAAGAAAATTAAAGTCCAACAAGGTAAAAGATGGAATAACCAGAAAATTTGTTACCGTCCAAATAAGTAATAAAAATATAAAAATGCAACTTGACACTGGCTCAGATCTATCTATCATAAATTTGCATACGTGGAAGAAGTTGGGGAAACCAATTTTAATGAAGACAAAGAAAATCGCGAGGTCAGTGACGGGAGAAAAAATACAATTTATTGTGGAATTTGTTACAAATGTCACGTTAAATAAAAAAAATGTGAAAAGCTAAATTATTTGTCATAGAAAATACCACAAGCTTACTTGGTATGAATTGGATAACAGAATTCAAATTATGGGATCTACCGATAAATTCCTTCTGTTACAAGGTAGAAAGCCCACCGAAGCCCAAAAATTAGTAAAGAAACTTAAGGAAACATTTCCTACTGTTTTTTCTCCAGGGTTGGGAACGTGTACCAAGATGGAGGCATAATTCCAGCTAAAAGAAAACGCTCAGGCGGTATTCAAAAAGAAAAGGAATGTGCCGTTTGCTTCAATTGAACAGATAGATAAAGAATTGGACAGATTAGAGAAAACCGGTGTATTTAAAAAAGTTGAGTATAGTGAATGGGCACAACCGACAGTATACGTAAAAAAAAAAGCCCCGGAAAGTAAAGATGAAGCCAACATCAAGAAAAACTGGGTAGCAAGTTCCCCGCAGCCAAGGACATGCAGTATTATTAAATGATTTAAGTCAACTGAAGTCACCACAGAAAACATTAAGAAGCACAAGATCAACAGAAGTAAAGCTAGAGGCTGAACAAATAGAACCACAAGAAGCTGTGACCCCATCCTTAAGAAGCTCAAAGCAGAAGGTTGTTTCTGGTAACACTATGGAGGTACCAAAAAAATAGAAAAGCAGATTGGCAATATGATGTACTTGGTGAAAGGCAAAAAATTCACATGCAGACGGCACATTAAGCAGATCAGACAATGCTCTTCAGACATGGTTGACAGCAGTCCCGCGGAAGAAACGCTGATGGAGGTGATTATTGATACGTTTGATCTAACAATGCCTGCAACGATTTTACCTGAGGTACACCGATCCAGGAGAAAAAGAAAGGCAACTGATCATTTAAAAGTGGACCCAAAACGTAGGAGATATGCTACGATGTTGCTAAAAAAATGAAGTTTTTTTTTTTTGTTTTTTTCTTCATATTTCCTGTAAAAAATAAACAAAGAAAACTGTTTTATTCCTACGGAATAAAGTTTTAGGAGGTGGGTGTTATGGTGAAACATACCTATTCTATAGTTAATAGACTCTCCCACCTAATATAAGTAGGATTAGTAAGAGAAACAAAGGTCGATGTCGGACGACAAGTCGAATACGAAAGTAGTCAGCGACCACAACAAAATTACTCTGTGTGATACCTATTATATCAAGTTCCTAACGTTTTGTTTGTCGAACTATTTAGGACCGATTTAGTATAAATACAAGCCTCCACTGCAAAATAACTCCACAACAGTTATTTTGTGCATTTACTCTTTTTCACCACCATTCTTTCATGTACTACAAAATGCATCCATAAGAAACCTTACACATTTAATTGTTGAAGTAACTAATCTCTACATCTGTTGTTTAAAGTCTCTTCTTCATCTGTGAGGAGACTGTTCAGTATTCACTGCCATATAGGAGAACAGTTAGCACCTGTTAGGGTCCCAGCTATGGGCAAATAGTTAACTATTACCAGCAATACTTTTTTTAAAAAAATTATTACCAGCAATACAATTTTGAAGGAAATATATTACCAGAAACAGATTTTTGACAAAACAAAATATTAGGTTGGTGCAGAAATAATGACGTAATAATGTCGTTTTTTGACGTCAAAAAATACGTTAAAAAACGACATTATTACGTCATTATTTTTACACCAACCTAATATTACCATCAATAAAAATTTTTTATCAGCATTAAATAACCCATTGAGGTTAATATCTGTTCTCCTATATGGCAGTGAATACTGGACAGTCACCACCGGGGAACACCAGCAATTAAGAGGTGGTTGCATGCTCCTCAAAACCTCCTGATCTGAGGCCTTGCAAAGTGTCTGTTGGTTAGAAATTAACATCACCATGTGAAATATTTGACCAATCAGAGAAAACTAAAACCTTAATTTTTTTTAGCCTACTTTCAGGAAAATTTTCTTATCAATACCCCCCCCCATTTTAATTTTTCAGCAATAGAGATGTTCAAACACTAGAGAAGAAGCTTCCTCCCCACAGCATGTGCTGAAAGAAACAACAACATAGATGATATCTGTATATATTTCTGAGATGAGGTATTATGTACACTATTTACATTATTCGAAATATTGTCCTCATCTTTATCATGACATTTCGGCCGTTGTACGCTCTGGCCTTCTTCAGGTGGTTGGAATGTCGAACTGAACCCTTTATTTTGCTCACTGGGGTAGACTGTTCTAGAACCATGTGCCATGTCTAATGGATGTCAGTTATCAGTTATCTCCTGTTAATTCTCTTCTCCAAGTTCTCCACTGCCTTAACCAGTTATTGAACTCACACTGTCACTAACCAACATCTTTATCCACTGTGCCATGTGTCCTTGAGAACATCTGTGTAAGAATTTCAGGGACTTATAAACTTAATGTCTTCTGCTCATTTTTTTTACCAGTGCTCATATTGTAATTTTTGCTGTTATCATTGCATGTTTCTTACCAGAGCACATATTGTAATTTTCGTTGTTATTATTGCTTTTCTCTGGCACTCCTTATTACTGTTTCCCATATTGTATTTATTTCTATGCTTGGTCGGCTCAGGAGATTTTTGTGGCCTAACATATGTGTTGATTCTGTAAGTTTATGAATTTTCCAATGATATTCTTTATGATTTCAACCTGAACCCACAGAGGGTGGTGATCTCCCTTTTCTCTCCATATGTGGTCAGCCACGCCTGATTTTTCCACTTCCCCTCATGTTACAGCTTTTTGGCGTTCTTGAAGCCTTACCTTAAGGGGGTGGCCTGTCTCCCCTTCATATTTCTTTCCACAGCTGCATGTTGAGTTTAATTTAACACATGGCCAAAGGAGTTGAGTAAGGGATGAAGATTGTGATGTGTCAATCTACTGAATAAAGAAAGCATAGTGGACTTTAATGTCAGCTTTGTAAATCCTGTGACTTTATCTGGGTTGGAACATCAACCAGTATTTTTATTGTAAAATAGCCAACAAAGCAGTGATGATACCATCACAAAAATTCCAGATGTGGAATTAGTAAATGCTAAATATTTCAAATATCTTCATATAAATTAAGTATAGGAGAAAAAGAAATTGATCATAGAATAGGTTGTGTCAGAGGAAGTTTTGCCCAACACCATTAATTGCTTCAAAATGAAAACATCAATCTGAAAACTCAAGTCATGTTCTCATCAGTTCAAGACTTTTATCTTGTGAAAAAAGGCTTTGAAGCTCTCATCCTGCTTTCAATATTGTGGACTCGCACAACAGAATGACAAAGAACTGTACCAAATAGCAGAAATCACATCACTTGAAGACTGCCAACAGCAGCAACTAAAATATATATGTAAATTAAAGAGAGAATAATGGTTTGGTTTGTTTTCTTTTATGGCATATCAACCTCACTGGGTTATTTAATGCCGACCAGATTTTTATTGCTGGTAATAATTTTTTCAAAAATGTATTGCCTGCAATTTTTTTTTTCCAAAAATGTATTGCTACTAATATTTTTTCCCACAAAAAGTATTCCTGGTAATATTTCTTTCCTTCAAAAATGTATTGCTACTAATATTTTTTCCCTCAAAAATGTATTTCTGGTAATATTTTTTCCCACAAAAAAGTATTGCTGGTAATATTTCTTTCCTTCAAAAATGTATTGCTGGTAACATTTTTTTCCTTCAAAAATTCATTGCTGGTAATAATTTTTTTACAAAAAAGTATTGCTGGTATTAAAACATGTTTTTATACTTTCATAGTGTTTTGACCCCAGTTTGTGGAGATCAACTATTTGCCCATAGCTGGGACCCTAACAGGTGCTACTACTCTGGGTTAGGATGGTCCGAGGAACATCAGCAATTAAGAGGTGGTTCTACATTCATCAAAATCTTCTGATCAGAGGCCTTGCTGTTGGATGTAGTTTATCTTCTTACCCAGGACATGGATGTAGTTTATCGTCATACCCAGAACGTGAGGAAATAATGACATAATATTCCACACCACTTCAAATAGAAAGTTAGGAAGAAAATCCCTATCAATACTGGAAAAAGCAACAGCAGCTACTGTTTTTGGTTTGGTTTGTTTAATGGCATATCAAAACCTTATGGGTCATTTAATGTTGAAATTTTATTTCCTTGGGAGCTTTGGTAATTCTTTTTTTTTTTACTATTAAAATGTATTGCTGGATTTTTTTTTTTACTATTAAAATCCATTGGCGGAATTTTCCTTTACTATTAAATACCATTGGTGGATTTTTTTCACTATTAAAATTTATTGCTGGAAATTTTTATTATAAGAATGTATTTTTAGACTTTCATAGTATTTTTACCCCAGTTTAAGAGTTTACAAGTTGTATAAGTTGGGACCCTAAAAGGTGCTACCACCCCGGGTCAAGGTGGACCTGGGAACAACAGCAATTAAGAGATGATGCTGAATATATTTTATCATAACAGCTATTGGACTTGAGAAAATTGTTTTCTTAAAATATGTTTTCAGAGAAAGGTTATATCAATTTCAGCTGAAAACAGTACTGGCTTCTTGGTCAGTGACTGCCAAATGTTTCCTTGTAGAGAAACAGCTAATATTACTGTTACCAACTGTCTAAACTGTAGGTTTCTAGTCTTTTTACACTGTTGACACTTTTTAAAAATCAAAATTCTTTTTGCAACACATTACTAAAATTTTGTTAGTTAAACTAAATATATATAATTCAAAATTTATCTGACAAGATATAATTAAAAAAAATAATTAATTGATAATTAAAATAAAGACAGGTGATCAGTTACATAAAGTGTTATGAGACAGCAGTTTGGTAAACACAGCCACCATTCATGTGTGCATGTGCATGCATAACTGTCAAGATCTAATATATAAAGTTCAAAGTTTGTATGTGTGTCATCTTGAAACCATGGAAATTAATTAATAATTAAAATAAGGACAGGTGATCAATTACATTTAAGCTTTATGAGACAGCAGTTTGGTAAACACAGGTCAACAAGATGATTATATATATATATATTCTTGTTCATGTTTGCATATATAAGTGTCTAGATCTAATATATAAAGTTCAAAGTTTGTATGTGTGTCTGCTTGAAACCATGAAAATTAAAATATATATAAAGTTGTTCATTTGCTTATGTGTATATGTGCCCAACTATTCTTCTTCTGTTGGTTCCAATCTTTTGTGATGTTGGATGGCTTCACTTGTCACTTTTGCTATGTCAAGTGAAAGATCGTTATCACTTCCAAAAATGCTTGTTATATTTGAGACTTCATAGATGCTGGTACTAGTAGTAATGCCTTCCAATAATATCCACACTAGTAATACTTGTTCAAGTCAATGCATGCAATGAGAGTTCATTTTTAAATATGAAGAACATTGTAACATACAAGGTAGTTGAAAAGCAACCCCCTATTTTATGTATGATGAACTTTCCCATTTAACTATAATTTTTACAAGCCAGGTGAGTCCATCATACATAAAATAGGGAGTTACTTTTCAAGCACTCTGTATACGAATAAAAGTGGAATAAAGCAAATGTTGATAAGATAGCAAGAGTTACTGCCATGGGGGTGATAGTCAGTCAGATTTGCCCACTCCTGATTGTAGGGTTTGGTGGAGTTGGGAGTGGCTAGTTGTACCAATGAGATCTGATGGAAATTGTTAAGTTTATGGTATGGCAATAAATAAAAAGAAAATCGCCAATAAACAGTGAAGTAAAAACTAAAACAGTTTATAAAAGATAAAGAAATGCTGGCATTAAAAAACAGAACCAGTTTTCCTACTGCTAGCAACCCCAAGAAAAACACTTAAAATTTTATCTACTTTCCTTTTTGCTCTACCAAGTTGCCATGAGACTTTGGTTGTAAAACTCCACCCACTCTTAGCACTTCAACAATGTGTTGAAATATCATGGGAGGTATGGTGGAGTAATGGATAGTGGCTTGGACCGAGGAATCGGAGAGCCGAGTTCTAATTCTAGTTGAATCCATTACATTCACTTACATGCTAATACCCTTAAGAAAGGTATGAATCCTCTTCTCCCTTCAACTATGGGTAAATAGCAGTACTGACCGGGTTCTATAGCCTTGGATGGCAACTAGTCTACTGTAAAAAGAAATATCAACCTACTGCGGGAAAAAATCTGCCTCATCAGTCATGTATTGAAAGATACATGATCTCCTACATGTGTATCACGCATCGCACATAACTGACTGACTGATCTTATTCACAATTTTATTGCAATACATATTTTTTGGCTCTTAGAAGTAATAGCAACAACAGGAGATTGTCTCTGCTGAGAGAGATTTCTTTGCCTCTGGCAAACCAAATACTTAATTTAAAATAAACTATGTGAACATCACAATTGCTAAAGACATAATTTTCTCTTTTTCTTATTTTATACGTGATATAAATTTACATGTAAAATTCCTCCAAGGGTTGAAATTGCTTTCCTTGGAAAATTGGAAAATCTTTGTCATTGTCAAAGTTTAATAAATTAAATCAAATAAAATAAAAAAAATTATTTTTTAAACCTCTTGAAAAATATCACCTAATTATCTCAGGTCAATCAGCTAACTTAGTTTCTGAAACCAGATACTTGGATAAGTAAAACAAAATAGCAAAGGCCTTGTCTCAAATGAAGGACAATCCTAGAAGTAATCACTGCCCTCCCAGACGACTTATTGACCTCAATATAAATCCACGAAAAGAAGGCATCCAGTTAGTTCTCTCTACCCTTTGTCATAAAGTGGGACAGGATGGTCCACTCCACTAACCATAAAAAAACTAATCATGATGACTGCCTGCTATAAAGAAGTAGGAGTCTCTCTCTCTCTCTCTCTCTCTCTCTCTGTCTGTCTGTGTTCCAATGCACTGCAAATAATGGACTCTGTCTCTTGTATACACAATAAAATAAACCTTCCTAAACAATGTTTTCAAAAAGTTCATTCATTTTGAATATAAAAACCAACATTTTGTGCCAAACTCCACATGTTCAATTCATTTGTACTGAAAGTTTTCATCCTTGACATTAACAAGTCACAACTCATTACTGCTGTAAACTAGTGAGCAAAGACAGTCTTATATGTTACAAACCTGTAGCATCTGTTTGTTACAGTGTTTCAACTGCATCCATTCAAATTAGCATCTCTTTCCTGCTAGAAAGCTGTCATCTCCATGAGTTAGATGTATATGGTGCATTTATGCAGTCTTTATCCTCTTCCACAATAGATTGATGAGAGAAGACCAAGGTAGCACTGATTATTTACATATGAATGATACTGGGCAGGTGTTAACTAACAGTCAGTGTGGGTCTGGAACTGGGAGAGCTATATAACACCAGTTTTTTTCTCAGTTGAGAGAGGTGTTCTCAATTTGCAGACGTGCGAAAACCAGACAAGTTGAAGACAATTTTTGAAATACCATATTTGGAAAATAAATAAATTTTTGGCTTTAAAATATGGTGAATTGAAATGTAAATTTTTTCATTATTAAGAAAAATTCTTTTTGCTTTGAAGATCTGCATTTGTTCTATTGCTTTTTTGTTGGGGGGAAAAAAAAAGTTGGGAAATAAATGACTGAAGATGGAGTATTGTTGCCATATCTGGGCTGGAGCTTCCCAGTCCACATTTGCCTATCTTGATAGAGTTCAAAAGCATCTATGTTGCCTTATAGGTGATTAATTATTTCCCACCCTGCTACCCCTTTCCCACAGACAAAATGTTGGGAGCCCTTCGCTGCTCTATCGCTATTTCCATGGCGTGTGTTGTGATGAGCTACGTTCTTTAGTCCCACCACCCCTGACCTTTACAACTGAGACCTGCCATGTCACATCCACAAGAGTGAATCATCCCCATTCCCAGCATATTCCTCTAGTAAGAAATAAGTTCCATTCTGACAGGTTGTTCCAAATCATTACACTTATGCCCTATTCAAGTTTAATGTTAACTATTATCTTTTATAATCCCATGAACTTCACTTCTTATCCTTTCTTACATTAATACAACACCACAGAGTGACTTTCTACATTGAGTGGCTCTTGGGCCTTGTATTGGGTGAATAAAAAAATATTTATTACTATTAGTATAGAAATAAATGATTACCTGCAAAATACAAATTTGAGATATTAAAATCAAACAAGTACAACAATTTAAATATCTGAAAGTGTTTTAACAGAGGACAGAAATTGTGACACTTATATCTGAAGGTGCTTTGGGAAAGCGAAAGATGTATTCCAAAAGCTAAGCAGAGTATTACGAAACAGGAAAATTTTGTTAGAAACAAAGAAAAGAATATTGAACTGTTATATAATATCAGTCAGTCAGTTATGTGCCATGCGTGATACACGCTTAGGCGATCATGTATCTTGTGATACATGACTGACGAGGCAGATTTTTTCCTTCAGTAGGTTGCCATTTCTTTCTGTGGTAGACTAGTTGCCATCCAAGGCTATAGAACCTGGTCTGTTCTGCTATTTATCCATAGCTCAGAGGAGAAGAAGAAGATTCATCAGTCCTCCTATATAGCTGTAAATGCTGGACAATCTTCTCACAGATGAAGAAGAGACCCAAAGGAACAGAAATGTGGTTCTACAGAAGGATACCATTGACCGAACAATGATGAAAATGGAAACAAAAAGGATACTTTTATATTTAACATCAAAAAGAGATAGTTGATTTTTCTAGGGCACATAATGAGGGAAGAAGACTTGGAAAATTTGAAACTCACAGGACATATTGAAAGCAAGATGGAGAGAGGAAAATAATATATAGCCTACCTAACGAGTTTGAGATTGTGGAACCAGGTTTAGGAGAGATAGCAAAAAGACAAAATTTATTAAGAACTACAAATGATAGGAAATTTTCGAGAGCCATATCCAATAATGACATCTCAAATTTCCAGGAACCAGTCCTATAAAGGTAGGTAGTCTTTGGGAACCTATTCTGCTTATTTTCTTTACAATTTGAGAATGGAAACAAATAACTTTATAGTATAAAAAAGAATTAAACCATTTTGATAATTTGATAAAAAACATTTATTTATTAAGATATTTCCAGATTGAAATTCTGTTCTCATATTTCTTTTCAGAAGTATGATGCTTTTTGACACTAGTGCCACCATCTGTGTTATAGTTTCTTAGCCACATTTGAACTAAATCACTGTAGTCCCAAAGGTCCAATAGAAGATCTATCAAATTTATGAATAAAAGATTTGCCACATTTTTAAATTCAAGAAGATTTCATTTTGTCAGAATAAATTATGTTCATCACAGAAAACCCTGTTTCAGCCACGTCATAACTTACAGCAAAGGTATTAATTATATTTTTAGCTATTATATATTAGTTATATATATAAGATTATTTTCAGATAATCCATCAACCAGTTTGCTAAGCCTTTATAATTTTAAGAATCGGTTCATGAAAATCGGTAGGATGCCACCACTGGTCATGGCCTATCGAATAAGGAGGTAAAAAAACGAAAAAACAAAGTGGCAATTTTTCCTTATGTTGTTTGCTTAAATGTGTACAGATAAAGATCCATACGATTATGCTGTCGGAGTTATCTCCTCCTTTAGTTTCTTAACCCTTCACCAGGGGTCTCTCTCCCCTGGCTATAAATACTGGCTGACCCTTTGCCTCTTCCTCTTTTTTCCTCAGGCTTCGGCCTTATACCAACTCGCAGATGTGAACACTCACAGATACAGCATTTCCCAAATGCTGGGAACACGCTAAGAACAATACACGTATGTACGAACACTCACCACAACACACACACATAATATTCACCACACACACTCTGTCCATGTAACTGTCCATGTAACTTGTAACCTTTCTTGTTATTAATACATATATTTGTTTACATATATTTATCGGTCTTGTGTTTGTTTTTCCTTGTCTTCTTTGGACTTAATTAAAGTCCAACTTTCTCATGTAGTTGGATCGGCTAGCAGGAAAATTCTACCCAGGTGTGTTTTACATACTCACCGCCTACAATGCGAAATTGACAGAATTTGGAAAACAAAAATTGCTGCTTTTGATATAAATCTTCCTGTAATAATCATTATTTTAAAAAAAAATGTTCTCTATCAAAATAAGCCCTTTTTCTTTTCAACTGAAATATATTCATATATATTACTGTAGGGGTGCATTCAAGGGCCAAAATTAGAATATATGTGTGGAAGGGGAGCCAGAACTCAAAGTGAAACAGGAGAATTTGTTCTTTATTTTTATTTTTCATCTTGCTGAGTTATATAATTTTTGGAAATTATTTTATTAAAATATTGGAACTACTTAAAAAGACTGGTCTACTCATAAAAAAAAAAAACAGGGAAAAATTCCCTGGTGGGTAATTTTTGTAGATTAACATACATTAGACCTTCGTCAAGTCACAAAATTTGTCAGAACTGGAATTTTTTTTATCATTGATTTAGATAAGTAGGGTATGGTGTAAAATGATCCCTGTCTTTTTACAGAGTTATCTCAACAGTTGTTTTTTTTTTTTTTTTTTTTTTTACAAATGTCAAGTTTGAAACTGCTGATATCACTGATATCAAGATATTTATTTTTAATTTACTGAAGTTTTTAAAATTTGGCAGTGGTTTTTTTTTCTGAAGCACATACACCAAACACTGGGTATAATAATGATGTAATGAATATGAATACACCTGGTTCCCCCTCACAGTAATATGATTGGCTGGTGTCAGCCATAAATACAGACTGATGTGGAGGTACTGGATGATGCTTATTGAAGATGCCTATAGTCTATGTCTATTGCCTACCACTACAACAAGGACCAGTCCATTACGGTTACCTGCTAGATTGTCTTACTTGGTTACAGTAGTCCAAAACCACTTTGCTACTTTCCGAGACATATCAAATAATTATTTATCTTAAATGAAGAATGAATGAATCGGAAGAAAGATTTTTGTAAAAAAAATAATAAAAAAAAATGTTTTTGTATGCAGAATAGGTAGGTCTAGGGTTAACTCTATAAAAAGTCAGGGATTGATTTTATTAAACACAGGATCTAAAATGATTAAAAAAAGTCAATATTTTTTTATGCTGATATGATAAATGTTGCGCCTTGAAGAAAAAAATTATTTCCAAAAAAATTTTTCCCTTTTTTTTACAAATGGACCAGTCTACTTAGGTAGTTCCAAATATTATAATAAAATTTATAATAATATTTGGCATTACCTACTTTAACTTTAGTTTGTAAGTACTTTACAAAATAAAATAATACAAAAAATGAAACCTGTTTTTCTTAAAGAGTGGTGGTAGTAGAAAAGTCTGGTTGGAGGCAATCTAGAGGCCAGAGATAAATTGGAAGAGCATGCCCCCACTCCTCCATCCCATAGAATCGTCAGTGATTGGACAAATTATAATAAGTTTGATGGTACAAACTTGACCGGCTAGGATAGATGGATGATTCATATCTTTCCTTGGAGAACACAAAGTGCCAAGGGGGGACATAAATTTAACTACCACAACAACAATCTGAATTTCAACTCGATTCACAGGTTCAATTTTCACAGCAAACCGTTTTTTTTGTGGTTTGTGTTTTTAGCGCCACTGAGCATCCGTACTTAAAGCGCGCTAACAAACAGAAACTCGCGTAGAAGTCAGTAGAGTGGGTTACTGTTGCTTGTGGATCGTTTGTGTCAATTTATCGCCACTCAGCTCGATGATAGCTGTAGTGTAGTGTAATAATAATCTATTATTTGTTAAATATAGGATCACATAAATTATCACTACTCAGAAATATACGTTTCTTTCGTATGTAAAAAAAACAAACAACTTTGAAGCGTAAAACATACATACAATAATACAAAACAAAGGAAAACTAAAAAAAAATATTGCTTGTTTGTAAGTAAATAAGGAGAATGTTTATTTGTCAGTGTTTTTTACTGTTTACCTCGTGTTTGATATGGTAATTGTATTTTGCGATGAATTTGTACTTTTAAAAATCATTTAAAAAAACAACAAAAATAGATCTTTCTTCTTATCCCTGGAAATCACTTACGTTTTTTTAACGTTTAAAAACAGAAAAAGAGTGTTTTCTGCGAAAGTTTTTAATTTTTTTCACATCCATTTTTGAATCATTTATTTAAAAAAAAATTTAAATTTAAAATGGTTTAATTTAATTATATTGTTTTCAAAGATTTTTTTAATAATTTATTTACGATTCTAAATTTTTGCGTTTTTGTGTGTTACGACAAATCAACAATTTTTTAATTTAAATCAGTAACACTTAGATCCTTAAACCAACTTTTTCAACTTTTAAGTTTAAATTTGTTTTTAATTTTTAACAGCATAAATCTTTTTAAAAAAAACTTCTTTTTCCAATTGAAGAACGCTTTCTTTACAAACAAACAAACAAACAAAAAATTGTAAGACAAAAAAAAATAAATAAATAAATTAAAACGAAAAATTACGTAGAAGAAGGAATTATTTCAACACGGCATTTAAGAAGCAGGAACTCACTCTTTGAGGAAATCCGGTTTTCCAAATAATGACAAATGACACAGTTACCGAAATTTGTGATTCTGACGGCGAGGAAAAATTCTCAAATAATTCACATTCACAACAAAGTCGAGCGAAAATTTTCAAGACATACTTAGCGGACAATTCCGACGGAATCTCCGAGCAACAACAATGGCTCGACAAAGATGGAAACTCGTCACTATTCCCACCTGTGAAATACCCTCTCTTGTCAAAACTGACCAGTCGAATGTTAGCCGTAGCAATGTTTTCACACCTGGGAGTACTGTCCGTGGGTTACGACCTCGGGATCACTTCTGGAGCTGTGCTTCAGGTACGCGAAGAGATGTCCCTGTCAAGGGGTTCGCAACAAATTCTAGTCGCGGGCACCTTACCGGCCGCTATTCTTATGACGCTTATTGGATCTTACCTGTCCGATAAAATCGGACGAAGGTACACCATCATGCTTGCTTCCACGTGTTATATATTCGGGGCCATCATGATGGCTTCGGCTTCCAACCTGTACATGCTTTTAGTCGGTCGACTTCTGGTTGGCATGGGGACAGGTAAGTACTTTAATTAATTAATTAATTAATTAATCAATCCATCCATCCATCTTGAACGAATAACACACCGCACTTTTTCCAGTTCAACTAAAAAATATACAGAATTAAAAAAAAAAATTATTTGAGAATTTTTTGAATTAATTAAAACTACTTTTTGACTTTGTCTATATTTCTGAGATGAGGTATTATGTACATTTATTCGGACTATTGACCTCATACAACGGTCGAAACGTTGTGATAAATATGGCGACAAAGATGAGGACAATTAGTCCGAATAAATGTAAATAAATAATGTACTTTTTGACTTTTAAACAATTTTTTTTTGTAAAAATGTAGTATTTATTTAAATTTAAAAAAAAAAAAAAAACCCAAAAATTAACAAACTTTTAAAAACTGTTTCACACTTCTTTATTTCTATGTGCCGTGTCCTTTCAAGAAGTAGGCGATCATGGCTCTCCATCTCCCTGTACTCCTTGCAGTTCTCAACAAGTTCCTTTTCTCTGCCACCTCCCCCAGACCACGTTCTGTCAACAACTTGCTTAAAACATTTTGTGTCGATTAATTTTATTGATCGATTTATCCAAATTATGAATAATCCTTTTCAAATAAGGAAGAATTTTCGACAGAAATTGACCAAAGTTCTTTCGGGAAGAAATATGGTCCCAGCTTTTGACTTGAGTCATCATCAGAGTAGGTAGGGACAAATGGTGAGTTTCGTAAAACTGGTGAGTGTACTGGAGTGACATGGACAAATAAAGTATTGTGACATGATGAGTGAGTGTGTAGTTTTGTATGTTGAGGGTACGGGCTTTAAATTATAATTGTTTTTTTTTTTATTTATCGAGGGTTGTTTTTGTTGTATGTGCATCGCTTCGAGGATCGTTATTAGTCTGTTTTCGATTTTGCTAGTATTTTGGTATTGTTTGTGAATTTCCTATACTTAGAAGAATTATTTTATTCGTAATTTGGAAAAGTCAGTCAATAAAATTAATCGACGCAAAATGTCAGTTGTCTTTTTTAATAACATTTTCTGTGAATAATATGATTTTATAATTTTAAAACTAATCTTAATTTAAAAGCTTTTTTTTTTTATTAGTTACAAGAATAAATGAGGAGGTTCCTGAAAATTTCTCCCTATCTGAAAGTCCTCCCCATTTCAAATTTTGGTATTTGGTCATTTTGTCAGACTTTGGGATATGGGCAGGACCGAGAACTTTTCAGCACCCCATCGTATCTGTGAATAATGAAATAGTTTATCGAAATTATTAAAAACTCATTATAATTTAATTCTCCTTACAAGAAAAGATATTGTAAAAAATAAGATTTTAAAAAAAAACTAAAGTAAACTAATTAAATTACCTTTCATTTAAAAAGGTACTATATATGTATTATTTTTTTACATTATTTGTATTTGGACTATTATCCTCATCTTTGTTTTCATTATCACAACGTTTTGGTTGTCATGCCCCCTGGCCAGGTGTATATTAATCTGGGTAACCTACAGGGAATTCTGAACGGAACCCTTTATTTAATCTACTGGAGTAGACTGTTCTTGTTCTACTACACAAGTCTAGGGATATCATCTAGTTCTTAATTTTAGTACTGTTCAGTTATTGCTAGCCTGTTTCCAAGTCCAAGTTCACACTGCCTGACCCAGGAATGTCACCAAATTCACAAACCATTGCTTTAATCCACTTGGTCATTATCCTGTAGGACAATTTACTGTAGTGAACTTGGAGCCTTAAACCAAACCTGCCTGCTGTATCAATACTGAATTTTTTTTATGAAAAATAATTGAAATTATTTTTATTTGCTTTATTTTCTTTTAGTAGGTAAACAAATTAGCCCAGTTTATAACAGGTCTGTAGTGGACCGTGGCTGTTTTGTTGTTGAGTAGATGTAGAAGAACCACATGTGGGGTTCAGATTTTCCTGCTAGCCGGTCCAACTACATGAAAAGGTTGGACTATTAATTAAGTCCAAAGACTGCAAAGAAAACAAACAAAACGCAAGACAGATAATATATGTATACAAATATATATATTAATAACAGGTTACATAGAAACAGTTACAAAAGGACAAAGTGTGTGTGTGTGCATATTCTGTATGTGCGTGTGTGTGTATTGTGCTTAGCGTGTTCCCACGCTATCCCTTGTTAGCGCCTACATTTCGAGGTTGTAAGCTGAAAGCCTGAGGAAAAAAGGAGATTTACCTTCAGGTGTCAATGCGAAGGCCTGTGGGGAAAAAAGAGAAAGAGGCGAAGGGTCAGCGGCTATTTATAGCCAGGGAAGAGAGACCCCTGGTGAAAGGGTTAACGAACTAAAGGAGGAGTTAACTCCGACAGGTCTCTTTTCATACATTTATGACAGTTGTAAATATCTAGAAAAGATATAAATCAATTTTTTTTCACTTAACTCATGCTTACTTTAAAATTTTGTAGTTACATAGTTGTGGTTACTTGTCGGAATGGAGTTAAATTGCTGATATTTCTCTTTATGTTTTTACTTTTATGACTTTGTTATTTTTCCTTTTTGCTGGGTGGGTATTGAGTGGTTGTTGACTTCTCATTTCCTTTCTTTTTTTTTCTTTTTATTCTTTATTTTTTTCTTCATCTTCTCCATTGATCTGTGGTGTGGTTAATTGCTATTGTTTGACTGTTTAATTTAGGTTATAGTTGATTGTTTTCACCTCTAAAATTTCCCTGAGTTTGTATTAAAAATAAAGTAAGTAAACATTTTAAATAAAAAACAGAAGAATAAAATTTAAGGACTTACATATTCTGTTTTTTTTTTTTTTTTTTTTTTATATTTTCTATTTTATTGTGTTTTTTTTTATTGATTTCTTTTAAATACCAAAAATATTTAGATATGGATGTTGTTAAAGGAAGAAATATGCTGGTACCATTTATTTAACAGTAAGAATGTAGTGCTGAAGTTGTTTTTTTTTTTTTTAAATAGAAAAAAATTAAAACCAAATCAAACAATAAATAGAAAATATTTTTTGTTGGGGCAGTGAACCTCTGACAGAAAGAGTGTAAAGTATTTACCAATTTAGAAATGAGATTAAATTTTTTTTATTAAAACAACCATCAACCGTTGTGTGACAGTGGATATACCTGGGCAGCCAGTACAATGCTCAGAGTCATGGACAGCAGGGGCCCATAATGGGAGATCTGTACTCATCAGGGACTCAGAATTCAAAGAGTTAATGGAAATAGATTTTGGCCAGTGAACTACAGAAACAATCAGTAAATGTCACTGAGAACCTAAAGTAAATATCTGGATAGGGTTGTCATCTGCAAAAGTTCACAGACTTTGATTCTTTTTAGCAGAATATCAACACTTCTATGGGTCATTTAATGCCAAAATCTAAATATTTTGAACACCATTATATGCCTTTAACTAAATATATTTTGAAACAATTGTATGCGTTTGACTACAGATGAAATGTACTTTTGGTAATTCTGCTATAAAATGTATTGCTGGTCATTTTTTTTTTTTATATAAAAATGTATTGCTTTTATTTTTAGTATAAAAATGTATTTTTATTCTTTCATAGTGTTTTGTTTTTGTTTTGGTATTCACTATTTACTCTTAGCTTGGACCCTACCAGGTGTTACCACCCTGTGTCAGGGTGTATCTTAAAATAACAGCAATTAATAAGTAGTTCCATTCTCCTCAAAATCTGCAATCTCTTGAACAGGTCTTGATGCTGGATGTAGTTTATCATCATACCTTAGACTATTCATTGATAGAAACATTGCAAGTGAAAAGTACTTGAACATATTGTCAATTGCTTTTTCTTTTTTTTTATATAACTCACTGGAAAGGCTTTGTATAAACCACAAACTTTCAGCTGCTGCATGGCGCATATGCACTTTAATTACATGTTTTCAGAACGTTTTGGGATAGAAAATTACCAAATTACCCAAAGAGCAGGACCACTGACTTGTGCAGTAAGGTACCCTGATATTACACCTCTAGATTTTTTTTTTGCTTCAGGCTATATTAAGAATGTAGTTTACACTTCAGAATTTCAATGAAGAAATACCTTTTCTAAATAATTCCAGAAATGTGTCCAAATGCAAATTGAAGTTTTGATAAAAGACTGCAAATTTGCATTGACAATGGTGCCTCATCTGCAGAGAAACAGAATTTCTTCTTAGTCTATTTTTACAATATATCAACCTCAGTGAGTTATTTAATGTGACAAGATTTTTATTGCTGGTAATATTATTTCCTTTAAAAATGTATTGCTAGTAGTAATTTTTTTACAAAAATATATTGCTTGTATTAAAACCTACTTTTACACTTTCATAGTGTTTTGACCTCAGATTAGGGGTTAATTATTTACCCATAGCTGGGACCCTAACAGGTGCTACCACCCCCATGCCAGATTGGGCCTGGGAACACCAGCAGTTAAGCGGTGGTTCTATGGTCTTCAAAACCTCATGATCAGAGGACTTGCTGTTGGACGTAGTTTATCGTCTTACCCAGGATGTGGATGTAGTTTATCATCTTACCCATGACATTCCCCTTATTGTTTGATTTGTTGATAAAAAAAATTTGCATATGTATAATTTTGGTTATCTTCTGTTTTGACTTTCAAAATGTGACGATTGCTGTATTTAGATCCTTTATTTTGTTATGACCTGAAATTAACTTGAAGTATTGTACAAGGAAGTGCTGAAAATTTCTTAGCCTGACCCACTTTCAAAATCTTTTTTGTTGGGCTGAGAACTTTTCAGCACCCTCTTGCATGCTTGTATGAGCTTCCTCCCAATTCTACCTAATGGTAAGCTGATAGGAACTAAATTTTTCTTCATTTAAAAGACCCTTCAAGTTCAAGATATTTATCGGCACACCTACTTAAACAGAATATGGCACAAGGTCAAGTTTAAAGTGGGATTTACATGCGTGCATAGGACAGGGACATACATTGCTCATACTGCCTTTTATTTTTCTATTTGGATGCATCAAGTGCCAGGAGTTAACCCTTGCTCTTCTGTCGAGAAGTATTGCTTGGAGGGATGGCCACCCTGGAGCTGAGCATAATAATAGTAGTAAATTCATATAAAGCCTCTTTATACTGTGCTTTAAATGCAAACTGTAATGATAGCTTCAAAGGCCAAATAGACAAACACTTCACCGATTCTGGTGAGAAATAATATCAGGCATGGTTGAGTGAACCAATATTCCTAGCAGCAGATCTAGCAATTGATTCAATATAATCACTTCACTTCATGTCAGAAGAAAGTTGCTCTTCTGGTCAACATCTTCATCAATGTTTAACCTCGTTTGAAATGCATATCTTTTCACTTTTTTTTTTTTTTTAATTACCATATCTGATGGTGTATAAGACACATCCCAATTTCAGCAGGGTAAATCAAGAAAAAATTAGTAATTAGTAAAATTAGTAAACCTATATATGACATATAAGACGCAGTGGAATTTTGAAAGATATTTTTAGTAATAAAAAGTGTGCCTTATATGCCATCAAATGCGGCAATTCACCCCAAGCAAGGCGATAAAATCACTAAGGCACAATGGACTACTGGGACTGAAAGAGAATGAAAAGTCTTCAGAAGGAACTGAAAACCCCATCCTAAACAGGGAACAAAGAATAAAGCTCTATTTCTGTTCAAAAAAAACAAGGAGGAGTGTGAACTGGATGATAGATGAACCTATCTACTATTAAGGAGAAACAAATATAAATAATTACTAAATAAAAGACAGTGATTTGTTACAAAATAGTAATGGTACACACCATTGTATGGGCCAAATCTTCTTTTGTTCTGCTGCAGATTTCTTTGTTTTAGAGATTGCTGTAAAATGGCATTAATGAAACTGTAACTAATTTAAAATCTGCATTGATCTTGATCTTCCATCTTAGGTCCAATCTGTTTCTCTCCTCTGTAACATAGCTTCCTTGTGTTTTTACTATAAATACTTTCATGGTAATTGTTCTGATGAGCTTTCCACTTTGGTACCTTGACTTGACAAATTAAAGGGCAAGACTAGATTGGCAGCTAGGTCTCATAATTTCAATCTTGAAATTGCTAGATGTAGAGTTGTAAGTTCTATGCTAACAGTTTCTTCTCTTGGACTTCTCACTTGTAGAACTCTTTTTCTGGCTTCTTGCTTTCCTGTCAACTACGATCTTCAAAAATTTAGATTCAATGACGGTCATCATTTTCTGTCTCCTCTGTCCTGTTGTTTATTGTCCTCTTTCAGTTTCTTTTGCACTCGGTAAGCCATTGCGAACAGTGGCTTTTATTACCTTGCTTGGGGTGAAATGATTTTTTTTTAAAAAAAGAAGCAATTTGATATATTTAAAAATTCTAGAACTCATTTGTTTTAAATATATCCAATTATAATATTTAAAATATGTTAGATTTTCAAAATGTACTTTTAAAAATGTCAACATCACTTCCCATTATTTACATTATTCAGACTATTGTCCTCATAGATGGTTCAATATTTGTACCAGTTTCTGGTAGGATTTTTCAATTTGTCTCCATATTTTCAGTGTATCGGGTCCGTACTGATCCTTCAATATCTGTCTATATTTCTGAGATGAGGTATTATGTACACTATTTACATTACTCAGACTATATAATTCAAGTTCTTTAAATTTGATGTCATGAAGGATTCATTTTTAAAGGGAGATCTTACTCTTTTGAAATCTTTATCAAACTTTTCTAAATCTTGAATTCACATTCTTCAAATGTGGCATGAAGTAGAAACCCTTTCTAGATGTTTTCTTATTAGATTTAGTCATAGAACGTGTATGATACAAAAATAGTCCAAGGCTATATATCCAGGACTATTTGCATGGAAATTTTCAAAAATTCACAAAATTTGAATTTTTATTGACAACTAGATCAACAATACCATCAAAATTGCTGTGGAACTCCCTTCCCTATTCCAGTTTCCCTGAGAGCTATAATCTGAAACTATTCAAATGTAATGTCAATCGACATCTCCAGTTGCCTTGATCTATCCACTACCCTCATCCTTTCTTCTATCACTCCTATCTGATCTTGCTCTAAATTTTCTGTAACCCCTTACATCCTAGTGGCTTCCCGCCTTTCTTGGGGTGAAATGATCTATCCACTATCCTTCTCCTCATCCTTTCCTCTATCACTCCTGTCTGATCTTGCTCCAAATCTTCTGTAACCTCTTGCATTCTAGTGGCTTCCCACCTTGCTTGAGGTGAAACGCTTAAAAAAAAAAAAAAAAAAAGAAAAAAAAAAAGACTTAATCTTAATTTATGAAATGCTTACAACTACACTGAGAGGAATACAAGAATTAACTCCACATCACTGAGTGCACCAGTAATATAACCTTGTGCCAGACTATGCTAAGATTATTAACTATCTGAAGCAACAGTATGGTCAGGTCAGGTCAGGCTTAATCCTGCTACTGGTAACCTGTAACCCAGTACAATCTACCACATGGATAGATGGTTGGTGTCTAAATCATTCCTCACACTAGCTTTTCTGTTGTTGGGGAGAGTGGCATGTCACTTACAGGATGAAAAATAAAGACCTGTCAAAGGGTGGATGAGCTTCTTCTAGGAGCCAACAGTGAAGAGCACCTGTCCTTGCCTCAGATCATTATGACGGAATCCACTTTCAGGCAGGACCCAACTTACTTTGTGCAAGATTAAACTTGGTCCTGCCTCAACAAAATACATGGTTATGATGAATCCTTGTGTCAGACTATGCAAAGATTAAAAACCTAAAGCAACACTGAGAGTAACACTATCATCAATCTAACCTCAGGGAGTGCCTTACTGGTGTGGCATTTTGTCAGACTATGCTAAGGTTACTAAAATCCTAAAGCAGTTCGTGAGTCATCGTTATCAGTCCAAGACTGCTTCAATTATTTGATGACAGAAGAAAGAGACAACCTCCTCCTGGTATTACTTTGAATCTTTTCCTTATGATTCTTTCAGTGGGCTTTCAGATAGCTTGGCAGCAGCCATCTCATCTCCAAGCTCTTGATCGACAAGCATAGACCATGGAATATGGTGTGGTTAGGCAACATATTCCAAATGAGCTTCTTCAGGTTTTGAACTCAGAGTTGTCCTTCTCTTAGATTGGTTGCCACCCAAGACTATAGGCCCAGTCTGTCCTGCTATATAGCTGGGTGAGAGAAGAGATGAATTCATACCTTTCCCACCGGTACTTACATATAAATAAATGAAACAAATTTGACTAGATTTCAAACTCTGCTCTCTGATTCCTCAGAGCTGCTATCCATTAGTTCAATGTGCATCCATTACTCCAACTTGTGCATAATCTCATCTTATGGAGTGACTCAATAATATGGCCAAACCAAAGTGATAGCTTCTTGGACAAGACACTTTTATAATTATTAAAAACTTAAAAGACCATAACAAACATTACACTCGATTCACAAACCACTTCAGACAAGGGCCTTGTGCCATATTAAGATAAGCTTTATAATTATCAAAGATGATGGTTAGATTGATATACTAGTGCTGTGGATTCAATTCTCATTGGATGCTCAGTTTCTGTTATGTTGTGCGAAACTAAGCTAAGCTAGTAAGCAACTGTTATAAGTATACCTATGTTTGTAGGATGATGAACAAGCATATTTTGCAGACCACTTGACTAGTATCGTCAGATTAGTTGATAAAACATACACCCACTACATTTTTTAAAAAAATATATTGTACAAGATAAAGCTAATCTCAAGAGAAAAAGCCTACTTCATAGTTCTGCACTGGTGCTAAATAAAAAGTCAGAATTTGGATTTATATTCAGTGCACACTGACTGCCTCTACTTGATTTGACTTCATTTTCCAAATTCTACTTTTTAATTATGTTTTCATGTCAAGAGTATGAACATTACGAGTTATTTAACTAACTTACTTAAAATTTTGAATAAAATAAAAATAATTAAATAAAAATTATTTAACGACTTTATTTAAAATTCTAATTGAAATAACAAATAATCAAATAAAAAATATTTAAAATTGTAAATAAAATAAAACCTATTTATCCAGCTTATTTAAAATTGTTAATAAAATAAAAATTAAATAAAATAAAAACTAAAAACTATTTATCCAGCTTCTTAACAAAGGGGTGCCAAGGGAATAGAGATGGTTTGCCACTGTGAATATGGCATGGCAGTTCCTATCTATAAAAGCCTGAGATTGTGGCACGAAAGAATGTAACTCGTCTGAACATCTACCATAGCAATATTGATATAGTTAAAAAAGGTTAGCAATGTTTCTTCTGTGGGGTAAGGGTTGCATGGTGAAGAATAATTCATTACCCACATGGCCGTGTAATCACTTTTGAGGCTGGGTTATTTATATGGACTTTGTCATTAAACTAATTATCATATTTTTTTTAATGATTTTTGCAACCTTGACATCCTCATGTGAGTTGTTGGTATAGTATTTGCTTACATTCAAAATTATTTGGGAAAATAAGTACAAAACACTATTAACCTGATTTTATCTATTATTTTCATGGCTTTCAGAAAGTAATAACATTTTTCTGATGCCAAGATTAGAGTAAAAGTTAATTTCACTCAATAGAAGTGGGTTGCTTTTGTAAAAACTATTACAAAAATGTTAAACAATAACTTGCTGTGCCAATTTATGCAAATATGTATTGATAGATAATTTTAACAGTTACCTACCTACCTATCTATGTATTTATCTATCTGTGTGTGTCTATTTATCTGTCTTTGTATCTATCTATCTATCTATCTATCTATCTGTGTCTTTCTATCTATCTATCTGTGTCTATTTATGTCTTTGTATCTATCTATTTATGTCTTTGTATCTATCTATCTATGTCTTTCTATCTGTCTATATTTCTATCTATCAGACAATGCTGAAAAGTTCCCAACATTTGAACATTTGTTCAGATGTTGGGAAGCTAAATATCAATTTTCTTTTGTTCCTTTTTTTTTGAAGGGCCTCTTGGTCAAAAGCAGAGCTTTTCAGCAAGCTATCATACATAATTGTTAAAATATATATGTATGGTGATTATTGTGTGTTATGTGCGTATATTTTATTTTAATTATATATACATATAATTACTATTAGGCATTAGCCAGTTAAGGAAATCCATATAACTTTATATACATATATGCACATCTCCTTGTGTTTTCTCTCTCCTTTTCTCATATATATATATATATATATATATATATATATATATATATTAGAGTGTGCAGCTTATATTTTATATCATAAAGAAACAGTTTATACAAAAAATTATTTTGCAATGTTAATGTAATTAATGGCAAAATCATTTTGCTAACAAGACTTAATGAGACATTAACTTACGATCAATTCCTTGAATAATAAGATCTTTATATTCAAGTTATTGTCAGATGGAAGACACATGCCAAGTAATTACATTAACATTGCTAATTAATTCTTTGTATAAACTGTTTCTTTATGAAATAAAATATAAGCTGCACTCTCTAATCTATTTATGAAATCAGATCCGCAGTATGTAATAATCAGAATCTTAAAATCTGTGGAAAACGACTAAGATATTTTACTCTACTAATTGGATTATACTTAAATCCATGTTACTTTAACAGATAAATACATATAACAAGAAAATTTTGTGGATTTATCACTTTTCAAAATTCAAGCAAAATTTTCACTTGATTGATTTGAACAAGAACTCTAGCATCACATGCTCCAAAACACATATTTAACTGTCAATAAATAGCATAATTTAAGAAAACATCTTTTGGTCTACACATATTTCATTTTGGTGTTTGCCTATTCAGTGACTTGTCATGTAAAAATGCCTTTGAACTTTGTCCTGACTGTAAATTGAAGTTTGGGCAGCTGTGGCCCAGTTATAGCAGCAATGTTCTATTTTTGATCTCATCTGATTCTTGTAAAGACAGAGCACAGAAGGAGGAGTCGGGTATTTTCCAGAGAAGGACCATTTTTCCCCAGTCGGGTATTTTCCAGAGAAGGACCATTTTTCCCCAGTCAGGTATTTTCCAGAGAAGGACCATTTTTTCCCCCAGTCAGGTATTTTCCAGAGAAGGACCATTTTTTTCCCCCAGTCGGGTATTTTCCAGAGAAGGACCATTTTTCCCCAGTCGGGTATTTTCCAGAGAAGGACCATTTTTCCCCAGTCAGGTATTTTCCAGAGAAGGACCATTTTTTCCCCCAGTTGGGTATTTTCCAGAGAAGGACCATTTTTCCCCAGTTGGGTATTTTCCAGAGAAGGACCATTTTTTCCCAGTCAGGTATTTTCCAGAGAAGGACCATTTTTCCCCCAGTTGGGTATTTTCCAGAGAAGGACCATTTTTTCCCCCAGTCGGGTATTTTCCAGAGAAGGACCATTTTTCCCCCAGTCGGGTATTTTCCAGAGAAGGACCATTTTTCCCCCAGTCGGGTATTTTCCAGAGAAGGACCATTTTTCCCCAGACGGGTATTTTCCAGAGAAGGACCATTTTTCCCCAGTCTGGTATTTTCCAGAGAAGGACCATTTTCACCCATATCTTTAGTGATGGATCTGAAATATGAATTCCCTGTACAAGGTGTATTTTGTCCTTCGTGCAAAAAAAGGAATACTTTTCTACTGCTTGTATTGCCATTTTTCTTTCAACATTTCTTCTAATCAGTTCATCAAGTTTGAGTAGTATTTTGCATTAATTATTTCGCTCTTCCAAAGATATTTTAATAATTAGCTTCTTTATTAAAAAATAATCTCCCGCCATAAAAAAAAAAAAAAAAACATAGCATGAACAATTTCTGTTGATATCTTATTTTGAATTTTTCTGTGGAGAACTTAAATGCTGTCATTCCATGGAGAGATACTTTGTTTTCAAAATCAGGAGTCAGCAACCTTTTGCTAACTATCTGCCAACTTAGGGTTTTAAAATCATTCTGTGTGCCAACAGCATCCGTACTTTTATACGAGTCAAGGTCAATATACTTGTTCTACAATATATTTCATATTGTAATATATAGTATATATATTTTAAACTTTAGTATATATTAAAATTGAAACAGCTAAATATCTTCTTTGCATTGTAGTAGTTATTGGTTAGGACTTTATGATGTCATTTGTGGCTGTGTGCCATAAGAAAGTGCTTGGCGTGTCACGTGTGGCATGCATGCCGTAGGTTGCCGACCCCTGCTCTAGATCATAATGGTGTAGCCATGTTTCATCAAGAGTAACAAGTTTTTAATTGATTATTGATTTGTTTTCTACAGCTTATCAGCCCTTTGCAGGTTATTTAAAGCCAGAAAATAGTTTTAGATTGTAAGAAATTTTATTTTGAGATAGTAATGGTTTAGTAATACAAGTATTACTAATTAACCCATAGTTGGTGTGGAGAAGATGTGGATGCATACCTTTCCCAAAGGTAGTTTCTCCTAAGTGAATATAACAAACCCTATAAGAAGTGGAACTCGGCTCTCTTTTTAACAACTTCAGGCCATTATCCATTACACCACCCTCACATCCAAGCTTGCAACATTTGGTATTCCCAAGCTGTCACCCATCTAGGTATTGACCAGGTTCAATGTTGGTTAACTTCAGGGATTGTGTGGGAAATAGTGTTTCAATATGATGTGGCCATAAACCAACAGTAACAAGTCACTCCAAAAAATTATCATTTTGGAGGTGTTCATGTGATATTGTTTTTGGTCAGCATTCAAATATTTGACACCTATTTGGCTGACAGCTTCTGCTCATAAACCTGCAGGTATTACCTCTACCTTGTCTGTTAGGACACCAATAGACGGTGCTGTTTCAGAACTATTAAACAAAGGACAAAACCCTACTCTTTCTGTTTTTGTACACACTCAGAAACAAGATGTATTAAGTAGCAGACATGTCCAGTCTTCCTCCCTGGGAAGACTTAGTACCCTGGCAAACCAAATTCTTAATTTCAAACAATGTAGACATCACACATGACAGTTAAGTATGTAAATGTTTCCTTTCCATATTTTTTTTTTTTTTTGCATGTAAATGTAATTTTCTTTCTCTTCTCTGAGCTATACTGTGCTTTATATAAATATGTGGTGAAAATCATTTCTTTTTGAAAATGTTGAATTCATTTACTATCAAAGTTCTCAACTTTATCTGCAACAAGTTGTAACATGTTCTATGGCAAAATGGTGACCAACAGTAACCTCATCCATTTAAAATCTAGATCATCTTAAGAGTTCTGTTGGGGAAACCCCATACCTTGAATGCCTAATGAGACTTCAACTCAACCCAGACCTCAAATGGAACTTGTACATATGATCCATCACTGAAGATTCTGGAAAAATGGTTGGTTACCTATACTGCTCCAGTCAGTACCTGACTGCTCGTACTATCCTCTACCTTTTACAAGAGCCAGATCAGGTTGAAAATGGAGTACTGCTGCCATATATGAGCAGGAGCTGCCCAGTCTTCATTTTCCTGTCTTGATAGAGTCCATAAACATCTCTGCATCCTTGTGGGTGATGAATTATTTTTCACCCTACAACTTATTTCCATGGAAAGTTTTCAGAGGAACTACATTCCTTAGTTCCACCAGTTCTAACCTTCATGACAAAGACCTGCCATGCCACACACATTGTAGTGAACCACACTCATACACTTTCTATTCCATTGGTGAGATGTAAGTTCCACACAAGCAGCATATTCCCTATAGCAAAGAAAATGGCAACTTACCTTGTTAAACTAAGCGACAGCACATTGCATGTATCCTATGATGAAAAAGAAAATTGATTACCAAAAAAATGGCACATATTCCACATGACATACTGAAGACGGAATATTTAGATTAAAAACAAGTCTGTTGCAGGAGTCTCTATAAATAAAAAAATGCTCAGCCGATAAAAGCAGTTGGTTTTCTCAAATCGAGAGGGAAAAATTGATGTATTTTGGCTACTGCATTTGTTGGAGAGTGAGTTATTTTTCTGACTGGTTACGTGCATTGGGATTTGTGAGATAGTACCTGCAAATCGAGTTTTTGGCATTTTTTTCTGCCTCCGATATTCAAGTCTGAACTTACAGTGATTTGTTCTCTGTGTTGTGGAATTAATCTGCGACAAACATTTCCTTTGCTTTCAGAACACTTACATTCCCACAAACTGCTGCTTTGTTGAACTGACTCCCAAGAGGATACTTTCCTGATCAGTACACTCCTAAACTGTTCAAGTATAGGGTTAATTATTATCTTCCCCATAAACTGTGCCTTTTACTCTGTTACCGTCTACGTCAAGTAGCTCTTGGGCCTTGTACAGGGTGAATATCACTGTAAAAAAAATCCCTTCTCTACAAGTCCAATTTTATCTCTAGTCTTTCAGCAATTCCTTTGACTAAGATTTGCTAATTGGCCTAAATTAGGTCATTAACAATTTCAGTGGTTGACTCTGTTAAAAGTTTCCCTGATTGTGCTGCATCTTTGGTTTCAATCTCTCTATACTAGAAGTTGGTATGCAACTTCTATCTCAGTTGAACATGACAGGCATTTCAGTGTTTATATAAAACATCCATAAATATTGGGATTTTTTTTTTCTACAGAAACAGGAACTACATGATGGACTGGAATTCTCTGTTTGAAAATTCTACAAATTCTGTTTTCAAAAATTAATGCTAGAATCTTTCATATCGTCACTTGACAATATGGGAGAACACTTTCCAGCTATGGTACCAAAATAACCCATAGATTTCAAGGAAGTGGGCCAGGCTGACAGTGTTTCAGTATGACTTGTTTATGTATGTATGATGTATATGTATGTAGCCAATCTTGTGATTGAGATATGCTGCTGCAAAAAATGCAGTTATCAGATATGTGGGTCAGTGAGGTTCATTGGAACAAGTTATTTTAGTAAATAAATAACACTTGCCCACTTTTTTTAAATATATTTAAAAAAATGTTGTTCTTAATTTTGAAATGGTTACAGTATTTAAGTCTAATGCTATATAATGATGTTCGTATTATAAAAGTCAACAAGTTGTTAGTTTTAAGTGTGTATCCTGAGAAGCATAGTAATTTGGACTTTTTTATACTATTGTTTACTCAATGAAAGGCCCAAGAGCCAATCAAGGCAGAGAGTTACTGAACGAGGTTGTTGTAGAGAGCTAAGAAGTGCAGGTTAAATGAGGATATACAGGATAAATAACAGTTGTTTCTAGATGTGAAGTGGTTAAGATGGTAGTAATCTAGGAAGCATCCTATCTGGAGTCTGTGCCATAAAATAAGAATTCTTGGGAAGAAGCTGAGGAGAACTTGCACTTTACTATTGGAATATAAAGAGAATGAGGATGATTCAATCGTGTGTATGTGAAATTGTGGGTAGTAACTGTAAAGATATGAACTGATGGAACTAATGAGTGCAGCTTGTCTGAACATTTTCTGTGGAAATAGCAATAGCTTCCCTCTGCCTTTTCTATAAATGTTAATTGTTCTGAGTAATTTTCCGCTATCATACCTAGACTTTATGAATTCGAGCACAGTATTAGATTTGTGGTGTGGTCTCATCAGTTTTACAGTTTTAATATCTAGATGTCAAAATATCTAGATGTAACATAAGTTCTATGTTAGCAGTTTCTTTCTGTCTATATTTCTAAGATGAGGTATTATGTACACTATTTACATTATTCAGACTATTGTCCTCATCTTTGCTGTCATATTTCCAGTGAGCGAAATAAAGGGTTCAGTTTGACATTCCAACCACCTGAAGAAGGCCGGAGCGTACAAAGGCCAAAATGTTGTAATAAATATGGGGACAATAGTCCGAATAATGTAAATAGTGTAGCAGTTTCTTCTATCGCACTTCTTGCTTTTGGAACTCTCTTACGGTTTCTTGCTTCCCAGTCAACTTTGGTCTTCAAAAATTTAAATGCAATATCAATCGCTATCTTCTGTCTTAACTCTTTTTCTTTTATTATTCTCTTTCCTTAATAGTAGGTTTTTTTTTCATATTCTCTAACACTTAGTAAACCCTTTGCGCCCTCAGGGCTTTATCCCCTTGCTTGGGGTGACATGATTAAAAAGAAAATAGTCACAGGAGACTAGCCATGTTTTGTCTGTGGGAAAAGAGCTGTAGGAGTGAAAATAATTCATCACCCACAAGGCCATGTAAATGCTTTTGAACTCTGTCAAGGCTGCAAAGTAAGGTTTGAGCATCTGATCTGAACTTTTGTAAAGGTAGAGCATGGTAGGTGGAGTTAGGTATTTTCTGGGGGCAGTATCATTTTTCCAGTATTTTCATGGAAAGATAAGAAATATCAGTCCCCTGTACTTTTTGTACAAGGTGTGGTAGAAATGCCTCTGATCAGTGGCAAGGGTGTCTTCAGCTAGTTAATTTTTTACCATTATGTGGGAGGTATTTCTGCCACATCCTGTATAAATATTTTCTTGGTAATTGTTCTGATGAGCTTTTCTCTTTGATAACTCAACTTTATGAATTTAAACGCAATACTAGATTGTCAGATAGGTCTCATCATTTTACAGTTGAAATTGTTAAGATGTAACGGGAAGTTGTATTCTAACAGTTACTTCTGTTGCACTTCTTGCTTGTGCAACTCTTTTCTGGATTCTTGCTTTCCTGTGAACTATGACCTTAAAATTTTAAATGCAACATCAGTTGTCATCTCTTGTCTCCTTGAGTCCTTTTCTTTAATTGTCCTTTATTCCTCTGTAAGGTTTTCTCAGTTTTATTCACTCTCAGCAACCTCTTGCATCTTAGTGGTTTTATTAATTAATTATTTATTAGTGGTTTTTACATTATTTATTTTTTTTTACTTTTATTTTTTTTTTTAATCTGTATCATCCCAAGCAAGATAGTAAAGCCACTAAAATAGAAGGGGCTACAGAGTGTGAAAGAATTAGGAACAGAAACATTAATATACGCAGAAAGAGAAAATAGTTATCAGGAAGATAGTCGCATGAAAGCCAGAAAAGGGAGTTCCACAAGCAAGAAGTGCAACAAAAGAAACTTAGCATAGAACTTACGGCTACATCTCAGCCAACTCAATTGTAAATTGATGAGATCTCAACACCAGTCTTGTACTGCACTTAAATTTATACAGTCTAGGTACCATAGTGAAGAGCTCATCTCCATAATAGTATTTATAAAAAAGGCACAGGGAGGTCACCTTATGGTGGTGGGAATGTGACTGAAGCCAAGCCACCAGAATTTTTTACTAGTTCATTATTTAATTTTTAACTAGTATTTCTTTTCTATTAATTTAATAGTTATTTATTAATTTGTTTTCTGCTGAGGAACAGGAAAAATTTTGTTAGAAACAAAGAAGATTGCTGGATTGCTGTGTGCTATCCATCTTCTTATTTGTCAGTGAATGTGGGACAATCTCCCCAAAGGCAGCAAAAATGTGGTTCTACAGAAGGATACTGAGGATACCATGGACCGAGTGAACAAGTAACAAGGAAGTCTTAAAGAAAATAGCAACAGAGAGAACACTTATACTCACAATCAAGACAGTTGTAATAAGATAGGAAGTTGTAGAGAGCCGTGATCATCTATACCCTGAAGGGATGTGGCACTATTTTTTATTGATAATGTTGAATGTGTTAAATTATTCAACTTTTTAACTAGAAAAATCTCAAGTTGACGTTAAAAATTGCCACAAAACATTGTTGATTTATTTAAGATGGAATGATCTGTTATGACATGTCTCTAATTTTGTATTTAGATACATTGTATTTTCAATTTTTCTAGACTAATTGTTCACTTATTATTATTATTATTATTATTATTATTATATTTATCTTTATTGTTATTATTATTTGATAAAGCATCATCAATCATTGTTAATTTTTTAATATTTCTTTCTTTATTTCACTTGTTATTTTTTTTAGTTTGTATTGTAATATTATCTTGAATCTTAATATTAGATAAAGCATTGTCAATGATTATTTATTTTTTTCACTGTTATTTCTTTTATATTAATTTAATTTGCTTTTTATTATATCACTATTCATAGGAGAAATATTTTATTTTTACATGAGGCATTATCAACCATTATTAATTTTTGACTTGTATATCCATCTTAATTTCAAATGCTTTTTATTACAACCACACTGATCATCATGTACATTAAGAAACTGTGGATTGAAAATAAAAATCAGCTCTAGGCAAAATCATACTCTAATCCCATTTATTTTTTTACTTAAAGAAGCTTGTCATTGTACCTGAGCTGCTTTATCATTTGTGCAATGGATACAAAAGATAAAACCTTTGTGCAGTACTCTGTTTTGTCTTCTCCTGGCAAACAGACTACGTAATTTCAAATGTACCACATGGACACTCACATGCACATATGCATTATGGCTGAATATATAAATGTTTTCTTTATCATTTTGAGCTTTTGCTACAAACAAAGAAAAGAGTACTAAACTGCTATGTGATATCTGTCCTCCTGTATGGCGGTAAGTGCTGGACAATCTCCTCAAAGATAAAGAGGAAACTTGAAGTAACAGAAGTGTAGTTCTACAGAATGATACTGAGGATATTGTGGACCAAATATGTGAATAATGACAAAATTTTGGAGAAAATGGAAACAAAAAGGAAACTAATACTTAACATTAGGAAGAGGCAGATGAGGTTTCTAGGACACATAATGAGGAAGGAGGGCTTGGTAAATCTAATACTCACAGGACAGAGGGCTAGAGGAACAGAGGAAAACAACATATAACATGATCTTGAGTAAATGGATGGTAGGACAGGGCTTAGAAGAAATAACAAAGTCTATTAAGAGCTACAAAGGACAGGAAGATGTGGAGAGCCATGATTGCCAACATCTTGAAGGGACATGGCACATAATGAAGTAGACAAGTAAATATAATTTTTTCTTTTTTCTTTTGTGAGTTATGTTGTTTTTTGTATAAATATATGTATAAAATTCAACCACGTGTTGAAATTCATTACTTTTGAACATATTGAATTCATTTACTCTGAATGTCCTCAACCTCATCTGCAACAAGCTACAAACTGGTGACTAACGGCATCCTTTGCAACAAATTAAACCATATAAACCACATTCTTATTTTTACCACATGTGTTCAGAGGCACCATATTTGATGTTAGTGTTTTGTTTTTATGAGTACCTTCTAGACACAGGAAGAACAGGGTTCAGTTTGACAATCCAACCACTTGAAGAAGGCCGGAGAATACAACAGCTGAAACATTGTAATAAATATGGCGACAAAGATGACAAATAAATAAATTACAAATAATGTAAATAGTGTACATGATACCTCATCTCTGAAATATAGACAGTTACTTATTTCCATAATGAAAATGTACAAAGAATGAACAAAAAATACCATAAAATTACTTACTAAATCCACAAAAATCACTTTATTCATCATGAATTAGACATTCTTACATGATATTGCAAAATTAATGAATTAATTCATTTATGCCAATTGATTACAGAAAATATAAAATTGTATACTACAACCAGAAAACAATTTCAGGATTTTACAAAATCATGTATGACCAATGTATATAATTTACCAAAAAATGAGTATTTCAGAGAAACAATAATTTTGATAATCTTTACAAAATTTATTGTAATTTCTGTTACATTTACAGTTTGTTTCACAGAAAACAGAAATATTTTGCTATGATACAATAATAGATATTACTAGTATACATAGTTTTAATAGTAATTAAAATCAGTTTAACAAAATTGATTAACAGGATAATTTGGGGAATTAACCAATTAAATATCTGTAAAAAGGGGGGAAATTGAAAATAAAGAAATATCTGGTATCTCTGTGGTATCCTGTGGAATTTTCAAATTATCACAATCTAAAGATTGGTTTTATAAATTTTATAAATTTCAACTGAAAACAGTACTGGCTGCTTGGTCAATGAATGCCAAATGTTTCCTTATAGGGAAACAGCTAATATTACCATTATCATGCAATTCACAGATAAGAAAAAAACATTGTTGTCTTCATCTTGAAGTGATGCTCAGACAAAAGAAGAAGAAAAAAGACCAACCTCTGCTACTCTTTCCATACAAGTTATGTATTTGAAGGAGACTATAGAATAAATCAGTCAATGTTTGTTAGGGTTGTAATGGAATGTCCCACACTCGCTATCACTTATGTAGACTGACTATATCAGTGGTGAGCATAGGATATACCTAGGGACTTGCTTCGGGAATTACTAGCCTACTACTTGATTCCCTGTCTGAGTAGTGTTTTCTCTTTTACAATAAACATCTTTTTCTTTCTTCTACATGCATGTTGCTGTTCCTTCACTCGAGTACCAACTTTGTCTGTTTGTAATCCCTTTAAGGATACAACGACAAAGATTTGATTCAAACTCACAGTGAGAAAGGGCCCCAAAACACTGTTTGTAAAACATGCAACAGTAGCAACAAGGATTCGATTCAAACTCACAGTGAGAAAGGCCCCAAAACACTGTTTGTAAAATGTACAACAGTAGTAATTATGAATTTAAACAACTTACGGTGAAGTTACACCACAAAAATGGAACAACTGGCTGAATTGATTAAAGTATTACATGCTAGTTTGCAGGTACAACAGCTGCATCAACAATTACACCGACAAGAAAAATTTGAAAAATGACAAAAGATTTTTCAAGATGAAAATTATGAAAACAACAAGCGGAAAACACTAAGCTATTGTGCAAAACTGTAATATCTAAAACAACAGAAGAACAGGGCTACAGATACTTTTCTTCTGAAGGAATATCAAATTCATTATTAGAATTCAAGTATGACCCGGTCAATGGAGTAACTTTCCCTGCCTATTTTTGTAGATACGGGATAATTTTTCAAAAAGGTGCAAACAATGGTCAGAGGAGGAGAAAATTAATTCAGGAGAACACTAAATACACGAACCTAATTTTACTTGAAAAGCTGGAGGAAATCTTATTCAAGGAGACAAAGATTTTGTCAGGAATTTCCGATGAAAGAGACTGTTTGAAATGATGAAAAAGGAAATATGTAAATATGAAAATAAATGGTCATACAGTGAAGTTATTGTTGGATACTGGAAGTGACATTTCTATTGTGAATAAACAAACATGGAAGAAAATAGTTTGTCCATCATTGAGAAATACCAAAAAAATAGCCAGTGGAGTGTTTGGTAAAAAGCAAAACATCAGGGGTGAATTTAACTGCAATGTATCTTTTATGGAGAGGACTTTCAAATCAAAAGTTTGTTCTGCCAGGTACGACGAATTTATTTGGTACAGATTGGATAGTGCTTTTTGATTTATGGGATTTACCCTTAAATTCATTTTGCAACAAAGTAGATGTGTCAGTAAAGGTAAAATCTGAAGAAACAGAAAAATTGGCCTAAAAATGGATGTCCCGTGGACAAGGTTATACATCGACTACACTAGACCTATAAATGGTTGCTAATACCTTATAATTGTGGACGGTTTCTGCTAGTGGCCAGAAATATTCAAGTGTAGACACCTGACATCCGCAAATATTATGAGTGTATTAAACAAGCTTTTTAGTCATTTCCGTGTACCAAAGACTTTAGTTAGTGACAAAGGAACACAATTTACCAGCAGAGAATTTAAGAATTTCTGCACATCTTTGTCCATAGACCACATTATGACTTCTGTTTACAATCCTAGATCAAATGATCAAGCAGAAATATTCATGGATACATTTAAAAGAGCTCTAAGAAAGAATCAAGGCATGGAAACTGATGAGAAGGGTATACAAAAGTTTTTAGCAGTTTATAGAATTACTCCCAATCTGAACATAGATTCAGTGCTATCACCAGATGAACTGATGTTCGTGAGAAAAATTTGGTCAGTGTTTGACAGGCTGTTGCTTAGTCCAACAAAAAGAGTGGTAAAAAAAGAACTTTGTGACCAAATTTTACAAACCAGTAGACAGTTTTCTTCAGAATTATAGAGGTGGAAAAAGCTTCTGGGAAGATGGAATTATCACCAAAAAAATTGGCAGAGTGATATACATGCTCAAAGCAAGAAAATTTGAATGTAAGAGATTTAAATTAGTTAAGGCCAAGACATACAAAATATGTCACGCCAAGTGAAGAATTACCAATGAAGGTAATATATGGCACATTCAAAATACAGTCCCCATATCTCCACCAGTACCGATGGAAGTATCTCCAACCCTGACAGTGCTGGAAGTATCAACTCCTCAAAAACCGATAATGCCTCAAATCTCCTCAGCACAAAAATTGGTAAGACAGTGAAGTAGTAGAAAGTGGAAAAAAGTCAAACAATTATGTCCTGACCCCCAAAAGAAGAGATATTGAGCAAAATTTCATGGGAAAATTAGCTCAAGAGGAGGTGTTGTAATGGAATGTCCCACACTCTCTATCACCTATGTGGACTGACTCTATCAGTAGATATATATAGTGAGCACAGGATATGCCTGAGGGCTTGCTTCAGCAATTAGTTGGAGATTCGTCTCTGGCTGTGTTGGTCGAACTCTCTTCCTTTGGCCAGAGAGCAACCCAGATGAGGCTATGATGAAGGGAAGAGTCTCATCTGGGGTGGCAGACAGTTACCCGACCCCATTTTTTATGGAGTCTACGGGGAATTTTTGCCCGAGTCTACAGGCTCAAATACCCCACGTTAAATTTAGCCTTGTGCCACATCTGACCGCATGGGGCGGTTGGCAAATATCCTTGCTTTGGGAATTACTAGCCTGCTACCCGATTCCCTGTCTTTCAGTAGAGTATTCTCTTTTACAATAAACCTCTCTTTCTTTCATCTACGCATGTATTGCTGTTCCTTCACTCGAATACCACCTTTGTCTATTGGTAATCTCTTTAAGGATACAACAGGTAGCAACAAAAACAAAATTTCAATGTTACAAAGAATCATTAGAACGATAGACCAAATTCAGAAAAGGTATTCTAGCATCCCTTTCATTTTTTTTTTCCTTTTGGGATTACCATCAGCTGTCTTATCACATTCTCCTTAATCTCTTGCATGATCTGAAATTTCCTTCCTTTCAGTCATGATAGCCAGATGTAAGGAGGTAAATTTAGGCAATCTATAAAAATGTAATAGATTTGGTTGTTGCAATGTTTTGCCAAAAGAAAAAAAATACTGCACAAGATTTCACTGAAGTATTGCAAGATCATTGTAAATGCAACAGTCACACAGTGCACAAGCTCACTCTCTGGTGGCTGACAAGATAGTATCAGTTTCCACATTGCAGTAAGGCCCTCACTGAATGGCATGCTAAAACACATAAAGACTGTAAATCCACTTCTTAGGCTGTATTTCGCTGCTTATAAGATGCATTAGATGCCCCTAATGCATTTTGGAGGAAGAAATTACAAAAGAGTCTGTCTATATTTCTGAGATGAGGTATTATGTACATTATTTACATTATTCGGACTAGTGTCCTCATCTTTTTCGCCATATCTATCACAACGTTTCGGCTGTTGTACGCTCCGGCCTTCTTCAGGTGGTTGGAATGTCATCCTCGAGGACACATGGCACAGTGGATAAAGGCGTTGGTTAGATCCAGTGACAGGACCCAAAGAATGTTAGTTCAATACCTGGTTAAGGCAGTGGAGAACTTTCAGAGGGAAATTAACAGGAGATAACTGATAACTGACATCCATCAAACATGGCACGTGGAATTAGAACGGTCTACCCCAGTGAGCAAAATAAAGGGTTCAGTTCGACATTCCAACTATCTGAAGAAGGCCGGAGCGTACAGCGGCTGAAAGGTTGTGATAGATATGGCGACAAAGATGAGGACAATAGTCCGAATAATGTAAATAATGAAATTACAAAAGTTTTTTCTTTGTACTTTTTACTTCTCCTCACTATCCCCAATTTTACCCACTGAATAGCATATTTCAGCATAAAAACCTGACTGGTCATGATAAATTCATCACAAACCAAGAAGTACCAAATTTATGGTAATTATTTAGAATCTAATAATTAGAAGAGAAGTTAACTCCTGTTACCAACCCTCACTTTATACAATGCAGGTTGGTTTTTAAAGATATTTTATAGAAAAAAAATGCATCTGAAATAGCACAAAATACAATAATTAAACTGATTTTTATCAGCGTTTTTATTAAATGTTTACTAGTTTGTGTTTGAATTCATGCATTGGTGTTGTTGAACTTCATGGACAATATCCTAGTCATTCTCATTCTCTCACTCTTCAACATTTTCTGGCACGGTTATAATTTCAATAAAACTTTGGTCACCTCAGTAATTCAAACATCGAAAAAATTAATAAGAATTACTGTATTTTGCTGCTTATAAGATATTTCAATGCATTAGGACCCCTCCAAATTTTGAAGGAATTAATCAGAAAAAAGTTTTTTCTTGTACTTCATAGCCCTTCCCACTATCCCTAATTTTACTCACTGAGTAACATATTTCAGCATGAAAACCTGACTGATCATGACAAATTCATCACAGAATGAGAAGAATTACCAAATTTATGGTAACTATTTAGAATGTAATCATTAGAAGAGAAGTTAGAGTGCATAATACCAGTGAAACTGTTATGGTCCAAGGGTCCTTGTACCCCGGGTAATAGTCCAAGGTAGAACCAATAAAGAAGAACTTGAATACAGATATGGAATAACACAGATATATTACAAACAGGAATATATACAGAGAAGTAGAAAGTGTCAGTACGAACAATCAGGTTTAGTAGTAATTGTCTGAACGCAACTCTTTATCGGACTGCCTCTGACTTGACTGACTGACTCGTTCGCTCTGACTGACTGACAGACTCCTGACGGACATCACTCCAGACATCAGACTGAACTCTAGACTTCAGACAGAACTCCCTGCTTCCTCTTGAGGCGCAGTATTTATTACATATGGAATAGTCCATTATGTTATTATGGGTAAGGTCCCATAACAGAAACTTAACCTTATTTCAGCCTGAAATGCTCACTAATTGTGAAAGAGTCATCTATAAAATGGATGGTGCACTAATTCTAGATTAGATACATGTAAATTTGGATATAGAAATAAGGATAAATGTTGTTAAGTCAATTTTGAAACACTAGACTCTTTTTACTTCTAAGGACTCAGAATTGGATGGAATTGAGGAACTGATGCTTACCCCACACTCCAAATATGTAATTCCTATCACTGACTTTTAATTTATAACATTGGAGATATTTTACAGGAAAAAAAATGTTCCTTATAAGCAACAAAATACAGCATTTAAAATTGTGCAATCATTTCTGGCCAAACTTTGTACACTTGAGGAAAGTTGGTGAATATACTAAGCGAAACACTGTTTTTGAGAACAAAGGTGAAGATAATATTTATCCCTCAATATGTTGTTACAGAATGTGGAGGCTGGGCCAGGATGGTCAGCAATTGATCAGAATACATTGTGGGCATGGTATTCTGACAGTGATGGATTTCCTTTGTCTATGTTTTGGATATAAGTCCAAAATGATATGAAGTCAGCAAATGGCCGCAGGAATTTCAAAGTGTTGATACACTTCCCACACCCAGGTTTGATTGACAGAAGTCAATGAACAGCATGCATTCCCTTGAAGTTCTTCCTTCTGTTGCCTTTTAGAATCCATGCTACTAATATTTGTCCCTCTCCTCTAATAAAACAAGTAAGAAAAAGAAGCCAGCTTTCTTTGATACCATCTATGAAGTAGCATTGGGGTCTAAGGGGCTGAAGCCAATGATGACATGGAATGCAACAATATATATATATATATATAGAGAGAGAGAGAGAGAGTTCTGAGATGAGGTATTGTAATTACTTACACTATTTACATTGTTTGGACTGGACGACTTCATTGTGAATGATAGCTGCTGTAAAGTAAAGAAAGATCCAACAATGAAAACAGAACGAAAACTGTTGCAGATCCTAATTAAGAATACGGACCACTAACCACCAAAAACAGGCACTTGTCACAACTTTACAACAAGCTACATCATATAGATGGTCTCCTCAAAATTCACAAAGATGGTATTCCTCTTAGACCAATTGTTAGCTACCAAGGCTCTGTGTGCCACCCTCTGAGTTGCTTCCTAGTAGATATAATTGACCCATTAATAAGAAAGTCACCATCATATATCCAGAACTCCACCCACTTCATGGAAATAATCAAAGATGTCCTCATCCACTCCAACCAGATGGTGAGCCTGGACATGGTGAGTTTGTTCACCAAGGTATCCATGTAGGAGGCACTACCAGACTGGCTTCAGACTCATCCCTGGGAGAACATATAAGTATACCAATAGATAACCTGATGGAAACTCTGCCGTTCTGTTTACAAACAACACATTTCAGAATGGGATCAGACATATATTGACAAGATGTAGATTTATCGATGGGCTTGCCATTATCACCAGCAATGGCTAACATATACATGGAATACTTTGAAGAAATGCCATTAGAATTCACATCACTAAAGCCAACTATATGACTAAGATATGTAGATGGCACCTTCATACTCTGGCTACACCAGGAGGTCAAGCTATTACTTGACCATGTGAACTCAATAAGATCATTGATACAATGGAGAGAGAAAACAACAACAAACTATCATTACTGGATGTACTAATATCTTGAACAGAGCATGGCTTCAAGATATCCATATATTGTAAGCCAACATTCACCATACAATAATGCAAATTCAACCCCACCACTCATACAGTGTAAAGAAAGGGATCATCTATTGCCCACAACTTCAGGCAAAAGTCATAAGTGGCGACCCAGAGACATACGAACAAGAAATGGTCAGTATAAATAGTACATGCAACTAATCTGGGTACATGACGACAGCTCTAACAAACTTGGATAGAAGGGCGCAAGAGGATAACAACACTCAGAAAACTGCCTTGGTCTGTCTACTCTATGTGAAGGGATTATCAGAATAAATACAAAAGATATGTGGTTCATATAACATCGGGATGACCTTCAAAAGTGTTTCAACACTTTGCAGGTACCTCTTCCAGAACGTCATTGAGGACTGTGTGTATGCCATCCCATGAAGCTGTGGCAAGAAATATAAAGGAGAAACAGGCCATCCATTTAAGATAAGATTGCAGGAACACTGTAAAGCCATAACATGAGGAGAAATAGAAAAATCTGGCATGACTGACCATATCTGGAGGGAAAAGGGAAATCACTGCTCCCTGTGTGATGTGGGTTGAAATGATAGAGAGAGAACATCACTGGAAAATATGTAAACTTAAGGAATCAGCACATATGCTAAGCCACAAAAATCTCCTAAGCTGCCCAAGCATAGAAATGAATACAGTATGGGAACCAGTAATATGGAATGCTAGAGAAAAGCAATAATAACAATAAAATTGCAATATGAGCTCTGCTAAAAATGACATGAGACATTAAGCTAGATGTATAGATAGAGACTGAAAAAAAGACAGATATGAATTATATAGATTGATATAGATATGAACAGGCTTAGATAGCTAGATAGATAGATATCTATATTTCTGAGATAAGGTATTGTAATTTTTTATATTATTTACATTGTTTGAACTGTTCTCCTCATCTTTATTGTAATACTCACAACATTTTGGCCATTGTATGCTCCGGCCTTCCTCAGATAAGGAATATAAAGGAGAAACAGACAACCCCCTTAAGGTTAAACTACAAGAACATTGTAAAGCTGTGACATGATTGGAAATAGAGAAATCAGGCTTAGCTGACAATATATGGAGAGAAAAGGGAGATCACTGCTGGCTGTGGGATGTGGTTGAAATAATAGACAAAGAAAATCTCTGGAAAATTTGTAAACTTAAGAAATCGGTGCATATGCTAGGCCACAAAAATCCCCTAAGTTGGCCAAGCATGGAAATGAATACAATATGGGAACCAGTAATATAGAGAGCTAGAGAAAAACAATAATAACAACAAATTGTAATATGAGCTCTAGTAAAAATGGTAGGAGACATTAGGTTTATAAGTCAAAAAATTCATATACTGATCTCACTGCCCAGCGGATAAAAGCATTGGTTGAAGTAATGCAGTGACTTGACCCAAAGCATTATGTGTTCAATACCTGGTGAACAAAAACTTGGGGAGTTGAGTTAAAGAGAAATAACTGAAACTTTGGAAGAGGTGTGGAACTAGAACAATCAATCCCACTTCAGTTCGAAATTCCAGGCACCTGAAGATGGTCAGAGTGTACAATAACTGAAACATTGTGAATATGGCAACAGACTTGAACAACATAGTGTAAATAATATATATACATACACACACTTCGAGGAAGCTTACATTACATGGCAGATTCAAGTTCTATTGCACAACGTTTAAAGGAATATTTCTGTCTACATTCACATTTTAGAGAAATATTAATTGATGATACAAGTATACTCCACCATGAAAATAAAAAACAAAAACTTCAAATTCTCAAAGCGCTCTCTATATAAAGAACCAAAACTAACATTAAATAAAAT